>CM060846.1:270765511-270795511 GCA_030762175.1 Metallyticus violacea | reverse complement strand
TAGTAGTAGTAGTAGTAGTAGTAATAGTGGTGGTAGTAGTAGGAGTAGGAGTAGTAGTAGTAATAGTGCTAATAGTGGTAGTAGTAGTAGTAGTAGTAGTAATAGTGGTAGTAGTAGTAGTGGTGGTGGTAGTAGGAGTAGTAGAAGTAGTAATAGTGGTGGTAGTAGTAGGAGTAGGAGTAGTAGTAGTAATAGTGCTAATAGTGGTAGTAGTAGTAGTAGTAATAGTGGTAGTAGTAGTGGTGGTGGTAGTAGGAGTAGTAGTAGTAGTAATAGTGGTAGTAGTAGTAGTAGGAGTAGGAGTAGTAGTAGTAGGAGTAGTAGTAATAGTGGTAGTAGTAGTGGTAGTAGGAGTAGGAGTAGTAGTAGTAAGTAGTAGTAGTAGTAGGAGTAGTAGTAGTAGGAGTAGTAGTAGGAGTAGTAGGAGTAGTAGGAGTAGTAGTAGGAGTAGTAGTAGTACTAGTAGGAGTAGTAGTAGTACTAGTAGGATTAGTAGTAGTAGTGGTAGTAGTAGTGGTGGTAGTAGTAGTAGTAGTAGTAGTAGTAGTAGTAATAGTGGTGGTGGTAATAGTAGTAGTAGTAGTAGTAGTAGAAGTAGTAGTAGTAATAGTGGTGGTGGTAATAGTAGTAGTGGTAGTAGTAGTAGTCGTAGTGGTAGTAGTAGTAGAAGTAGTAGTAGAAGTAGTAGTAGTAATAGTGGCGGTGGTAATAGTAGTAGTAGTAATAGTGGTGGTAGTAGTAGGAGTAGAGTGAATGAATGAATGGTGCTTAACGCCCGTTTTTGCTACAGAGGCACCACAGGCGATGGACACTGATGATACATGAGATGAAATGATATATTGGGAAAGGATTTTATGGAAGGAATCGTTCCAGGCCTAAGTTTAGGGTACCTCCCCGGCATTTGCCATTTATGAGGACTGAGGAAAACCTGGAAAAAACCTCAGTCAGGAAGGACGGTCCTGGCGGTATTCGAACCCAGACCTCCCGCTCACGAGTCCGAGACTTAACGACCTCGGCCACCCGTGGCGGTAGTAGTAGGAGTAGGAGTAGGAGTAGTAGTAGTAGTAGTAATAGTGGTAATAGTGGTGGTGGTGGTAGTAGTAGCAGTAGTAGTAGGAGTAGTAGTAATAGTGGTACTAGTAGTAGTGGTAGTAGGAGTAGTAGTAGTAGAAGTAGTAGTAGTAGTAGTAGTAGTAGTAGTAGTAGTAGTAGGAGTAGGAGTAGGAGTAGGAGTAGGAGTAGGAGTAGGAGTAGGAGTAGGAGTAGTAGTAGAAGTAGAAGTAGTAGTAGTAGTAGTAGTAGTAGTAGTAGTAGTAGTAGTAGTATTAGCAGTTCATGTTGTTGTTGTTGTTGTTGGGGAAGTAGGAGTTTATTCATTACTGCGGCACCAAAAAAATACAAAACTACTTCAACATGCGCACGGGTCCAACGTGCTTATAATGCAATAGGAATATTTGAATTTAGCACAAGATGTTATATGTGAATTATATTATTTGAAGTTGTTTTAGACTTTATTATTATTATAATAATATCTATCCTTTAAATAATATATGTATATATTAATGAAAAATAAAGTATCACTTTGAACAATGTAACTAAAATAACAAGAACTAAAGAATCAGAAATGGATAAAAACACTAATATATTTATACAATTTTTGCTATAATTCGAACAACTAGTGTTCCTCAAAGGCAGGAGACAAGTGAAGGTAGCAAAAATAAATATTTAATCTTCTCTGAGGTAACGAAATGCGGAAACAGATTAAACAAGCAACAAGGGGCAGAAAAATACAATATGTACATGCTTTTTTTTTAAATTAATACGTAAGGTTTAAACCTGGAGGTGTACGCGGTTTATGCCAAAATTTAGCTGCCATCTCTCTATCTCTGAGTAAACTTTCAGAGTCATGAGCTAATAACGCAATAATACGTGTTAAATTAAATGTATAGTCGAAATTCCTGCAGTGAGATAGGACATCTCGGGCAAATGACAGAACGCCTAATATTATTCATACTGAACAAAACAACAGTAGAAGTAAAACTTTACAAAGTTTACAAGATAAAATATATTCGACATTCTTAAATAAACCGGAGCAAATGGAGCAATCTTAAATTCTCTGGATAAATTAGAACTGGCGAACGAATGACATTGTATAATTAGCGTACAGGTTTTACATTTAAGGCGTAGGCAACGACATGAGCCTGTGATGGAACGAGATAATTTAGAAGGAAATATGTTGTGGCGAAATATACTTTTAAGGTTAGTGGGCGTTCTAAAAGTAAGGCGGGGTACTAATTTAGAAAAATCACTTAAAGATGAATGCATTAATAAAATATAATGACATTTTTTCAAAATAGGTCTGACGCTCTCAATTCCAGGCTCGTAAGTAGTAAAGAGATTAATGAAGTTTTAGGTTTGTATTGGAATTCTCTGTGAGTTAGAATGATAAAACGATTCTGAAAGATAGGAAGGATATTTTTGGTCTTGGAACTTTTGAGCTAGGTTTTAATATGTGTCACGAAATGAAAATTTGTTACAAAGACGATGGCCACGGATCGAAAGTGGAAAAGGACTAGATACTTTGGTATGCAGGGGATGACACCTATCAAAATGAATATACTGTTATAAATTGGTGGGCTCAAGGTTCACGGATGTAAGAAAAGAGCTATTGCATAAAGAAATATCGGAATATACGAGCGTAGCAGTATTGGGTTATACAGGAGAAGTTAACTTAACTTAAAATTTGGAGTTGAGATTAGTAAGGAACTAATGGAGAGATTCGGAGCCATGGGTCCAAAGCACGAATATATCATCAATATATCTCAACCATGACAAGTAATAACGACACCAGAAGTCCGTACTTAAGAAATTCCTCTTCTAGTTCTCCATATACTTGCCAAGGCACAAAATGTAAAACGTGTGCGCTAATTATGTCATGTCATTTGTGCACAGCCCAAATCTTTCCAGAGAAGTTAACATTTTTTAATTTTCTACCTGTTATTTTAATAATTTCGTATATATGGCATTTTATATTAGTTTTACTTCTACTGTTATTTCGCTCCGTGTGAACAATCATAGGGGTTCTGTTAAAACCAAGCCTCCTTTGCTAGTGGCCCAATAAGCGCCGTCTCACTATAAGGATTTCGATAATGCATTTAGTTTTTTACCCATTTATTCATTATCGACTCATGACTATGAAAATTTACTTACTGATAAAGAGATGGCAGTTTACATAAAGCGCGTACACCACCAGGTTTAAATTTTACGTATAATCTCCCTTTTGTTGCTTGTTCTGTTTCCATTCATTACGTCATCTTAGGGGTTCAAATTTTATTTTTACTACCTTCACTTGTCTCCTGCCTTTGAAGAACACTAGCTGTTCGAAATATAGCCAAAATTGTTCGCATATTTTAAGTGCTTTTATATATTTCTGCCTCTTTATTTCTGGTTTATATACATGTTCAACAATACATTCAAAATAAAATCAAAAATAAAGTAAAAGAATAAAAATAAAATAAAATAGAAAATATCACAAAAATAAATTTTAAAAATTGAAAATACATATACAATATACACAAATCCCATTATGGATGACACTCAACCGAATTCGATCAATTTGTTTCCCCGCAGTCTTCTTCTCTGTTTTAAGCCTTTTCACACTTGAACTGTCTCACTTTCATCAGAAATAGACCTAATCTCTCCTCTCCTTCCTTGCCTGCCAGCAAAGCGCAGCATGGCCATCACCCTCTGTTTGATGCTTTAAAGGAGTGCGAGATACTTTTCCTTCCACTCTTCCGTATCTTTACACTCAGCCAGAATATGTGTCCATGATTTTCTCTCCTTACAGATAGGGCTAGTTCTCCGCTGATGTTCGTCAGTGATCTAAATCATCCGCCATGTCTCTAGTTGAACCACGGGATCCCCTCTCTAGTGAGTGTAGTCCCTGTTTTTATGTACTGCTCCATCCCCTTTCGGTTAACGACTTTAGTACTAAGCGGGGTGGCTCAGGCACTAACGGTATGTATTCGGTAGGTCCCGAGCTCAAATCCCATACCCCATCCTATTTTCTTTTCTTTTCTTTTCTTTTTTCCCCTTCCTTTTCCGTGGTTTCCCCTGGTCGCTTAGGTGGGCTGAGCCAATCTAGAGGCTTGCAACCCATAACGCCTGAAGCCGGAAATAAGGCTGCCTATATTAATTTTATAACTTGAGGCTGCAGAGTTATATTTCTAAAGGCATTAGATTTGATAAGGATAATTATTATGTATATGTATAATGAAATAATTTAGAGATAGGTATAAATAGAATTGATATAATTTCTAACTTGTACTTATATGTATATCATGTCGCAGGTGATTGTAACTTAAAAAAGGGTTTTGTATACGTTTTGTGGTAAAAGATGTGAGAAAGAGACAAAGATGTATACCTGACGCCTCGTCCACTGACCGCTCCTTAGACAAGGCTGAGGAAAGGATAAACTATCTTTTGTTAGGTCAGAGAACTTCTGCCCAGGAATATTTAGAAAGTTCACAGTAAGAAAACATATGGCTGTAACGGGACAGTATTTGAACAAAGTCAGACATAGCAATAATTTAAGGGAAAATGGAAATGTCAGAAAGGAGAAGAAAATGTTTTATTACAGGAAAGCCGGGGGTACAAGGTATTAAAACCGCCCAAAAACACGTGCGTTATCTCTGAGAACATTTGGAAATCTACAAACTAAGGAAGGCAAAAGATGTTTCAATAGAAATCACCATGTAAGGAAAGTGTCGAAATTTATGACAGGCTGTTCTTGGAAAATTCAGGCTCGTGGGAAGACATTGTAGATGAGGAGGAAGAGAATAATTCTAGCCAATGGGCATCGGATAAAAGTCAACCAATAAGGAGAACTTAGATACAAATAAATATTTTTAAGATAGCCAACGATGAATATATAATACCAAAATAGGATAATATACGAGGGAATTTAATTTAGCGAGAGGCGTGGCGATGTGGTAGAAAACTGAAGTATAGAATCAAAAGTGAGACATACGAGAAAGACACGGGGCAGTCATTCAAAGGGTCATACGAGAGCATTCACTCAAGAGATATACGGAAGCAGGCAGCCTAAATCATTCGAAGGCAATCAGTCTAAGTCATTTCTAAAGTCAGTCGCGGGTAGTCTAAGTCATTCTAAAGCGGTCGAAGGCATTCTAAGTCATTCTAAGGTGATTCTAAAGTCAGTCCAAGTGAGTAGTGAAGTCAGCGACGAGCAATTAGGAAGTAACCTGCCAAGTTGTAAAATAAATTAAATGTTCAAACAGTGCCGGACTTTATTAATACAGTGAATAATATCCTTCCCCCCTAATGACTTTGTCATTAAAAAACAGTCCAAAATTTACCCTGAGATCCCATTCAATCCCCGTGCATTGAAACAACCCTCAAAATAACTGTTTCACGGCGGACAGCAATCCACAGCCCTCAAAACACAATTTCACCGACCGACACCGCACTGGGTATCTTCCTGCTGTGCTTTCAGGGCAAAGTATAGCTCGGTTTTAGCTTGGCGAGCCAACCCCCTGAAAATGTTGCGCTGAATCTTTCATTTCCACAAATGTTCCGTTCTCCCATTTTATTCCGTTAGTTCTATTACAGAGATAAAAGTTAGAGGAAGGTGTGGGGGGGCTGAAGCGGTGTGATGGTGGTTTGCGCTTTGGAAAGGTTTCTTCCTCGGCTTCTGGTGGGAAACAGCATTTCTGAGGGACTCGAACTTCTTGTAAAGGGGTCTCCGCCACAATAGAGGTTTTCTGTATGAAAACAATATTTGAACTCCGTCTAAGTCCACGCTCCCGACGCCTCCCTCACACATCTCTTCCTAATGAAGATTTTCCCTGGGAGAGTAGGTACAAACTGCTATTCGTTGAGCAAGAGTGAAGTACCAAAATATCTTCCTCCTACAGTAACAATCCCATCCCATGCAGTTAGTGGCCAGGCTTTAGTGAATGCACATTTAAAATAATATTTTATTGTTAGAAATAGTTGTGAAAGTTTACGACAGTTAAATTTTAATTTATTGTATGGGGCTCATTATCGAAAAATATGCACCTTTGCAGGAACTATCAGGTTTAGAAAAATCGTCAACCAGTTAAATACATTTCTGTCCATTTCTCATTCTTTTCCGATGCTCTTAAATCACTGTTTCTTTAAGCTCTGCAATTTACATAACATTTACTGTTACCTGTATATTCACTGTTAATTTCATACTATTCACTAATATACCAGGATGCATCTCCATTAATGTATTAAAACATCTAAAACTATTTCATTTTAGCCACCTATTAAAAGTCTCTCTTTATCATGTTTCTTCACGTTAAACACTTTTTTCCTCTCATATTTGAAGCATATCATTTTTAACTCTCGTCATATTCAACTGGCCGAAGGGAAAGAAGATGAAAGTAAAGGGAAGATGGTTGGTGTTATAAATATTTTCATATGAAATAAACACTTGAAAAAAGTACATTCTTTTTAATATTTCATATGTCCCATTTCAATGAGACCGCTTTGAAAAGGAACTACTTTCTTTATCATATCATCAAGGATAGCTATGTTTGGGCGCCCAAACTATTGGGTGAAAGTCCGGTGCGGATCGTGTGGTAACACAAAAATAACCCTCGGTATGGTCAATTGTCGATATCAATATATCTTAAGAGTGACATAAATATGAGTAACTTTCTCCGACACTAATTTACGTACGTGCATAACTCAAAAAGAGAATTGTTAATGAAGTTACACATTTATGTGCATTTGTTTATAAACCTGTTTCTGTAGTGTGAAATAAAGACTACTTTTTGAATAATTGATTTGTGCTCTCTAGAGTATTCCCTCCCAGTCCCTTTAATAATTCTTCTCATCTGTCTCTCGCTCCTCACAGGGAAAACAATCAAGTATCAAAAAAAAAAAAAAAAAAAAAAACTTTTACACCTAAAGCAGTATTTTAATCAGAAACACTCTTACTGTAAATTAATTTTACCAATGTTGTATAACATTGCTCACCAATTTTTTTTACTACTTGCAAAAAGTATGAACCAAATAGCTTTGACTTTATTTGAACCCGAATATGGCATTTAAATTACTCTTGAGGGTACCATTTTAAGGGAGACAAATTTGATATAGTAAAAAGTGTTATTTTTCCTAAATTACGGAATGAATGAATAGTGTTTAACGCCCGTTTTTGCTACAGAGGCACCACAGGCGATGAACACTGGTGATACATGAAATGAACTGATATATTGGGAAATGATTTATTTTTAAGGAAGGAAACGTTCCAGTCCTAAGTTTAGGGTACCTCCCAAGCATTTGCCATTTGTGAGGACTGAGGAAAACCTGGAAAAACCTCAGTGAGAGAGGACGGTCCTGGCAGGATTCGAGCCCCAGACCAACCTCTGACGAGCCCGCTCCTTAACGACCTGGGCCACCCATGGCGGTCTAAATTATGGATATATCACTGAACACATATATACAACTTGCAGAATACAAATATGTAATTAATTCAACTATCTTATTTAACAATCAAGAAAGACTATAATGAATACTCGTTTTGTTTCCTTCCATCTCTTACCCAGCAAACACATTTTCATTTCATTTGCAACTAAACTTTCTCTGCATTTGAATTCCATCTTGATGGAATCTTCCACCATTTGGCCGAAACTATACCCATATAATTTTACAAAAATTTCAAGCGTAGGGAATTGAATGTTACAGACATATTGCATTCCAAGGCACTAAACAACGTAGTACGTTTTCACAACTTTAGCATAACTTTCGGATCTTTTGCTTTCTAATAAGTGACTACACACATATTTCAATATCCATAGTTCTACTCTCAGTAGCAATTTATTTTGAAGTCAGGATCTTGAAATAGCTGTTTCAACTGAGGACCCAAGATGATACCTTCTTTTATATTGGCTTAACGTTTTCTTTTCGGAGTGACCACTATTCCATTCACAAAGGAAGCAGTTGAACTTTTCTGTACCCTTGGTGTAGTCCAGTTAGCAAAGTGACAATTTTAAGGTTAGGATGGTCTTTATAGTTTATATGCTGAAATACACATGTGGGCTCGTTTATATTAACTACATGTGTAATAGGAACTGAAGACAATTTGTTCCCATTATGTAGTTAAACCACCTTCAAACTACAGTTTGATGAATCAATGAAGATTAGGTACATACTCGAGTTAAGTTCTTTCATTAACTAGTGAACATTGCTGCAGATCGCCGTTCATTGAAAATTAATTTGAAAGTTTCAACTGTCGCTTTCTATAAAAGTAAATTCTGAATTTTTTCTGAAATCATTCATTGCTGAAATCAAGATCCAAGCAGTTGTGCCCAGTTTTAGGGAAGATCCTAATCCCGAACTAGGTCGTCCAATTCATCCGAGTAATTAGACGAGGCCCTGTGACATTTCGCCCGAAATAGTCTTGGTATTTCTGGAAACTTGGATCTGCTTCTGATGATGTTGCCCCTCCTGACTCTTGATCTGGCTCTGGCACTGGCATGCATTAATCATGAGCAATAGGTATTAGTGCTGAAGGCATGTTGGCATATAGTAGTTTATGTTCATTTTTCCTGGAGAATCAAGATTTGTCAGACAAAAAAAGTTATGCGAACAAGTAATACGCAATGAAAAATTATAACATTAACAAGTAAAGTAAGTACATATTAAACAGTAACCCCACATGAAAAGCAAAACTACCTGCTGGAAAATATGTGTATATAGCGTGTAATGACATAAAGAAGTAAAATAGCTAAATTTAAACTTAATAAACTAACATTCGGACCTCTTGATATTTTCTGCGATATTTTACCATGGTTGAGTTTTGGTGAAAGCAGAATGGAAACAATAGTGAACGTCGTGATATTTTCTGAAGTTTTATCATGATTTTAGTAAATGAAAATGTAGTTCTGTCTTAACACTAAGTATTATTACCACATTTCTTACAATCAGTGTATGCACACTAGAAGCTATTACAATGATGAGCAACATAAGCAGACCTTGGTAGCTCCCAGATACTTACGCTTAATAACAAACCAAAAGAATAATAGCTGAAAAATAACTTAATTCGTTAACTAAAAATAATTATTAATTAATTATTCTGATTTTAATGAGGTACCAAAAATTGGTACGTGACAGAGTAATTTTTGGGCACATTTGGATTCAGCATTATGAAATGTACAAGCATATGCTATTATACTTACAAGGAGGAAATTTATGCCGAATAGTGACATTAGAAGTGAATTTCAAAATGATATTTATTAGTAAAAAACGGTAGGTAGCTAAGTACATTATAAAAATGTTGCATTTCCATCTCAGAATATACTTTAAATTTAAATTTAGAATGAAATACATAAGAAAAAGTTCATACATAAATAGAAAGAAAACTGACGTACCATGCAACGTTTACAGAAAATATTTTGCCCTTAATGTAATTTATAAGCATTTCGCAAGCAACCTAGAGCTATCTAAAATAACATTTCAGTCAATTTTTCTTACTTCTTCTAATCCTTTTGAAACGCCATATTACCTACTCCATAATGTACTACTTTACATTAATATTTTCTCAGGAATAGCAGAAGCCACTCTTTTTTCTTGTAAAATGTCATTAGGTATGAATATTTGAAGCAAAAACTTTACAATGCCGAAAATAATGAGTAATATTGCCTTATGATTATAAGGACGCATCTCATTCCCAAACAATAAACAATGGAGATTGTTTATCTAAAATACAACATTCCTTTGTATACTCGTGTGTTTTCTCTGAGAAGAAGGTGGTTAAAAGAAATGTGAGGCTCCAATACTAATTGTGTTTTAAATTATAGCATTCCTTCAGAAATGAGAGAATTAATGTTAGATAAGAAAAGGCGCTAATCAGAACATCACAGAAATTTCGGAAAGCGCAAACCGCTAACAAATATCATTGGACTTCTATAGATTAAAGCAAAGAGTTCCAGCTACACAGCATAGTTTCCTTTCAAGCTTCTTATTTGCAAAAGTATCATTAAAATTGACAGTTGACATTTGAATACAGTTATCTCTTGCCTTATGGATTCTGTGTTCTAAATTAAAGAACGTTTTGGAAAGCTTTCTCAAAAAAGTCTAAAACAATTGTTAGGTAATTTAAAGATAATCTAATTATTTATAGAGATTACAATGTACTATGGCGACGAAGAGTCATACAAAAGTACAGGAGGCCAAATAAAAATGCACATTACCTACATGGGACGTGGTCATACCATCTCCAAAACCTGGTTCTATAAACTGACCTTTCTCCCTGGCAAATCCTGGGTTTAACAAATCCTACGGGAAAGATGATAGAAGATGGCTCACTTATACAGTGCGATCAGTAATGATTTACCCTGCGGCGCGCAATTTTTCCCGTGAGCGAGCCCCCTATCGTTTGCCTTGCCTTGGAATGGATAACAAGAATGCTTGCTTGCTTACTTGTTGACCTCCGTGGCGAAGCTTTTCCCGAGTGTATGTTGCGTTGTTCTTTTCTTAATTCGGCAGTATACATAAATGGTACTATGCCTGTGTAATACAACGACACAGCGTGTCTTTATGTATGTATTAATTCAGTGGTAAAAGAATCATTGGACCAATATTTTCTGAGCGTACGTTGATTCTGTTACTTATGTGAATATCATACTAACCAATTTTTCAGTGAATTAACTAACAGTGATTGTGTATTTTTTCACAGACTCTGCCACTGCTCTCACTGCGAATAATTCCATGAAAGCAATTCACAATGTGTTTTCACAAGACAGAGTTATTAGTAGGGATTTGTGGTCCCCTCAGTCTGCGGATTTAACAGTCTATGATTCTTATATCCGGGTAAAATAAAAAACGTCGCGTACAAGACGAACCGGCACACCATACTAGAACTAAAAGAAAAGAAAGAAATTTCCAGATTTCTCAAAATGAAGTATGAGTGATGAAAAACTTTTCTAAAAAGATGCCAGAAATGTGTGGAGAATGAAGGCGGGCAATTTCAGCACCTCATTTATAATTTGGTAAGTAATGAGCATATTCAATTGATTTGTGTATTGTTGTCTGTTTGGTTTGTTTCATTACTTTACCCTCCAGCTAATCACCGAGACAGCCGGCCGGCTAACAGGCTAACGAGCGGACACTCGCTCATAGGCAAACCACTGGGGGAAAAAGTACTTTTTTTTTTATTTACGGACGCTCCTTAAAATCTCAGGTCATCAACGTCCCATTCAATTAAGGGTGTGAAACTGCCGATAAATTTTGCTCAGAGGCCCCTTCTTTATCGTACCGTAAATCTACGAGGCGGAAACCACGGCTTTACTTCCCTTTCGAAGGAACAAAACTTAGGATTTTTTACGCCTGAAAAAGTTCATCGATCCCGGCCGGATTTGAGCCCGCAATCTTCATTTTAGAAGGCAAGTATGGTTACCACTACATCACCACGATCGACTCTACTACCATGAAAAAATGACTGGGAAGGTTTTTTGGAAGAGATTTGCTAAAGTGCTGCCTAAATTTGAACCTGGGATTTTATTGTTTTGGATAACCTAAGACTGTCACCCCGTCCAACTCTGTTTGGAGAAAGAAAGAGTTCACCGATTGGCTGTTATCCCTAGAGGCAGAATTTTATGTAATTACATATTTTAATGTGACATGTTTATGCCCATACAAAGTAAAATGTTGACAAGATACACAAGTAGGAATATTTTCCATAAGTTTTATTTGACATAATTTTAAAATGTTTGTATAACTTTTGATACTTCACACCATATAAAATTTTACGTGTTATAACATTACGAAAATTATATTTTCGTATAATATTTCATATTTCACACATAGTAAAAAATATTCATGTTTCTACATTTTCGTTACAACCAAAGACAAATTACAGGAGTTCGTTGTCGTCTACAAGAACTCGTTTCAATTATTTTCCTTTCTTTCTCTCAAAAAGTATATGTAACGCACAGTGGTTACGTTGAGACTTTGTATCGTTCAAACTGGAAACGCGAATTTGTATTGCCGATTGATTTTGACAACGAAAAACGTATATACATGAAGTCAATGCATTTTACTTACCTAACTAATGCATTGCAACCGAGAGATCTCAATTCCAGGAAGTAAATATGCTATATTAATGAAATTACTTTTTTGAAATCTTCCTATAGTGTATAATGCTACAAGTAGCAGCTACTTGACATATCTCAGTTTCCACTACTTGTTATTGCAAGGTTGGCAACCAGGATTATTTTTTATATATATTTTTGTGCAGGAAACACTTCAAAGGTGAAGATATTTTCTTTTCGATTCTGCAAAGTTTATGGTGAATCCTTGAAGGATTGATCTGTTGCAAAGTGCTCAGTTCAGTTTTATACACCACATGTTATCTTAATTCGCTTCCCGACATTATCAAGAAACTAAAGACTTAAGGTATGCGGAAATAATGGAAGTTGTACGGCAGAAGGTTAATGTTCTACCAGGTGAGTAGCCATCTCACCTGGTACTGTACACTGTGCTGAAAAGAATCCGGATATTCAAATGCTCTTAGTTTGTGTCGACTATTTAATGGTAAACTGTAAAACTCCCTGAGAGTATTATTGCTAGTACAGTTCATTTATATAAATATTTTATATGAATATAAAATCATAATGTGTATGACACCAGAACATTTGGAAAAGTTCTTGATAGCTAATAGTACATTCCTTTCCAATGTAAATGGGAGACACTTTCTTGTAGCACTTTTACATTCATTCCGATAGCAGAAGTAATTTAGCTAATGACAGAAAAATTTCATATAGGAATTTCTCAGATTCACCTGTTGCAATTTGAACAAAATTAAAAAGTAAATCCGTATTTTAACATGAGTAAACAATTTGTTAATAAGTTACCGTTGCATATAATTGCTTCGTTATACAAGGTGAGACATTTATAATTGCCACCTGATATATCCTTTGTACTATTAGCTATATCTATGAGCTATTTTTGCTTCCAAAACTTGCAACTGTTCTTGCACCCCTCTTCCCAACAGAATATACATACATGATTTTATATTAATGTGCAATTGTTAATAACGTAAGTATGATCAGCAAGGTAATTTTATACAGTAGCTTTGTACACCAAACAAGGGCATATTTATAAGAAATGCACCTATCTTGCCTGGGGCGACCAAGCTGTTCTCTTCTTTTTCTTGTCCCGGGACAATGCTTTTGTGTCTACGAGCGGCGTGGAAACCAGTCATTTGTTAAACACCCCCTTCCCCCAAGTATCGTAAGAAGGCGATGAACTTCGCGGTCATCCAATGTATGATTCTTCCGTTGCCAATAAGACGAGTTTATGTTCTAAAGCTTAAGAGTAGCGGAGTCGTGAGTTTAAACTCTCCTATGAGAAACCAACATGTTCAAAATTCAGCTAAAGACCCCTGTTAGCTAGGGAAGCGAAACCACCAGGTTTAAACTTAATATAAAAGGGAGACGTCCGCAGTTTTCATTCTTGCTTCAGTTTTACTGGCAGTGGGGTCATTCGGGGTTGGCAATGCACTCCCTCGTTCGCTTGATCCGACCACATACGCGTCCATTCTTCTTAAGTCTTACAAGTTTTACTTCGCTTGCTTCGGTTTCGCCGTCAACTTAGAACTTCATTGTGGCAGTTCACATGAGCAACTCTCGTCTTAATTCACAGTTGGGCAATCGCATTCGTTCTCAGTCAATTACTCACTTTGCAGCTATCAGATATACTTTCGTTTTCGATGCAGTCCGCGTGGTCCAGGCAGACACTCGTCGAGGAGCATGACAGAGATCATCGACCAAATTTAACTATTAAGAAGTCTATGCATCCTTGTTGATTAATTTGCGACTGCTCCTTTCCAATCATCCTCCGGTACAAGAGCAGGCACAAAACAACAGAAACGGCCCATCATCGCCCACATCCACAACGCCGAAGAAACTACAGTCTCATATTTGTCGGCCCACCATCGTCCATCAACAACTGCAATTTCAAACTAGGATATATAGAATATTAATAATAAACTTTATATTTTTTGCACAAAGCTATGTTCTTTAAATGAAACACTTGTTATAACTCTAGTAGATATTAAATAAAAATAAAAATAGGATAATAATGGCGTTTACCGGAGGTTATAATGCAAGTAGTATAAGAGTAACCCATTTGGAAATTTTGTCCACTAAAAGCAAATGAGGAGTAACATGGTAACTAAATAATAATTTTAATTTTTCTCTCAATCTTTCGTTTTCCTTCAAATGAATTATCTTAACGTATCTTACCCCTTTAACAAGTCTGGGAAATACGTCTGGCTCATTGATGTTTTAAATTTTGATGCAGGGATTATTTAGCATTTCAGAAGAAATCATTGCATGCTGCAGTTATGCGATACTGCATGTCTTGTAGTGTACACATCAATGTAAATTGTGATTCTATATTCCCATAGGGATAATCATGGAGTATCAAATCAGCAGAACGGACCAGCTTCAGTTTTGAAAGAAAAAAAAAAGTCCCAGGGGTAGCCTAAAAATGCAGTAAAGGGTTTTATTTTTCTAATTTCGTTTAGTTTATTTTCTGCTATCATGATGGTAATTGTTTCATTTTAAAATATAACTTTGTGCTGGAAATACTGTTTTTTAATATTAATATTAGTTCTATAATAACAGCCAAAACAGCTCGTCCGTATCAGTAGTAGTATAGGAGATAATGAATGTGGTAATTTAAAGTCTTACCTTGTATACTTATCTACATATGTTATATAACAAATTGTGTGTACATATTTTTCGATAAACTCGAGCTATAGTATCATATAACGTGCCATTGTGTATGATGTAAAGCACAACTCCTGAAATTAGTTCAAAACACTGCCAACATAATTGAAAACAAATACGTTAATGACATCACGAGGGACAGCCGGGTTTATTTTGGAAAACGATCTTATCACTCGAATCTGGATCCCACAGAACTCGCGTGGAGTCATGTAATTTCGTAGCAAGAAGTAACGGAGAGTGCCAGTTCTATTCAGATTTGTATTTGCAAGCTTTTCACAAGAGCGATGCAAATTAATATAACTCATCTCGTGTTCATAATTTATTTATTAACTAACACAGATATAGACTGCTGGCTATTAAAACTGCAACGCCCCTACAAGACGCGTCAAAATGATCCCACTATTTTCTCAAAAAGGAACAGGATGACTCGAAAATATGACAACAATACAGATGTCTGAATTTGATCGTGGGAGAATTGTGTCATATCGAGAGTGCGGAATATCATTCCGAGAAAATGGTGCTCGTGTTTGACGAAATGAGCCCACTGTACGACTGGGAAAAATAAAATGCAACTGTTTCGGGAAAAAGTAACTGTAAAAGATTTTGACACGTTGCCTGAAAATAACAGTTGTGGGTACAGCATCGCTCTACCGTTGCATCCTTCACCAGTACCTGACCAAGTGTCATTTTAAAATCTGTACCTACCGTAGGTGCAGACTGCATGCTTGACACTGTATGGTAAGAGTAATCAGTTCTTTTGCAACTGTTTTATAAGACGTTTGTCTGCGCCCAATGTTTCGGCGGCAGCCGTTGTATAAAAACAACTATTTTTCCCAGCACTAGTCCTCTGGGAAACGAATATGAAATTAATGAATCGAGGTAGAACGAACACAAAGACATGAAAGATCCCAAGTTGGTCTCAAAAAAAGAAAAAGACGGTTTGAAAACCTTTGAGACCGTACCACAATCCTATCTGCTTCATCAGTCTATGCCTTGAGATAGCATTTTTTTGCCAGAATCATTTCAGCGATGAAATGTTCAGCGACACATTTAGATTTGAAGCCACCACTCTTTTACAACTGAGTAATGTCTAGAAAAACACCAGTAGGCAATTAGTAAACCAAGCTTTCACCAAAGTATTGGTGCATGCATTTGATGATCACCATTGTATATATCCTATATGCAGTCGTTACAAGTGTCAGTGAATTATCGTCGCTCTTGACGTTCGAATGCTGTTAACTATGTGGATGGCATTATTGTCATCCGGTTCTTGTATATTTGTGTGCATCACGTAATTGAACCACTACTTCACAGGCAATAAACCTAATCCAAGCCCCATGACAAGAGGTAACACTAACGTTTTCAATGTGCGCTGAATGTCTATAAAACATACGAAGCAATAGGACAAGGAAACTTAGAAGAGCATTGAAAACAATGAAATGTTTATCGGTGCACTTTCTCTCATTGCATTTTTGACAAACACTCAAATAGCAAAACACCTGTGCCACTAACCACTCAACCTAAATCAATACTTTCACTTTCGTTCACTCTTCCTTCTAGTACCTTCTAGAATCGCGACATAGGCATGGCCTTATGGCGGAAACGTTCGCTCATCGACTATTACGCATGTTTGTTAACGAACATACCAGAGAGCGCACCTTCCTGCGTTTCGACTACAGATAGATTCTATTTTTTTCCTGAACAAGCGCAGTTATAATGCTCCAGGGTGGGACTAGTTTTTCGGTTTCATATTGGACATTTCAAGTAAACTCTTCGCTGCGTAGCCAGTGACCCAGATATTTAAGTTGAAAAAGCAGTAGGATTATAATATTTAGTGGATTATATATTATTATAAAGATATTATAATGCTATGTTTATATTGTACTATGCACCAAGGCTTTTCTTTACCTAATTTAACTAGTGTATTTTAGCTGAGTTTTAGAGCAGTTAAAGTTGTTTCAATGTTCTTGCCTTAGCAATTTGTTGTGGGTCATACCTTGTCACATTTTTTGTTTTATTTGTTTCTCAAGGTATGATAGTGAGTTGTTACAGGCTAGCTAATGCTTATTGTTGTACCATATATTTAATATTATTTGAGCACATTTTGTTATAGGTACCTGTGAGGGTCTTTGTTTAAATCTTTAATATTAACTTTTCAAAATTTGTTACTATTATTGCTCCCGTACTTTTAGTTCAGGTCACACCCATTTAAATATTCTTTATTTTACACTCATTGAATTTGCCAATTCATATAATTATGGGCAATAAATTGAACTTAAATTCACCCTTAATTGTTATCAAGTTATCTTCTTCTTTCTAATTTTAGGTAAAATTTCTAGGGTACCTCTAGAGCATGCATTTACAGCACGTCTCCCCATAGTGACATCTACAAATATCAATTTAAAAATACTGCAAGTGATACAAATGCTAGTTGAAGTAAATTTTGTTGCAAGTGCTAACGCAGCAATTTGTCTCAAATACATGTCACGAGTACAAGGCGTTACATATTGTTCTTTGCTTTGAATAAATTAATAATTGCATCTATTTAGAAATCAAATTTTGGATTTTCATGTTCATTCCTTATTTATATAGTACTTTACTATCTGTACTCAAGCAGAATACAAGAAACTCAAATATGGACAAAACAATCATAAAACATGTTCAGATAGTCTGCTAATACCCTCAAAAAGCATTTACTAAAATATTTTCCTACATTTTCCACTTTAGCTACTTGTTTATTTCTCATTTACTAAAATACCATACTCCTAAAATTCTTAATGCACTTTAAGGAGTGTATTTAGCTTCAGATAAATAAATAAATGTGCATTTAAGTTCAATTTTTAAGTCTGAATATCTATACTTATGTGTGAAAAATAAAATTACTTGCTATTGAAGATGTAGTATATGTAATATTTTCAGTCAAATTGCTGTTAAACCCTTAATTAAAAACAGGTTACACAATGTTTTTCCTTCAAGAATTTGCTAGCCTCAAAAGTATGATTTGCTATTACTATTTTAGGGAGGTCAAAATCATATTGCACTTACACTAAAGTGTGCAGAGAGCAAAAATTGCCATTCTCAGTATTGAAATTACCAGTAGTGGCAGGACACAACGGTTCACTTTATTTTTACAGGTATGTCTTTTTCATTCTCTACCTCCTTTCTCACTCGCTTCTACCCTCCTTTTTTCCTCCCATTATTGTGTACAGGCAACTAGAGTCAGTTGCGTATGTTACCACGTGTAAAACGTTTTGTACGTTCTTAAATTTATGCCGGAACGAGTATTCCATATTGCAGGTGAATATGTATTAGAAGGGCGGAATTAGTTAACATTTTTCAATATAAGTCCACCATGTAAAGCAGTGCGCATAACTGGACCGGCGAAGGGTGCGCCGAGTTCTGGCAAGATAGAATGCTAATATATTTAACTTTATCACTTTGAGCTAAATCCGTTGCGTATCTTAGTAAACTCCTACAAAGGATAAAGTTGCACGGCAGAACATCAAAAGTGCTAAAAAGCAATTGCATATATTTAACTATAAGTTTATTAGTGTTCTATGCATTGATATAATTTTTTTCACACTTACCAGTGTACGACTTTAAATAGAAAGAAAGAATCAGACTTGAAAAAATTCCTGTCACGGCCGTGGTTCGAACCACAGATATTGGGGCGCTACTAATGTTTTACACACGGCTACTGAAAGAATTATTTCTTTATGTAAATTCACCCCCATATTGTTGATGGCTAAATTAGCAGCCCTGATTAAAAGGCGTACAGCATTACGAATGGCCTTTTAAGGAATATTATCATGGAGGAAACATTTGTGAGGTCTCTGGAATATACAGAATCAAATAAAATAGATCCGTGATACCGTTTTTGGAGAACACGGGAGCTCAGTTTCATAGAGCATCTGCACAGAAGGCCGAATATTCGTAGTTCGAATCCCGGCCGGGACCCGATTTTTTCAATTTGATTCTTTCTTTTCAACTAACGCTTTATCTGTAAGAAATTATCCCTTAAACTTTTAGGGAATTGCTGCTGCTTAAGAGACACTATGTAACAATGTTACGACATTTCATTCGGTTTCGATGAAGCCTGATTTCAATTACCCCATTATGTGAAGGTTTGCTCGAGGAGTCGTATGCGGCGATCACCTGATATCAGCGCAGCCCAGGCCTGCATAAAAAAGAAGGGAGCAAACTTTTTTGGGAACGCGGCGAGCTCACGCAAAACGGATGTGTGAGCAGGGTATTTGCACCGACGTGAGTTAACTGTTGGCTTTTAATTTCTTTATTTTCTTTTGGTATTGTACTGCCTATTTCCGGTTAATTAGACGCCAATTATCATTTAGTAGAGCCTTATTATTTTCAGCAATTGGATATAATCATGATTTCTAAATTATTAGTTATATTCAGTTTTTAAAAGGTGGTATATACTTACGTTATTCGCTATTTACTGCTACTTTGTAGCTCGTTAGATGGGAGGGATACGTTTCGTTACTTACAAATAGTGTTGAATTGGACTGGATATTTAGGGTTCTATGAGGATATTTCGGTACTTTGGCCTTGCTCATGGGCTGACCGTTTGTTCCTATGCCTCCAGGAGGAAGGGATGTGACGAGGCAGATACAGGGCGGAGAGATACAGACGAAGACGGAGTCCCTACTTGTTTGCAGATAAAACGCTTCGACCCCGACAAAGCCCCACCCTTCATGGAATTCGAACTCTTAGAAGCTTCCATAACAAATACGGGACAATTACAAAGCGCAAGCCATTGTCGCACTGCACCCTCCCATCTCGCCCTGACACTTTCTACCCTCTAACAGAATCGACTTAATGAAAATATAGGAAATCGGAGAGCGGAAAATTAGCGGAAAATAAATAAACATCCATCCCACCATTCGCCTAAAAACTACGGAAACACTTCAGTCACGATGACTGGCCCCAAAGAATTTGAATCGGTGACTTCCTGAATGCGACTTCCCAACGTTAGCGCCTGAGTCACACCGCACGGCACTAATGGCGTTACAAGTAAATTATTGTACTATAGTGCCATTTGTTAGCGCACGCTACCTGCTAAGGAATCATCATTGCATTTTAATTATATCTCCTTTCGATATAATTTTGTTAATTTTCGGGCAATCCGCTTGTACTTTTGGAAAACTATTAATATATTGGACTACATGGTAATTGTGTTCATTTTTAGTAATTTCTTCGAGACGGCCAAACGCGATCTTATTTGCACTAAATTAAAATATTCTGAGATTTGCGATGCCTTGAGGAACTGCGGTCAACTAATGTTTTTGTATCTTAAGCTCACTAGAACTACAAATATTATACTTAACATTCAGATTTACAACGCATTAGAAGTTCTTCTATTATAAAACTCTATGCAATAGTTACCTCGAATATCTTGTTCGCTTGACAAATTAAGATTATCCTTAGGTTCTCATTCCAAGAGACTGGCAATGCAGCCAACAAGCTATGTCCGCTTGTTTAATAATGCAAAAGTAAGAAATCTCCGTCCTCTCTATTTATAACAGTGCCTCTTCTATGGCAATGTCATGTATATGTAGTGTGTTGCCTGCTCTCTGCTGCAGTACAGCGAAGAAGGAAAGTGTGATTAGCTAAGTGGTTCTAGCTGCTTACAAAAGAAGAAGTCTCTTTAGCTCTGGAGCGTGTAAGTCAGGACAAGTTTGTGTCCATTTCATAAGCTCTAAACCAGTTTTGGAAATTTTAAGAAGCAGTGCATAGCTATCTTATTCCCTACGAGGTATTTTGTGAGTGTAAACTACCAATACACATACACAACAGCAATAAGAGTTTTAATTACTATTACTCGGCCGAACTGTAAAAAATTTACTTCGTTACTCAAATCCACATTGAAATACTTCATGGAGACATATACTTTCATTGCTCATTTCTTTCGAAATAATTCGGGCTTTTGGAATTTCTTTATGCACTATTATTTTAATCTTCTTCTATCTTTGCTGTAAGTGCTAAAGCGAAATTTCATTATAATTATAATTCTGGGAGCAAGGCAGCTACAAGCTGAGAAATGCTATCTTCTTAGTTAGCTTATTCGAAAGTAACGTTTATTGTGTTTCTTGCCTATGCCTCTATAAAGTTTTAACAGAAAGGTTCTTATTGCGGAAAAAAACGCTATTTTTAAGCTATATTGTCAAATATGCAGTCAAAGTAGAATTTTGTAAAGTTCTACATGTGATTTTAGATATCCTCAGAATTTATGTGCCTTAATCGTTGAACAGAAGCAGAATATATCTCAACAGTTTATACTACGAAAATAAAAATTGAACCAATATAGCATCACAAGAGGTAACTGAAAACTATTTTAGTGCAATTAAAACCCTTTAGGATGTTTCAACACCACGTGTTTTTGCTGGTAGGCGTAACACAATTGAGATACCATAACAACTGTTAAGGCTTCATTCCATCTCCCTTCTACACCCGCAATGCAACCGGTACAAAATGTGAGTCCCTGACAAGATAAGAACTTATCACAATTTTTCTGTTGCTTATTATTGTTGTATTTACTGCTCCAGTACTTGAACTTTGACCAACATGTTAAGAGCTGCCACAAAACACTGAACATAAAGAAAGCATTAAGTAAAGTCTGCAAAAGGTAATATTCTAACAATAGTCAAGGTGTTTCAAAATTGACATAAAGAATGAAACTTCGAAACTACTCAGCGAACAAGGCCAATACCACCGCGGGTAGCAAGATCGTTAAGACACGAACTTGTTAGCGGGAAGCCTGGGGTTCGATTCTCTTAGGACTGTCCTTCCTTTCATCCAGGTTTTCCTCAGTAATGGCAAATGCCGAGGAGATACTATAAACTTAAACCTAGAACGTTTCCTCCCTTTAAAAAACTCCCTTTCCAATTTATGATTTCCTCTTATATATCATCAGCGTTCACCGCTTGGGTGACTCAGCAGTAAAACTGAACTTAAACACTGCTAAAAAAAACAAGGGCAAGCACACTGAACGCAATGCTTCTCTTTCATTCATATACATCATTATTATAATTTTTTTTATCTCACAGGCTGAGCCATTTCGTTGGTCTTTGACTCACAAGCCACAGCTCATTTGCTAACGGGGAAGAGAAAATAGTGGCGGAGAAGCAGAAGGAAGAAAAGAGAGGCGCATTCTTATAGCACAGGAATTACGTGAGAAATATTAGTTCATTAGCATATATAGAACACAGACTTCAAAGGCAACTATAACTTTGCGGAAATAAAAGTTAAATATATTTTCCATACAGTAAACAGCCAAGCGAGCCAAATAAAAGTGTTTCTTTTATGACGTCAAAAGTCATTTTATAAAAACATTTCTTAAAGCAAAGAACTCGTTGAATTCATCTATAACAAATGGAAGTATAAGTCAAAGGCTCCATTTATAAAGCACAAATAAAAAGCGGAAATTGTTGGCATTTCCCTTTCCTTCGACTTTGTAATACATCCAACTAGATATTTATTGAAAAACTAGTAAGTATAATGAACTCAACGAAAAGGTAACAGTTATATTGGAGCTATAACAGAACTGAAATTGTTGCAATTTTAGCTATATAATTTACTTAATAAAATTGTGTGTTAATTCCGCTATAATCACTTCCTAGAATCTTTCAAAGAATTTTAAAAATTTAAGAAGTGCTGATTCCTTAAATGACATTAGCTTTGTTAGAATAGCTCCAGTTATCGAAATAACATGGGTTTAAATTCTGATCTTTCTCAAATACTTTTTAAATATACGTTTAAATTAATAGAGTTATCCTTAGAATATTTCCTTTGAACATATTATTATTTGACGCATTGCTTTATTTATTTTTTTATTGTTTTATTATTATTTCTTTCATCTCAGGATGAATTTTCCATAAAAATCTGCTTAAATAGTCCTAATGCATTCTGTTATATTTGCTACGAATACTGCCGAGATCTAAAAACTGCAAGTTTTGGAAAGCAAGCATATCTTTTATATTTTGGTATAAAACTTGGAGGTCAATGTAAAACTTGGGCTCCACATGTAACATGCAAAACTTATGTAGTGTGGTTTCGTTAGTGAAAATACAAAAAACCAACAAAAAATCCAAAAAAGGTTTAAATTTTAGTGTGCTAATAGTGTGGAGGGAGCCTAAAACCATTATGACGATTTTTACTTTTGTATGGGAATTTTTTACTTTGTTACAAGAAAGTAAATGGAAATATCCTCATTCTCCCCATTCCAGTATTCACTTCTCTTCTTGACCTTAAACATCTAATTATTAAAATAAGCCGGACTTGGAGAGTAATGTAGGTGTAAGTATGAAGGAAATGCTTCAGTTTTCGCAAGGAGAACTCAATGATATGATACGGGACTGTCAAAGCAAGGTTCTAAACTAAAAGAAAAGAACTTCTAAAGCCTGAAGCTAAAATAACAACCTACTGGACAAGAGAAACTGGACTACTTCCTTATTTTAGTAAATACGAATAATTGTTGTACTGTAATAACATCCCTGTACTTGCCCTGCCTGTGATGCCACAGTAGCAAAACGGGCATTAAACACTATTCAAAAATAAAAAAAAGGGAAAGCCGAAAAGAAGATTGATGAGTTTTCATAGACAGTTGCACCAAAAACTTGAAATCTGTTTCACTGCATAATGGTAATTCTCATCTATTCCAATTGTTTACTCTCGCAAACTTAAAAAGCAATTACGAACATATACAAATGCTCCTGCAAAAGCTTTACTGTCATGCACACTAGTAGTTTATATGCGTTAATTTAAAGATGAACTTTTACTAGGGCGGCAAAGATAAATTCTCCTACTTTTTCCTTTGCCATAAAGTGATCCCACATCCTTGAAACGTTTAATAAAAGAAATCACTAATTCCTATTTACCTTTGTAGGTTTGAGTTTTGAGATCTCCATCGCCAGTTTTATAGGGTACAAGTGAACCGTCTTTCTTAAAACTTTGGTTCCTTCCCCATGTTCTATAATATCTAGAAAGGCATTTTGACACACCTGCACTTTGTTGTTCGCCTCATTCACAACATAGTATTCATATATTAACGATCTTGGAGCTCCATTTTTTTTCGCAACGTCTCCTTGCTGGTTGAACTTCTTTGCAATATTTCAAAGGCAACAGTCGTGCTTCTCTTTCTCTTTTCATGAGGAGTAGGCAGCATGAAATTTATTTAATCATTCATCGTTAGCAGTTTGCATCCTTGGAGACTGCTTCTGTGAACACACACTGCATATTTCGGCAATGCTTTGAGAGAGTATCTAAGCCTTAAAATTAATACCACGAGACTAGAACACAACTTCTAACGTATCGTTTAGTATAACCCAGGTCTAGCTTTAGATGTAGGTTTACTGGTGAAAGGAAAAGAAAGCCTGTTTTATAAATGCCAGTTGCCACTAATAGGCCTAAATCCAAGTAAATATGCCTGTATTTCGGCCTAATACAATGTCACTGAACTGCAATCATGCAATTACTCACCTGACTGACAATCTTTACTTTTCTACGTTTCCAATTTGCCTTGTCAGTTTCTCGCTTCCTTGTTTCTCGGAACCCCTTCTTCAACTTTATCTTCCATTTCTTACTAATATTTAACAATATAGAGTGAATTACTGAACACCTTCACGAAATTTACACGTTACAGAATACTATATACAATGGGCCATTTTGGATTTGCGATGCATTTTGGGAACAGATTGCAAGAATACTAGCTTCTCATTGGCTACTGAAGGAGCTGTCTTTCTTTGAAACGAAACTACAGTGGAGTTGTTCAAGTTTTGATTCTGAACTGGAGAAATAAGTGCCATTTTACATAAGTTCTGTCCTATTTTGAACCAAAGCAGTTCTAAAATTGAATTCAGCATAAAAAGTCACAAGAGTTAACCAAAATCTCAGAACTTAAAAAATTAAAGTTGTCCAACTTTAATACCAAATTTCCCTTTTGCTGCATTCGTTGAAGGTAATTCATTCATCATTGAAAATATTAAAGGAACGGAACCCGTGGTTAGATCGTTGGACTTCATTCTTTTGTGAGAGCACACTTAGCCGGTGATTGTGCTGAGCGAGGTTTTATCTCTTTATAAGGTTCTGTTTACGCCTACAGAGACTCTCTTCTCTGTTAAATGAGTTTTCAGCAGCTTTGATCCTTTGTTTGATGCGTCGATATGTTTCCAAGGCGTACATAGTTTAAGTCATCGTGTTGCATGGCAACAGCAAAAATTAATCTCTGTACTTCTGTTCTCACCTGATGTTCACAAAGGCTACTTCCCCAAGCTACTAAATGCATCTGCTTGTTGTGAACGTTCATATAATTAGGAAAAATTTAATATAGCATACGATACCTTTGATTTACCTTCGTCTAAAAGCAGATATCTTGCTAAATACGTTTAATCAACTAACGCTGACCATGTTATGACGAGCATTCTTGTATACGTCAATCTGAATACCAAGCTGAGGAATTTAGATCCGTGTGTTGTATTTTCATAAACACGACGCTTACTGTGATGTTTTCAGGTTTCCACAGTCCTCTCAGTTTATGATTTTTTTTTTTTCGAATAGAAATAAGCAGCGAAACGATTCTTCTGTTTCCAGTCACAGGTTTTGGGAACACATTTTTATTAATGACAATGTACATTGTTAATTATGAACACAGATTTCCTTGTCATTCTGATACTTAGCTTATCAACATCCTGAATCGTTTCCTTGGCACTTAGAAAGATCTCGGATAAAGTCTCTCATTTGCTTTAATATTCGTTTTGTAATCTCTAACATCATTTTTCGGAAAATAAACTCTTATTGGAAAGAACTTGATTTGTGTTAGGTTACACTTAAGTAACCAATCTATTCACTCATCCTTCGGCTTACCGCTCGGCCATCAAAACGTCCCTCGGCTCCCGCTCTGCCTCCGCCAGCACCCGGACGAGACAGACACCTATTGTATTGAATAAGTAAATAAATAGGTTTAGTAGGTGGAAGTGGCGAATATATTGATTCATACAGTTTGCTTAAACAGTACATATCTTACGCAGAGCTCTCCGTGTGGTTGATGACTCATAGCTAGACTTCAAACTGATGAATTCATATATACAGTTGACTGCCTGCAATGCCATGATTCGCGGTTCCTCCATTAGTATTTTTTAATGTTGAAATGTGATGCCAGGTATTTTTAGAATTTTCTAGTTAGTATGCAAGTGAAATATTAGCTATTAATGTCGAATTCAGCCCTCT
Source organism: Metallyticus violacea (assembly GCA_030762175.1). Classification (NCBI taxonomy): domain Eukaryota; kingdom Metazoa; phylum Arthropoda; class Insecta; order Mantodea; family Metallyticidae; genus Metallyticus; species Metallyticus violacea. The sequence continues at coordinate 270,769,484 of CM060846.1, read as the reverse complement.
GTAATCATTCATGGTTCAACTATCTGAAACTGAAAGCAAAAGTAAGGATTGCAACAAAAGAACTAAACAGCAGATTAAAGATTTGAAGCTTTTTCGACGCTGACTGTTGATTGTGGCTTCGGTTGACTGTGAGACCGTAATGAAATGCAGATGTTCTCTTAAGGAGAACACTTCGACATGGTCTTACTCCACGCGGAGGCTGGAGTCGAGAAGATGCTACGGGGAACAATTTCCTGATCGCCACTTACCCAGCGTTAAAATATTCCGGCGTCCAGTAAACGAGCACGACTAGTGCTGGGCATTTATTAAGACGAATTCTAAGACGATTGCCCAAAAATCCGCATTTGAGTTTAAGAGTGGTCTCGGCAGACTTAAGCATGCCTAGGAATGCTGCGCACAGCATCCTGAAAGAGGATTGAAGGCATTCATATCGGACATTGCTTGTGCAGGAACTCTATTGACGACGATTTCAAAGAAAACAACGCTATTGCATATTCTAAAGAGTTTGGCAAATTGTAAGTGTTTTAGGCAGTAGGAAATGAGAAGTGAATATTAGTGGAACGTTGCCAAGTCAGTAATCCTCGCTCCTTACTTGCTCTTTCTAGCGCAATATCAGTTAACAATTATTAACTTGTAGAATGAATATATACACTTTTAAAACAACAACATGTACGTTGGTATGCAGCTCGTCAGCGTTTCTGTCTTGGTCATTTAAATGTTGTAACATTTCATATTATATATTCTAAAATATTATCGCATCCCATTTCGTTAATGAAACCATTGCCTTGTCGCTTTTCATTGCGCGAAAGATGTCTAGTCTTTGTACCATCTTGTTAATTTCTTTATGAATGATTTTCTGCATCTTTCAGTTTAAAAGTTCTGTTTGTATATCCCTCTACTTCATTAGTAGCACATAACCAAAATTGAATTATATTAGCAATGGTAATCCTAACTGCGTAGTATTTTTACATGTCTTTTCGAAACACCATTTCCACTACATTTACTCCTCGCTCGCTTTACTAAATACCATTGCTCAAAATACAGGATGATCCGTTTGAGATATGAGAAAATAAAATATATACAATAAAATATTAAAATTTATTGCCTGTTAATGACATATAAGTGTGTAAGAGAGAAGTTTGGCATCCTAATACATCAGTATTCAACTTGACCGCTATTGTGGATGAGGTACAGATCAACCGAGAAAAACATGTTACGTCGGGCAGCATTTCTAATGGCCTCTGTAATATTCTTTGACAGATCGTCTTCTTTTTGTAGTCTTTGTGCAAATCGCCACACAAAAACTCTGGAGGCGTTAAGTCCGGGCTATTCGTGGGCCATAAAATGGATCCACCGCAGACCAATATGACGGAGCGAGTGTCACATTCATACGACATACTGAACCCGTTGTTATGATGTGACCACTATCTCGTCACGCCACGGGGCTGAAGTCTGCAACGTCACACACTTTAAACATTTATCTTGCTGCTTATATTACAACAAAGTGCTCCAGAGACATGTACATAACGTTTTACTTTCCTGACATCTCAAAAGAATCACCCGGTAGATTCGTTCTATAACAAAGAAAGGCTTACAGTTGTGTCCCTCCAGTTCTCACTTCTTGTTAGATCAGCTGAACGGTGTTTCTCTCATTAGTTATGAATTCGAATTTGTGCAGGGCAAGGGCTTCCTGTATGTCACCAACCAAGCTCTGATTTATGCTTCGAGACAGCATAATGGGGAGGAAAATACGGCAGACTGCAACTCATGTTGAAATGAATTCAAATATGTTAGGTATATTTTATAACATTTCCTAAGCAGTACTCCAGCTACGATCAATGGGCACCATTATATATTTCTTTAATTAAAACTACTTGGGATAAATATGTGTGAATTTGATTTGCGCGTTACTAAATACGCTATACGTGCTTAAATACCTGGAAAATTTGCTATCTGGAAACTTCGTTCTAAGAAAATTTCATGTCAAAGAATATTTCTGTGCTGTTTAACAGAAAGATCGTCAACAGCAACAAATGTCCTTAATTTATTTATATGAAGAAATCACTAGAGGATTTGTGGTAAAGCGTATATATGGTATTGATTATGCATATGGGACATTCCATCTGAAGTGGTTAAAGAGATTTAAAATGCTCACTTCTTACTTCTTAAAGTTACTAATATTTTTTAATATATAAAGCATTAACAGATGACAATTTCTGAAAAAAGGATAGTCCTGTTCCCAGTGAATTTTGATATAACAAATGTTAAATACTTAACATATTAAGAAAGTGTGCGTCTTTGAAAATAATTGTATGTGGAACTATGCACCACAGAAACACAAATTAAATGTATACGTTACCTCCTTTATGGGGCGTTCTTAATGGTATATAACAAATATTAACTTAGTTAACTAGGCGATTATTTCATTAGCACTTATGTTAAAAAGTGCATTCACCTTAAAATGTAAGTTAACATTTTCTACTTTAAAAATGGAACAATTATCAGTTTTCATAAAATATAGTCCAGTATCAGAAGCAGCATGCTAAAATTAAAACTTCCAATAAACATTTATTTGTATGGTGGAGGATTGTTGACATACAGCACGTACGCGACCTTTCTTGTTGAGACATAGACTCGCACTATAGCAAGCTGTTTAGCACTCTCCCACTGCACGACCACATACCATGCGTTCATTGGAGACTGAGAGCGGTCGGAAGTGATTTTAAACAGCTCCTGTTTCATTTTCGATTTATTTTCTCGTTTCCTGTTAAACATACCAGTAATCTGTAAAGCATTATCTTCTTCTATGTGAGTTGGAATTAACATGGCTTATAAAAATAATTTTAAGTGACTGCAAGATTGTGAAAGAAATAATTTCAAAATCAATCCTTTGGACAAAATAGTATTAAATAAAGCGCTATTTTCAGCAAACAGCTTATCAAGAAATTTCAGTTGTAATAATTTAGATATCCTTAATTTCAGATTTTTATTTCGAAAGTTAAAAAATACTGTAACTTAATACCCTTCAAGCATATTTTGCATCAGGTTTATTCTCTTCTATATTTAAAAGTTCACAACGTTTCGCTTATTTAAAACATAAAAGTGTTGCAATCCGTTTTCACGTGAACTAGCGTATATGTCACTGTTAACACGTACTGTGGAGTATCAAACTATAATCATAACAGAGTTCACTATGAACAGAAATCAACTGAAGTGGTGTTTTAGTTCTCAAGTACATACAGCAATCTCAGCCAAATTGGAGTAGAAAGTCGAAGTTGCAACATCTGACAGCTGAGTTTTGTAATGTCATTCTGTAATTACAGCTACAGTTCAGGAAATGTAGAAGGGAAGTATTACGGTTGCTACAGTTAAATTTTAAGTAAAAACCTTTTACTATTTCTCGCAAATGGAACTGTACAAGGATGAAGTAGGATCAAGAGGTGTATACTCAAATTATTTTACAAAAAAAAAAAAAGGAAAATACGGCCACAGGCGCAAATACTGTAGTTGCAGTGAGAAAAATCAAATGCTGTCTTTTGCTAACAAGTTGACTATTGGCGTATGCTATTGGGATGCCATGTACTATTTCATAGAGTGAATTACGTAGTATATCTGTACCATATATAGAACCCATTAAGTTACCGGTTTCCACATCCTGGAATACTGTATTGACAAAGGACATAAATCACTTCATTGTAATGGGTATAGAGATGAAAAACACATTAGGAAAATTGTTATGAAATATGAAATACACAAAATTAAAGTATGACAAAATGTGATTTTTTAATATTAAAAATTTAAAGAATAAGATTTAACATGCTTTTATTTGAATATCTTAAAATGTTATATTATAGTAATTTGATCTCTTCAATATACTAAGTTGACAGCAAGTTACAAGTATTTTCTCCATGCAAAGAGATTGTACCGTTGAAAAGCTGAGTTCTACATCACAGGATAAGACCAGAAAATATTA
>CM060846.1:269108011-269435511 GCA_030762175.1 Metallyticus violacea | reverse complement strand
GACTCGTGTGCAGGTGGTCTGGTGTTCGATTCCCGCCAGCACTGTCCTCCCTGACAAGTTTATTCCAGGTTCCCCCAGTCCTCATAAATGGCAAATGCCGTACATGTACCGTAAACTTAGGCCTGGAACGTTTCCTTCCTTTAAAAAAAAAACCTTTCTCAATTTATTGCTTCATTTCAAGTATCACCAGTGTCCACCCCCTGTAATGCCTCAGCAGTAAAAACGGACTTTAAACACTATTAAAAATCACAAAAGTTTAGTTACAAGTATCTATTGTGGCACACGGGAGTTAATTATAAACGCTATTATTGGGATTAACAATTAGGAATACAAGCGCCAAGCGGTATAGGCTTTGGTATCAAGTGGAATGCACGTGAAAGAGTATGGGGAGACTAATTCTGCGCATACGTATTGGGAAAAATTCTGAGCTTTTAGCATGGTTACGCCAGGAGTGGAGCTTCAGTTTTCAAAGAGAGAGGAAGTGTTGGCATACGCTGTGATAAGCCATCTTATAGTTAGGCTAATAAGGTAAACTAAGGTAAACTAAATATAACATAATAAACTGGTTTTTCTGATTGCTGTTTTGAGAATGGTAAAGAAATGCCTTGGTCCCGATCATGGTTTGTTATTTAGCGTTTTAAATTAAAGATATCTGAGATAACTTAGATACCATGTTTTAAGCTCGTCATCATGTCCAACCAGGTGTAAATGTGATTGTTCTTATGTAGTAAAACGAATACTTAAGTTGGGTAGACACAGTATGTCTCGACTACTGTTTAAAATGTGCATTTATTTAGTATGTCTAAGAAAATTGTTCAGAATGAGCAATGCTATGAGTTCCATTGAATCCGCAGTTCTTATACAACTTACTTTTTGCAGATGACCAAGTCATATTAACCCTATAATATTGAGGATGGTTCATATAAGATTCTAATATGGGAACTGATGAGGAATATTTTGAGAAAACTGAATATTCAACCTTGAAGATAGAAGAAGACTTAAACATTGAGACTAGCCAAGAAAAAATTAAACCGATGAATAAATTTAAATATCTGCGGTACATTTTAGAAAATGACGGAAGAAGCTAATTTTGAAATCGAAGAAGGAAAACTAATTGGCACGCTAAATACTATCATCTGAAGTAATAACATTTTAAACAAAACCGAACACCAATTTAAAAATTTATAAATCACTGGTTCAATATAGGGGTGTAGAATGTTGGATATTATACAGGCAATGTGAAAATAAATTCCTGACTATGGAAATGGAGTATTATCAAAGAGCGGTAACAAAATAAAGAATAGAAAACCTTAAAAATGAAAGAATTGGAAGAAGTATGAAACGAATGTAATTGAAGTAATTGAAGAGAAAAGCATTTAAATATTTTGGATCAGTGAAAAGCGTTCCAAAGATGATATTGGAGTGCAATGTTGGAGGAATAGGACAAGCATGAGAATAATAGGTTGTAATGTGAGGAATATTATAAACAAAAGGGAACTTTACGGAAGAAGATGCTGAAGACAGAATTTTGGGAGTTTTTTTTTTTTTGATTGATTTATTTATGGACACTCTTTAACATATCAGGTCATCAGCGTCCCATTCAACTCAGGGCGTGAAACGTGGGACAAATTTTGCGCAGAGGCCTCTCATTCAGGCTTGAGGTTCCTTTTCGTGCCGTAAATGTACGACACGGGACCCACGGCTTTACTGCCCTCCGAAGGAAGCCATACTTGGGATTTTTACGCCCGAAAAAATCCATCGGTCCTGGCCGGGTTCGAACCCGCGATCTTGGGTTTAGGAGGCAAGTATGGTAACCACTACACCACCAGGATCGACAATTTTGGGAGGAATAACGTTACTTTTGGTAGAAGGAATACCACTGTATTGTGGAAAATCCTTTAAAAATATATGAATCTGGATAAACAAAGTTAGTTTCTTATAGTATTGTTGTGTCTTTATAAAGCAATTCTCTGATTAATCTGATATTAATTTAACGTATAAATACAATATGAACGGCGAAATTGCTATAATGAGTATTTGCATTTCAAATAATTAATTTCTTAATCAAGATACCGTTGCTGACAACTGCAGAATAATGAATACAATAAGCAAAAATTATTGATCATATAAATGATGTATTTGTTTAAATATACCTGGAGAACAAATGAAGAATTATAGAACTACATAACGCTTTTCATTGTTTACCATTATCATGCACTTTAATTTATTGTGGATATATGCTTTTTGAGACCAAATCCATGTTTTCATCCTGTGTGCATGTGCTGATAAAATATGTGTATACTTTGTTAATTTTGTAAAGTTAATTTAATTAAACATTTGTTTTTAATAGTGTTTAACGCCCGTTTTTACTATTGAGGCACCACAGGCGCTGGACACTGATGATACATGAAACGAACGGATATTTTAGGAAAGGATTTTTTTAAGGAAGGAAACGTTCCAGGCCTAAGTTTAGGGTACCTCCCCGGCATTTGCCATTTATGAGGACTGAGAAAAACTTGGAAAAAACCTCAGTAACGGAGTACGGTCCTGACGGGATTCGAACCCCAGACCTCTCGCTCATGAGTCCGCGCCTTAACAACTTCGGTCGCCCGTAACGGTTTAAAATTTTGTGAAATGTAAGCCGAGTTTAATGTATAAGTTAATATATTTGTAAAACGTACGAATAAGAAATTTTTTTTCCCCGTAGAAAACATCTTATGACATTCGCCCTTTCTATTAGCGTATCCTACAAGGAAACGCGGAGTTTTAAGATAAGTCACAAGTATATAAGGCTGAGTTTGCTAAAACTTGTATCACGTTTATCACCACTGAGGATGTATTCTGAGAGGAGTGAGACCTCTCAGTTTGTGACATAGCCCATGTAATGGAAACATGGTAAGAAACCGAGAGACATTGTATTCGCTGGTACCAAGAAGAGAGAAGGACAAAACAATATGCCAAAATTTGTTATTCCCAAGAAGATAAACAGGAATAGTGCGATGCGCTTTGGATTCAATTAAAGGCAAACTAATTTCTTCTAGTAAATATAATGAGGCTGGCCAAACCTCACAGTAAGCAAGCACACGGTTCAAAAGTATTTTATGCTGCTGGGTTCACCATCGTCGACCTGTCAGAAAGGTGGTTCTAACAGCAGCGCACTGAGAAGCGCGCATCGATTTCGCTCTTGAATATCTATCTCAAGAAAAATCGTTTTTTTTTTTATTTATTTATGGACGCTCTTTAACATCTCAGGTCATCAGCGTCCCATTCAAATCAGGGCGTGAAACGGCCGACAAATTTTGCTCAGAGGCCTCTTTTTCAGGCTTGATGTTCTTTTACGTGCCGTAAATGTATGATACGGGACCAACGGCTTTACTTCCCTTCCGAAGGAAGCCATACTTAGGATTTTTACACCCGAAAAATCCATCGCTCCTGGCCGGGTTCGAACCCGCGATCTTGGGTTTAGGAGGCAAGTATGGTAACCACTACACCACCAGGACCGACAAGAACAATCATGGGAGAACGTAATCTAGTCAGATGAAAAGACAGATGATCCTATGGCGCCCTTACAACACCCGCTAGACCTCTGAGTGCGTTGTTGCTACACTAGAAGTGGTCACACAGCCTGGTCTTTTGGGGTTGGATGAGCGCGTAAGGTATGGGAGAGTTATTGGAAGTTTCTTACAGATCGAACTCCCAGAAATATATCAGAATTCTACAGAAATTCATGCTGCCATGCGTACGTGCAATTTATTCTGATCAGGAAATGCCTATCATGAACTTCATTCAGGATATTTGGTATCGACACTTGTGGAGACAATAGTAGAGAAAGGGCTGCTTTTCTCCAATAAGCTAAAGTAGTGGGGTTTTATGTTGAAATAACTAAATATTTATCCATATCAAATGTGATTCCGACATAAGGCCTGTTTCCGATTTACGCGAACTAATTGGATTCTACAAAAATGTGGTCAGTACACAAAAATATATAAGTGCACTATAAGGTTCGCTGAGTGCCACATTTAATGGCATACATTACACAATTAAGAAGCCTTTAATTTGTTATGTTGATTACATACAATGGGACAGATACGTATATCAATGTTGTATCATTAACTATAATATCTGAGAATTGGTTTTCTGTTTGATTTTCATGATATTTCCTCTTTTGGTATTTTAAAATATTTATAAAATCGTTTAAGTTGAGCGCGCGCGCGCGCACACACACACACACGCACACACACACATATTTACAACAAAGCAATCGCTAGCGAACCCGTTAAGGACGACTGTCTGAATGGGTGCTTCAGGAATATTTTTTAGCTTTCATAAATTAAGGGCTAGGTGCCTACACACTTCCAACTCTTTTTCACCACACATAATTTGAAATCTAAGAAGTTGAAGGCACTTTAAACGCTCACGCCAAAATGAACAAACACAAAATTTAAAACAATATATTAACAAATATTTATAAAGACCTTCTCTGAAGGTAGCCTGTCAAGGCATTTAAAGGTATACTTATTTATATATGAAAATATTCCTGATTTTTGTCTTCTGCCTTTGAAGAACACAAGTTGCTTCACATACAGCAAAAATTCTGTGAGCATCTACTTCTTCTTATTTTAGTTACATTTTCCAAGAGTTACTTTATTTTTCATTTTATCATCAAGCTTATGTGGGCGAGAAGCGTGTTTTATCAAACAATTAATTTAATAAAATAAGTCTTTTACTGGTTTTTGCTTTTATTCACATTAATGAACAATCCAAAACATTTTTACTTTCTTATTCCTGAACTCATTGTTATATATTTAAACTATGCTTCCTTACTGACCGCGGTTACAATCAATAGGGGAGAGGATGAAAGAGCACACACATGGATGGGATAACTGTATTCAAATACACCGACATTCAAGACAAGGGTTTAACACAAGTACTCCACGCAAAAATTATGCACTATATTCTATTTTTATTATTATTATTTTTAAATATTTTATACCTAATTGGATTTTTATTATTATAACATCAATCTGAATTTATGTTCATTCTTCTCCACTACATGCATTTTTTCAGCTGCACTAATAGGATATATCAGCTTTGTTACCAAAAGATTCGTACTTAATCATAATATTTCCGGATTTAATTTAATTACTTTTATTATTATTCAACAGGAAATGTTATATTACTTATTAATATCCAAAAGAATCTATTTATAATCCAACTCTATTTGTTTCACCACCTCCGTTTTATAAAACTGCTTTCATTTTCAAATGTATTATCACGAATTATATCACAAGAGGTCTGAGATTGCGGATAAGTGATTGAATTTACCTGGAAAGCCAAGACTCTCGGGTGATATTTAATAGGACTATTTCACGAATAAAATAAGTATTTAAAAACAATTCCCATAAACTTGGCTTACAAAATTACAATATTGTAATAATTGTATATTTATATTATGTTTATGAATATTATCATTCAACAGATAAATGTCCAAACTCAATAGTGCCAAAGAAGAGCGCCAAATTCGGGTTAAGGATATTTCATGAATAGAATAAGAATAAAAATAATATATATTTTAAATTCACGTACAGAATATTAACAATGTATAAAATGTTACACTTACTTATTAATATCTACTTTTTCAGAATCCGTAAAACTGAAATAGACGAAAGTCGATTATTTATACTAACGTTCAATTTATTAATACCAACTGAGAAAAAAAAAACAGATAAAACAATTTACTATCCTGAACAACGTGTTTAGTAATTTTTACTTAAATTATAACATGATTTCAGATTGTTTGATTGAATACGCAAAAAAAAAAAAAAAAAAAAAAACTGATGATAGTTTTGTTATTGTCAATGATTTTCCACCACCTGCTAGCAAACGTGATCAGTGATGTATGCCCAGGAAGCATAGTGGCGGTTTAGTGTTGCTACACTGACCGGAAGACAGTAACATTTCGCACGGTAAAGGGATAGGCAAAATTTTACGATAATTTCTTTCAGATATCGGGCCGTGATTGGTCAAAATTTTGTTTAATTTCATCTGTCGATTTTATGATGACGTCACATGAGCGAAATAGTCATCGTAAAATGTTCTATTGAATGACCGCCCGTTGAAAGGATAGGTCTCGACTACTTGATAGCTCGACAGAAAGAGGCTCGCGTGATTCTTGAGGTCACCCTCCCTCACCTTTTCCACTTTAATGGTTGTCTTTTTCTAGATCTAGCGGTCTCAGTTCACTTAGACACTTACTTTGGCCATTATACATACTGATGCTGTGTAGCTAAATGTTAAATGTTAAAGTGCAGGTGTAAAGAACAAACAAATTATTTTACTATACGTTATGTTTACTGGGCATAAAATCGTAGGACATTGCAATAAAAGTAAAGCAACATAAGTTTGTATCCATTGGTTTAGCTGACTTTATAGGGAAAAAAATAGTTTTGAAGTATTTGTGCTGATTTTGACGTCTATTGCATTTATGTTAACATTAACCCCCCCTTTTTTTTGTAATATTCCATCATTTTTAAACATTGCGTGTCAGTTTTTGTCACCTTTTTGGGCAGATTACCTGTTTTTACTGTATTATATTTGCCTTGGCTTAGGGTTGTCACGTATCTTCATTTTATATGTAATATAAATATGTAATAATGACCTCATGTCATGAGGACATGTCCTCATTTTATGTGTAATAATGACCATCTGGAAACAATATTTATCATTCAATCATATGTTCACAATTTGTTGATACAAGTGGTGAGAATTAATGTAGAAAATTTCATACGCAAAGAGTTCTACAAATATTTTCTGGAAAGAAAACTTTCTAAAGAAAAATCAAGTCATCTGAAAATGTAAAGAGTGGATATACAATTAAGTTGAATGTACTTTCCCTTTGGTTCTAAAAATAATTATTTGTATGGATAATATAAATTCACGTTAAATGTTTTAAGAAATAAAATAGGCTCACATAACAGTTTATTCTAAGCAGAAGCTGAAAATGTCTTTTGATTGTAGTATTATTATTTCTATTTTTTGAAACAAATTTCGAATTATTCCCACAACATATATTTAATTTATTATGTAGTATATGAATAAACTGTTTATTGCATAATTTAAAACAACAGTATTCATAATAACATTTTGTGATTAGAAATTTGAATGGCATTAAAAGTTAACACGAATAACCTAAAGGGCTTATTGTATCATTTTTTTAGAACTGTATAGCAACGCCTTTATTCTCGAAACGTTTCATCATTTCTCTTTATGGTAACTTAACCTTGATTTCATCTCTATAGATGCAGGAAAATAAATATAATTTTATATATATTACCATTCAATTATAATAGTTATTACATACATTTCTGTTCCTTGAAATGCCCTTTGGCAATCCCTCTTTTCCCAATGCAATTACTCGTGTGTTTTATTTTCATAATGCAATAATTGATGATATGAGCATATCATGCTGTATTTACTATGATGATAATGCTTAAATAATCTCAGAATCGCATATGGTGATACTTTTAGTAAGGAATCATCAAATGAATTGCACAGTTCTTAAAAATTTAATTAGCAATAAATCTATAAAACATTTATTACAAACTTAATCGATATTACCTACTGAATGTATAGATTACTACACTTTTCAAGAGACATTTATTCTCATAAATAAGTTTGATCTTAATATGCGTACCTTAAATGCGGAAGATAATAACGTATTTTTTTAGATTCAAATGAAGAGGGAAAATTAATATTGTAACCACCATTTTGGTTAAGGCCTCATATTGCAACGGATTTTCTTCCTTTTCCTCTTCTTTTCCTTCCTTCCTTCCTTCTTCATCTTTTTTTTTTTTTTTTTGTTACCCTACAGCGATTAGTTTTCCAATTTCCTTTTTTGCAACTTTTTATTTCATTGCAGTATTCTTAGCTACTTTTCACAACTTTCTTCTGCCTCTCAAAAAAGATAGAAAAGAAAAAGAAAATTGCTCTGGATTGCATTGTGTCATTTTTAGCCCTCTTCTTTTCAGCCTGCTTCCACGAATCTGAAAAATACTAATCATAGTTTATTGATTTCATTAAAACTCACGCTTCTTAGTTGTATTTATACATATGAAGAGCAAATACATACTCTGTTTAAAAAAATTACAAGTTCTTTATTAAAAATCACAAAGTGCAAATTTGTAAATTGTAAGATGTTTTATGCTTTACAAATAAAGAAATTTACAAGTTATAAAACGAAATTTGACAAGTTATACGTGCATTATGCAAATTAATTTTAATGTCACAAAGTTACAAATACCAGTAGTTGCAAAATTACTGTAATGATTCAAGTGTCTTGGGAATTTTAAGGTATTACAGGTAAAGGGATTTCTGTATAGCAATAATTAAAGTTAAGTTTATAGCAAAATATATCGCATAAATAAAATTTGAGAATACATTCACATGTATTTTTCAATTTTCAGAGGTGGATATGATACTACACGACTCATCAGATGAAGAAGTTAATTACAGGAGATAAAATTAGCTCGGATTAATATGGAGTTTGTAATATATTTTGAACACAACAAATGTTTTTGAGATCTATAAAAGTGCAGACTCTCTTAGATGAAACACCACTCATTCTGATGCAACTAACAGCAGGGAATTGAGCCCTAAGTCAAAAGAGAACAGTTGCGTATGGCCCTTCATTGATTTGGAAATAGAGGACAATATCATGCGGTGATAAGCACAATGTTTCTTCATCAAGTATTGGCAGTCGTCTTGTGTATCGCCTTACAAAAGCTTTAACTTAATTCCATAGCTAATTTCCTTGTTAACTAGCTATACTCAATGAGCCAATTAATGATTTCTTTTCCAAGGATGCTATACATCTTAGGATGAATTGATGGCAGTTTAGTAAATATTGATGTTGTGAGGTAGCCTATGTGGACCACGATGGTAAACATGCAATTAATTTTATGGTTATATGATTTTACGATGACCTTCATGGTGCAAGAATCAAATCAGCTAACTTGTGAAATACTTTTACAATGCTACAACTTCACAAATGTCATTTTTTTTTTTTATGAAACCGAATTCTATAACTTGTGATTTGTAACATGTAAACTCAGAACTTACGAACATGTAGCTTGTAATCTTCATGAAACATACCCTATGATGCTGCAAACAACTGCAAAGGTTGGAATTAAACATGCAGTGATCAGAGCGAAACACGATCACTAGTAATAGTATCTAGCTCCGCCTGCTTACAACAAGCCAATGAAATTACATTGCCATTCAGTTACAGGGGCATAGCTACATAGGTGTTAGGGAAATTAGAACTCACCTTACCTTTTTGACCGTCTACTCTTTGAAGGTGAATGGGTTTTTCTTTTGTTTCTTCCTTATTGTTTTTTTTAATTGTTATATTTAACTTTTTGCATAATTGACATGCAGATTTTGTAATATTGTAAAATATGTTAAATAATGTAGAATAAACATACTTAGGCTTTCACGGTCGACATTTATCTAGTAAAATGAAGTTCCCGGACTTATAGGCCGTGGCCTGGATGAGATAGCATTAACTAACCAGGAGTCAATACTTCCTCTGAAGATGTGCGACGGAGCTACGAGCGAAACGTCTGATGATAGCGGGAACTACATTTTACAGGAATGTAGAATACATTTTGTTTTTGATTTTGTAATGATTATACAAGGGGGCTCTGAATCGCCATATATTTGTTCAAATTATTTCCTTATTTACTTTAATGGCATACATGCCATATTGGTTGTATCTTGCATGCTTTTGGGGGTAGACAAAATTAGCGTCATTTACGCTTTTATCCTTTAATTTTTTGTAATGTTTCCTAAATAAACTACAAAAATAGTAATTAATCGATAAAGGGCTACTAGTATAAGTTTATAATTCCCTATTTGTGTTTTCTGAACTGTTGAATTTAGTATTATTGTTAGTTCACGTGAGTAAAGTATTTGCGCAATAACAGTTAGAAAAACAAAGGGAACATTTTTCATGCATAATACATGTGCGAAGAATTTGTTGCACGTTCTTAGTAGTCAGACATTGACGATCATTAAATCAGCTGCTGCTTTTACCCAACCATTACAGCGTAATCTGGGCTGCCTATTTGGGAAAAGTATATAGAGATTCTGGTACACAGCAAATATTGTAATTTTTAAAATATATTTATTGCTCTACTGAAATATTAAACATGTCAATATGTTGCTTAAAACAAAAAGGCTAGTTCTGGATTCTGGATTCGTGTATTCAACCACATATTTTATAACATTAATAAGAAGCAGCATCTGTTTGTTAAAACATTTATTTGCACTTCTTAATCCCCGGTTTATTTTTTAAAAAAAATGAAAATTCCTCTTTAGAAAATTCTAGCTACGCCACTGTTCTGTTCTGTAGGTGCCAGTTTTCACCTCTCTCCGACATTGACATGAAAAGTCATACTACGCTTGCCCAAGACAGGCTAAGCCCTGGACCGTATTATTTGTGATGTGCTATCTACGTCATAGACAGCGCACTATTTCAAACAGGGAAATATTTAATTCGATGATGATAATAATAACAACAATAACAATGATGATGATGATGATGATGATGATGATGATGATAATAATAATAATAATAATAATAATAATAATAATAATAATAATAATAATAATAATAATAATAATAATAATAATAATAATAATAATAATAATAATAATAATAATAATAATAATAATAATAATGGGAGACAGCACACTAATTTAGGGTAGGCTTAGCTTTGTAGCTTCAGTGGACGCTTTGCCCCTCACTACTCAATGAACGTTGCAAAAGATATTAAAAATGACCTCCCTCCTATATTAACTATTTGTTTGCAAATGTTGCTCTTAATGAACATAAATTTATTTTGTGTTTTATGCAAGCACTAAGCCTCCACATTGCGATTTGCTGGCAGTGTTGTACTAAAGTAACATCTCTGTTCATTGCTTTCTCTATTAGTTATAGTTTTCACCACTTGATGGCACTTTTATACAAGTTGCTGTGGCAAGTGAACAGCTAAGTTTGTTATTATAATTTTATTATTGTGTAATGTGTACGTAATATACGGTATACATATAACTCGTCTGAATTTTGTTTCATAAACAGATAAATATAAGTTTTCACATAAAACAGGACTCTGTAGAACAACTTAATTACTATAAATGACATATGAAAAAACTGTTGCTTGTAAGCATCATTGGTCATAAATCAACACATTATTGTTTTTAGGTTACATTAGGCCTACAATAAGTGATTCTTTTACAGGAACCGGTTAGCAACGGAAATAAGCGAAATTTTACAAGCACTAGGAAAAAGAGGGTATTATACTGCCACCAATTAACATTACTTTTTCTAATGTGGACAAAAGGGATAATTCTGATCCAGACATCTTTGCAGATAATAGTGAAGACGATCCTGATTATTCGCCAGATATATGGAATATCAATGACCTATTTATCATACCAGAGTTTGATTCTGTTGATGATACATTGGAGTACACACATAATGGTATACCAACTGTCTCTTTAGCAAGCACCAGAAATGCCAGTAGTAGTTGTCAAAAGAAGAAAGATTCAAGAGTATTCAAATGGGTAAAACAGAATTTTACCACATGCGTGGCAAGTACACCTTGCTTCTTTGGTGTTCAAGATAGCGCTCCTCTGGAATACAAAGGATATTTTGACACGGAATCAGTAAAAACCATTGTGGATGAAACTGTCATCTACTCTATGCAGCAAACTACTGTTTCAGTCAATACAAATGTAAATAAAATGGAGCACTCTTTTGGCGTCCTTATTTATATGGGAATTGTGAATATGTCTTCATATACTGACTACTGGACACATTCTCCAGCAGTGAAAAAAAGCACAGATATGTTCAATTTGAAACTCTTTCAGAAACTGCGAAGATATCTGCATGTTGTAAACGATGGGAATGCAGAGAATGCTAATAACAAACTATAAAGCTAGACCTGTTCTTGATGCCATTGTAAGAAATTGCCGTATTCAACAGCAATAATTTGAATACTCCATTGATGAAATGGTGGTTCCCTATAAGGGTACAAGAGGGTAATTTCCGCTAGTACACCCAGAATAAACCACAAAATGAAGTTTCAAAATTTTGTTCACGCTGGTGTGTCTGTAATAATATATTACTTTTTGGATTACCCTGGTAAATGAATGCTAGCGATATCTCTGAAGAGGAGAAATTATTTGGATTAGATGGTCAGGTTGTCATAATGCTGCGCAATGATGTAAATGCCAGAGTATATTTTAATAGCTTTTTGTACCCTCGAACTGTCAGGATATTTGAGAGAGCACCTTATTGAATCGTTGGGAACTCTGAGGAAGAACCGCATAAAGAACTACCTAATAGAAGGTGAGAAATATCTTCAGAAATGCGGACGAGTTAGCTATGACACAACAGCAGGTTTTATTGCAGTAAGATGAGCTGAAAGCAAAGTGGTATACCTTGCATGTTCATTTTGTGGCATTGAGCCAGCCCCTTCCGTGAAAAGGTGCAACAATGAAAATGGAAGATTGGTGTACTCTGCACAAATATTGTAAGGCAATACAACAAACACATGGAAGTTGTAGATCTAGCTGGCATGTTGTAGAACAGCGTTCTGATCAAATGGAAGCATAGGTACTTCCGTGTATTTGGATATGCGCTGAACTTATGTGTGGTGAATGAATGATTGGTCCATCAAAGAGAAATTGCAGACAAGAATATTAGTCTTAAGGTTTTCAGGGTAAATATCATCAATGGCTATTTGAGGGCAAGAAAGCAGGCAGAGCATCCCTGGAATCAACACCACTACTCAAAAAGAAGTCATCAGTCCCACTTATTGTTCAGGATGCAACTATGATAATCTGGATCGCTGGCCCGAATATGAGTCTAAAGGATGATGCCGTTGCTGTTTTAATGGATATTCCACCGAAAAGTGTTCAAAATGGAAATTGGTTCCTGGTTTTGTTCCGGAGAGGAATGGTTTTAGGCCCGTCCATACAACATAGCAAGTCATAATGATTCTGGCTAGTCTTCTTGCTGTCAATGTTGCTCTCAAGAAACATACGCGTTTCTTATAAACAATAATTACAGTATTTCAAAAGCATATAAAAGTGTTCAGGAAACATTTTTCATTTCATTCACTCTCAAAAAATGCCCTTGCTGTTTTTCATGAATACCAAATAAGGAGTTAAGACAATCATATATAGCATTAATGTAACTTTTCCTATCAGTCTCAAAAGTTTAAGTTAACTCCAGTAGCTTTACCACGCATGAAATACACTTTTTAGAAAATCGGTGATCAAAGTTGTCATGCAAGACAATAATATTCTATATTTCCATGTTTACATTTTGAGGGCAAGTAAATTAAAGAATTTCCGCCAAATTGTGGGAAAAGACTATAAGCATGTTCTAAGTAGGTTAAAACAATGTGGCTAGCTTTAGGAGCATTTCAAACAGTTTGTTCTTGGGTGATGTCACAGTTCAATACATACGAACGATATTTTGTAAGTGCGGTAAAAGAAAATTAGCGTTTCCATTCGGGTGTAGAGGAACAGCACATTCATAAAATTAAAATATATAGGTGGGAATGTAAGCTCTGAAGGTGGGAAAATGATCCCGTTGCTTTGGTAAATTTATTCACAAAAATCATGAATGTGAGCTTTGGAAATCATGTTTATGTTATAATTCAAATACAACTAAATGTTTAAGGAGGAGTATTTAACATATTTAAAAATAATGAGCACATTCTCTTGTATTAAAAGATAGAGCACTTAATTAGTCTTCATGGGTACTCCATTCGCAACCATAACGTAATTTTCCGTTAAATATAGCTATGTGCACTACTTTGCAAAACACTGCTGTTAATGGAATGTCATCACGTGAACAATAATGATTGTACTATGACTTGTTAGCGGTATAATGCGCATGAGTACAACTTGTTTACAACTTCAATGACCAAACACACACACACACACATGACCTTTTCCAAGATGGAAGCAGAGTTACCAAATATTACGTTGTTTGTGTTTAAACAGTGTTCTTTAAGTACAGAATTTGACTTGCAACGTTTAGTGGTGCGGTGGATGAGATCTTCATGATGTGTAAGAATTTTATGGTAATGAAATAAATACAAACGTTTTTGTAAACAGTTATTGATTGAATTTTTTCCCAACATATTTTCCGTCTGTTAGGATTTTTACCACTGCTCGTTATTTTAGTAATGTTGGAAATGTGTGCGTGTTTAGTCGAATATATGCATGCGTATGCCTGTCTGTTTACATCTGTCTACCACGAGAAAAGTGTGCATTAGCTAAAAAAAGGTTGATGTTGCAACTTTTTCTACACCACCACTTTCATACAGGCAGGTTAGACGGATTAGAAAAGGTTCTTTAAATTCCATTTGCATCTGTATGATTATAAACTGCCATTAAAGTTAGATTCGTGAATTTTTCGTAATATTTATTTAAAACGTTTCTTTCCACAGTTATGTTTAGTTTAGATTGTGAAATGGGTTCAGAGCTTTTACTTATGCTAATGTTATCGAGGATGTAAGAGCACTGAGTAATTAATTGACGATGCATTTCGCATTGGTCAGTGGTTCATATAGCTACTACTGTGAAAAATAGGCTACTACTATGAAAAATAGGTACATACATATTTTAATGGTTGTGTGGTATACGTTAGGTTAGTATGTTTTTTTTTTATTAATTTATTTATGGACGCTCTTTAACATCTCAGATCATCAGCGTCCCATTCAACTCGGGGCGCGAAACGGCCGACAAATTTTGCTCAGAGGCCTCTCTTTCAGGCTTGAGGTTCTTTTTCCTGCCTTAAATGTACGACACGGGACCCACGGCTTTACTTCCCTTCCGGAGGAAGCCATACTGACGATTTTTACGCCCGAAAAAAATCCATCGGTCCTGGCCGGGTTCGAAACCGCGATCTTGGGTTTAGGAGGCAAGTATGGTAACCACTACACCACCAGGACCGACGGTTAGTATGTTTAATACATCACCTCCAGTAGAGAAAAATCTGTATAATTATTTTTAAAATTTGCTCTCTGTGGATGACCAATAACTTAGTCCCTCCAAAGAAGATTTCATTTTATGATGTTACTTTATATGATATGTATGAGGAATGCAGGGTATCATAGTTCACTCAGGAAAATCTATGTTGAAGATTTATCATGTATTGTGGTAATGTGTTACTGTTTAGATGGAAGTGAGAACATTAGAAGTTCAGAAGTTAGTGGGATGGGCGAGGTCATTAAGGTTTGTCCTGCACTATACATTTTGTAAATATGCATGCAAAGTTTCAGAGATTATTTTTAGTTAGTTAGGTATTGTTGCTTCATAAAATTTATAATGAGCAAATGCTGAGGATATGGAACATGTAAAATTCAACACTATATATAAAAAGTACCACAGCCAAATATAAGATGCAAAACAAACAAATGAAGGTAAATAAGATACATGACATGTGCTGCAATTAAATACAACATATACATACCATGTGCTACAGGTGAATAGGTGCAACATGATTACTGAACAATTGCTAAAGCTAAATATAAAATGAAAATACAACACAATATACAGAGGCACATTTAACTTTTCAGTCCATTAGTGCACAAGAGCTGAAGACTGTAAAGTTTAGTTTCTTTAAAAAAATGTAGAGTGTGTGTTTGCACAAAATAAGCAACAATTCCAGCATCTTCTGTAAGAGCAGTAATTACTAATTTCATATATTTTCTTTATATTTCTCAAAAGTAAAAAAGGTAAAGTTTTGTAACACCACACATTTATTGCATCAGATGCCAACGAGGTCTGGAGTAATTTATACTGTAAATGGTTTACTTGCAATTGAACTGTTTTAAATGCACCTCCTGTGTGACTAGTGTATATTAAACTAACTTATTCCTCTATATGCCTAGCAAAAAGTATGAGTAACTAAGAATATTTTCAATTTTTCTTGTATTCTATGCATTTATCAAAATTGTTCAGAAATGCTGGAAGTTTATTATATACTTGAACAGCAATAGCCTTTTTGAATACGTGTTAACAAGATACCCACTCAACTGTTAATTTGGTTTATTTATGGATGCTCTTTAACATCTCAGGTCTTAGAGTCCCATTCAATTCAGGGCACGAAATGAGCAATTAATTTTGCTCAGAGGCCTTTTCTTTCAGGCTTGAGGCTCTTTTACATGCTATAAATCTATGACATGGGACCCACGACTTTACTTCCCTTCCAAAGGAAACCATACTTAGAGTTTTATGCCTGAAAATAGCTGTCAATACATCCATTTCAACATCCAGGTCCATTTGCAAAAGCCATTTGCAAAAGCCTGCATCTGCTTTATCTTTAGTCATGGAGAAAAATGGAGGGAAAAAAAGGATTAAAATTCTTCTTAAATTCCAAACTTGGGAAATTTTATGATAAGTTGAAGAAAAATAGAAAAGCTTAGTTATTGAAAACCTAATTTAATTTAGCAACATTTCCTGATATTGTAATTAAAATTTTAAACGTTGAATTTTGGAAATAAATTTAATGAAAATAATTTTTGAAATAAACTCCTTATGTGTGTAAAGTTTCAAATCAATATTTGGAATTTTGTGAAAGGGGTATTGCAGTAGAATTTGCATAATATTCAATTTATTGAAAGTTAACTTTTTAATCATGCAAAATATGTGTTCATTTATAAAAGGAAATATATATATATATATAACATAGTGAACCAATTAACTAAGCTTCTTTGAACATCGCCAACATTTTCTTGTAGCTCACAAATAATATTGTTTGTGTCTTCACTGCTTTGTTTATTCATAATGTTTTTGTAATACTGATGGTCTTCATTATCTTTCCATTCTTCCCCATTGTGATTTTCCCAAAACTTATTAATATCTTTGTTTTTCCTGTTTCATCATGATACCAAGTGGCAGCTGAATTTTATGAAAATATCTTGATGTTTTCTTTTCTTTCTTTCTTTCTTTCTTTCTTTCTTTCTTTCTTTCTTTCTTTCTTTCTTTCTTTCTTTCTTTCTCTCTCTCTCTCTCTCTCTCTCTCTCTCTCTCTCTCTCTTTCTTTCTTTCTTTCTAAACTCATAAGGTCACTTCTGCAACTGCTGTCCATGAGGAAGAATCGATGATATACCTTACTTAAGAATGATTTGATTGTAAGACTAAAGTATAAAGTGCCATTACCCTGGTATTTTGAAAGAAGACCTAATGCCCTATTTGTAAGTTTATACAGGACAGTCAATCCCAAATATATTCACTGTGTTAACATTTTTAAAAATATTTTTACAGATAATGATTTCTCAAACATTTATCCCTCTTAGTCTTCCCTAAAGCCCTAATAGGAGGAATAAAAGTATGGCCCATATTGTGGAACTTCATTTATGCTCTTTATGCGCTTTGAGAAATTGTTATATAACCAATATGAACCAGTCCTAACCTTGATATTACTTTTATTCTTATCCCATAGTGGTAACCATGCTTGCCATGTAGATCCAAGATCATGAGTTCAATCCTGACCATGGTCAATGAATTTTTTTGGGCATAAAAATCCAAAGTATGGTTTCCTTTGAAAGGGAATTAAAGCTGTGGGTCACATATTATGGATTTACTGCATGTAAAAGAACCTGAGGCCTGAAAGTAAAGGTCTCTGGGTAAATTTTATTGGCTGTTTCATGCCCTAAATTGAACGGGATGTTGATTACCTGTGATGTTCTATGAGCTTCCATAAATAAACCAAATAAAAAAAAATTCTCAACTCTGCAACTATCTAAAACCTGATATATGTTTGTTACAGCTGCAAGGCAAATATGTTTAAGTGTGTAATAAATTGAGGATACTATTTAATCACATCCTTTTGGTTCAGAGGAATCTAGCCACTTGTATATAAAAGTATTGTTTTGTGTGACTCTCATGAAATAATCTTACACATTGGTAAAATTGATCATGTACATTTATCTGTAATAACAAGTAACCTTGTGCACTAATTTTGGAACTGGTAATTTTTATGGCAGTCATAACTTTAGATTAGTTTACAATTTTCTTGTCTTATGAAAATATCACAAAATGCTTGTACCCTTAACTGTGTACTCTTAAATTTATCATGATGTTAATTTGTTCTTCATGGATATTGGATTTCTGGAATAGAAACTATATTAGGTTTTGGAACTTTTTTGCAAAGTCACTTCAGCTCCAATATTAAAATTGGGGAATTTGAAACTGAATGGAATCTGGAAATGAATTAACAAAATATGTGTGCTTTTGTTATATATTCATATTTTAATTTAATTTTAAACCACAAATATCTAATTTTGGAGGCTATGGCACTAATTATTTAATGTGTCCATACAAGAAATTAATGAAATGAGCAAAAAATAATTTTCGAAAAAAATTGTCAACATTTAGTTTTGTAACCACACACCTCATCTAATGTTATAACTAGGGATGGATTTTAATGACCTAAAAATACTTGGAAAATGACCAAATGAAAAAATTATAAACACTAAAGAGCAGAAAGTTTTTTTAAAAGAAATCAGAATTTCTCTCTTGTTTTTGTTACTCAAATACTGAAAAATTATATCTGAAATAATACAAATCCAGAAGCAAAATAAAAGTGAATTATTTATAAAACATTTTTATCTGATCAATTGAAAATGGCTTGCCAAACGAAATTTCTGATTGTTAACATATCTTCATAACATTTACCTAAATATTTCCAGTGCAATGTGCGTTCATGTGGAATACTATGGCCAGTATGAAGCTCAAGAAAGCATCATAATTTTTAATTGTTTAGTTTTTAAAAAGCTGTTGCACAACAAATAATTTTTCTGCATAATGTTGCATACTTAACAAAATAAACACTTCCATCAGCTGTAAGTATGTACATCTTTCTTGAATTCTGTAGATAGTTGTTGTAAATAAATACTTCTATTTGGTTTTGATTTCAGCTTTCTTGCTGCACGTAGGGTACTGTGACTGTGTTGATCACAAGTTAACTTTTTAAAATTCTGTTTTCCCACTGCTGTTTCTTTCCTAGCTTACTTGTTTTTGACACCGGGTTTGTACCCTTGCAGGCCGAGAACTGAACGATAGTTTTAGGGTACAGTGGACTCCAGGAATGTTTATCCTTGCAGCATTCTTTGTCAGCTTAGCAGATTACTGTGACTACTGACGGAACCCACCGCTTTTCTTCTCTTCTGAAGAAAGTCATACTTATGATTTTTATTCCAGAAAAAAATCCATTGGCCCTGGCTGGGATTGAACCCATGATCTTGGGTCACTATCACTAGACCAGGATAACTTTAGCAAAGATGAAAAAACCATTCATTAATATTCATATAACATTGTTTTGTTCAAAAAGCCATAGGATTAAATTCGAATGATTGTCAAATAATCCAAAACATGTTTTATTTGAATGAGGGCTTTTTGTGAATAATGATACAACCATTGAAATGTCACGGTATAGAAATGCTGGACAGAAGTCATGCTCTTTGCTGGCTAAGAAAGACTTAGATGTTGCATTTTGACAAAATAGAGTTTTTAACTTATCCTGTTTCATTTATATAGAATTTGCAATAAATAATAAACTTGATCTCTGTACTCTGTTCAGAGGCAGCCCACAGGGATGTAGCAATTTATTCAGCTTCTATAGAGCATTAATTGTTTTTTTAAATTTTAACTTGTTTCTTTTGCATTAGAAGGTTCATTTTACACAGCAATCTTGGGTAAATATTGAAATGTGTATTGCTATATGTTAAGATTATATTATCTTAAATTCCTTTTAGAATGTTTGGAATCTATAGTATTGTTTTGCTTCTGTGCAATTGGGCTGTTAAGAGGTTACAAATTCTCCCTCCCTCTATTTTCAGTAGTGTAGAACTACAGTAGTGGCATTAATTATGAACACTTTAGGAATTGTTGTTTACTATTACATTAAGGTTTTGATTTTAATTGAAATTTATGCTTTTATTGAAGTCAAATTTTCATGAAAGCTAAACAAACATGTCATAATATTCAATGTTTCAAAAATGAGCAAACTAAGTTACAATTACCACTTATCAAAATAGCTGTAAATGGTACCTTTTGGACACATTCATATGAATTATTGTAAGTGCTTTATGTTAATATTTTGTTGGATATCCTTTTTATTTAATTATTATTCTTCGTGATATTGAGCACACCAAACACTAGAGATCTTCTGGTGTTATCACTCTAAACCACGATTGAATGTCTCTAGCATCTCTCTCTTGTTACTGAATTCCAACATGACACCAAAAATTTCTGCATTTACCAAAAGTTTTCAATTGGGTTGAGGTCAGGACTGTTCTCCAGCCTAGGGAGGACAGTAAAATGATTGTATCTGAACCATTTCTGATTGATTCAAGTGGTGTGACATTTTGCATCATCCTGCTGGAAGATGCTCTGTGGACAAATCACATATAGTAGGCAGCAGTTTTAAGTCCAAGACCACTTTTTGGTATTTCGTGGCATTAATGTTGCCCTCTAACAGTGCTAAGCCCTGACACCAAGCCTTGCCATGTTTCCCCACACCATGAAACTGGCAGGATGCTGCACAGTGGCAGTGGTGCACTCAGGTAATTGTTCTCATCTAGTTGGTGATGCCTTCACTTCCAAATATGTTGATCTTCATTTCATCGCTCCAAATGACTTTACCCCATTCTTCTTGCTTTCAATCCCTGTGTGCTAAAGCCCACTCCACATGCTTTTGTTTGAGATAAAGCTTCTTTCTTGGCATCCTCGCTTGTAGACCATTTTCTCCAAGTTTTTGTCTGATTGTTTGGTCAGAGACTTTAGCCCATAAGTCCTCAAGATGGTATTTATATCTTTTGCCGTATGTCGGCAATCTTGTAAAGAAAAATGGCAGATTCTGCATCATTCTTAAGCAGATGGTTTTCTGCCACTTCTTGAAGATGTTCTTTTGCTCCCAATTACTTCATACTTCTTACAGACTTTTCTGATGCAGCATCATCTTTTGTAGCATCATAATGTAATCTTTTTGTTATTTCTTCATAGGAATACCCTGCATCACACTGTCTTTCTGTCTTACTCCTGGTTTTCTGCCACTTCTACAGATGTTCTTGTATTCCCAGTTACTTAGTACTGCTTGGAAACTTTTCTAATGCCTGATTTTGTAGCGCCACCACCCAACCTTTTCATTATTTCTTCATAGAAATAGTCTACTTCACAAAGTGTTGCTGTCTTATTCCTTTTACTTATTGACCAATCAGCATGTTTTGTCTTAGGAGTCATTATTTCAAATTACAGGAAAATCATATTCTCAACTCACTTTGAAAGTTGTTCACTCCACAAAAGTTAGTCGCCAACTGCTACACAACAGTGTTAATCACACTTGACTTAGGTACTTAGACAATACAACAATTGAACACAAGAGCTCTCTTGGTTGAAAATATGATAATTACACAACAATTATGTTGCTGCTGCACTAAAATGGAATCATTGAAGTTGCTGAATAATGTTAATTAAATTTGTTTTTAATATCTATACAGAATATAGCATATTTCACTGTTCTTAAATGTGGTATAGAAAAATAATAGACAAAATAATAATGTCATTTGATTTAGCACAACACAATCTTTGTATATCTTGTAAGATTTAAAAAAAGCAGTGGTTCCGTGTTGTACATTTACGGCACGAAAAAGAACTTCAACCCTGAAAGAGAAGCCTCTGAGTAAAATTAGTCGGCCGTTTCATGCCCTGAGTTGAATGGGATGCTGATGACCAGAGATGTTAAAGAGGGTCCATAAATAAATCAATCAAAAAAAAAAGATTTAAAAAGAAATAAAAATTATACTTACAGTGTTCAAAATTAATGCCACTACTGTACACTGGGGCAGTAGTGGTTTGGACCATATTCAAGGATTAGTGAATATTGAATGAACAAGAGTTGCTGATATATGTTCCTTCTGAGACTACCATATTTGCTGAAGCATTACGTGTAGAATAGACATAATTTTCAATTTTCCATCTTTTTCATATCTCAAAAGCTTCCACTCAGTCCTGGTGGTGTAGTGGTTACCATACATGCCTCCTAAACCCAAGATTGCGGGTTCGAACCCAGCCAGGACCGATGGATTTTTTCAGGCATAAAAATCCTTCCTTCAGAAGGGAAGTAAAGCCATGGGTCCCATGTCACATTCCTGAAAGAGAGGCCCCTGAGCAAAATTTATTGGCCATTTCATGCTCTCAATTGAATAGGATGCTGATGCCCTAAGATGTTAAAGAACGTCCATAAATAAATCAATCAATAGCTTCCTTCCCCAGTCAGTTCCAGGGCCAGGGATCAATCCTGGTTGGGACATGCTGCAGGCTCAGTGTGCCTTTCTAAAAATTTCCTTTACCTTGAGAAGATTAATGCCTGGCAAATTTGGGCGCTAAGGGCTCTGAACTTATTTACTAAGCATTTATTCATTCTATTCATTGTATCAAAAGACCTTGACAGCTGGCAGGATATTTAATGCTTTTAATAAAACCATCCCCATTTTTGATTGTTTAACTCTCTGCCCTTTTCAATTTATTAATTCTTTCCAGAGCTGGCTGGATGAACTTTTAGTTACTATATTTTTTAAATGATTAGCACACTCCAATATGATCCAAGTTCTGGATTGAAAAATGGAGGAATATAAATTTTACATTCCATCAACAGTCACTGAAACAGAAATTGTGAATTAGTTAATTTTGTGTTATTTAACTTTTTTTATATAAATGTGATTAGATCCAAGTATTTTTTATATTATGATTTTTTTTTAAAATAAAGTCACAATGCGAGTGTTCGTTCCTGAAAGCTACTTTAAATTGACTGAGGTATTTGTTATACTTTTCAGTAGCTTATATCATCTTATGAAACCAATATTAATTGCAGAGTTGTTGCGATCCATTCTATATTTTTTGGCTGCATTAAATTCTACATTTACAACTGTGAATGTCTTAATGCTGGACAATCACTTTTTTATACATTCATATATAACCACCTGTCCTAAATAAACTAGATTAAGTTGTGTAATCATCTTACACTTGTAGACACAGAACTATTGTTATTGTTATTGTTATTGTTATTGAGTCATTTACAGAATAATAGGCCTTTTCATATAGAATTTTTAAAAGCAGTTAAGAATATCCTTTTATCATCCAATAAGTCTTTAATAGTATTTGATAGTACACTAAATATTAAATAATATTTTAATGCACTTCATATTCCAAATATCGCTGCTCTGGATTTTCAATGGAAACTATGTGGGCAACTGCTTTGTGCATTATAATAAATAAATGTTGAGATGATTAATTATACTCATTAATAGTGTAATTATGAAGTTAATATTAAGCATGTTACAATAACATACTGTAATTATGAATGGATGCATTTGGAAGCTAAGCTAAATATATGTACATACTAAATCTATTTAGTTAATATGCGATGTTTATCCATGAATACAGTATTCATATCGTTAAAATGAACAGTCCGTCACTTTGGAGATGGCATGTAGATCCAAGCAATTTTCCATGCTCCTCGCTCCATACTGATAAGTGGGTTACACCCAGGTGACTCTGTGCTAGACATAATTTCACTACCTCTGCATCGTTAATGTATACTTGAATATTTGTAAATTACTTATACAACCACAGTGTTATTTCTAAGGGGAATGAAAGAAGTGCAGCCCCCCAAGCTTGTTAGTGTCATATGGATGGATTTTGGAGAACATTATTAGTATTATCATTTATAGTTGTATAATTAATTTGATTTGTTTTTATTATTGTTAATATCTGATATTTTCTTATATTTGAGCTTATTTAAAATTATTTAGTTATAGCTGGGCCCAAGTCTTCTGGATATTCCAGGGGAAAATCCTGATGAGCTGAAGGCAAGAGTTCAGCAGTTAATTAGATAAAGTTAATGTAAAGATATCAGTGATAATTATATTATTTTTTTTTTCTTACACCAAGAACTTATCTTATGAGTAAATTAATCAGTATATGCGGGACTTTTTTCAGCCATAATGGCATTCCGGTACCTTGTTTCAGGGACTCTTCCTGGTATTTGCTGCCCACACAGACAATGTACAACTTTAATACTGTTCACATTCGTAATTTAAATTTCCGAGTGTTTGAATTTCCCTGTAATGTTTACAGTGCTCTCTTTGGTAGTTTTAAAAATTATGTTTTTCGTTTTCGAGAACAATAAATGTTATCAACCTTTGATATTTTATTGATGGTTAATCATACAGTAAGGAGTAAAGCATAGGCAGGAAACTGCACAAAACGAGATGACGCGAGACATACATTTTAACTGGGCTGCTTGGAGTACTAGAAGTACACTAACGTGAGCGTGTCCTTTTTGATTGGCTGCTTCATCTGTTTATTTCTGTCTCCATTCATGTAGCTGAATAATGAACCAATGAAGTTTCTTCACGTTTTGTTGTTAGAATATCAGCATGAGTCAATTTAGTTACATTGATTTGTGATTCGTCTGAACGAATATAGGTGGTGAAAACAGTCCAATTTTCTGTTTTTTATTCTTCCTTTTTTCCCTGTACAAGTATCAGGTATTTCAGATGCTTTGTGCTCAACGGATACACACTCGCTTTATCCGTGATTTTTGTTTTTTATATCAGCACATGACAGTTTCATTTTTTGCCCAATGTAGACACAGCAAACACGTTTCATATATCAGCACATGACAATTTGTTTTGTACTTTACCCATACTCTATGGACACATTCTTGCTTTGTTCAAGATTTTTTTTCCTGTAAATATCAGCTTGTGGCAGTTAAGGTTTGTGCTCAACATATAGCTATGGATACGCTTTTGTTTTTTATATCAGTATATGGCAGCTTTTCCATGCTGTATGGATACATTTTCTCTTTGTGCATATTTTTGTTTGCAATGATAGGGGCAATACAAGGCAATAATGTCTTCAAGGAGGATTAAATCCTGATTTGCTGCCGCAATAGCAAAGAAGTTAAAACAGAAGTATCTGGGCAGGCATCAGAGATATTGAAACCTCCAATAGAACTGTCTGAAACCAACTCAAGTTCATTACAACGAGCATCTTCCACACAAATGTTCCAGATCCGACACTATCGCAGCAAGAAAATGACAGCACAGGCTAGTGTATGTGATATAATAAAAAAAATGACTTGTTTTTTAAGAAAGGTAATCTGAGGTGTTTTATGTGGAGAAGTACAGATACTACAGGTGTTAACAGAACTGTGGGCATGAAATTTTTAAAAGAATGGGTTAAAGGACAAGTTTCATTTAATGGTGAAAGCCAGAAGCAGCAGTTGACCTCTCTGAGAATAAACAACTGGGAATATAAATAAAACACGGGCCACATCATAACTTCAGTCAGAATTCTGGAGCAGGTTAAGGAATAAAAGCAAAAAACAGTATGCATAAAGGCTCAAATCAAAAAACAGATTATGTTGAATTTTCTGCATCACTTACAAACTTGCAAAGAAAAACCAGTAATTTTACAATTTCAATTATGAGATGAATCTTCAAGAAATGAATTAATTTGATATGGGCGGAATCCTTTTTGTAGCAACACTTGTGTAACTATTGTGAATCACATTGCTCCTGGAATGAGAAAATCTTTAGTGAGGAATGTTATTGACTTAAAGAATGAAGTTGTTACTCTGATGATCAATGAAGCCACAAATCTGTATTAATTGTATATCTACCTTATTTCACGAAACTGGTATAAAGGAGCCTGTTAATTTCTTCATTGACCTTGAAACTGCTACAGAGAATGTAATATTTTCAAGCTTGTTAGGTAAATTGGAAGCACTTGGCATCACTGAAACTTCTTGAGAGACCACTAGATTGCACCAACTTGTGCAGGAGTTTCCATCAAATTTGGATCAAAGGGGCTCTTCAAGCTGTTAAAATACAAGGTTCCTTAAATTATTTTGTGGCACTTTGCCAGCCATAGATTGCAGCTGTATGTTTATGATACCATCAAAGGAATTGAGGCGTGCAAGATTTGATAGCTTAATTGACAGTCTGTATGTCACCATACATCTCCAAAGAATGCCAGCTCTCATGATGGAAGATAAGTTACTGAAAATAGAAAAAATGTTATCAGTTAGATATGTAGCCTCTAATTACAGTACTATTGTAGCTGTATTGTGGAGCTAGAAACTTTGGTATTTCACTTTACCCAAGTGAAAGATGATATAACCTAAGGAAAGAAAGTTATATTTATGAGGGTTTGTACAGGAAAATAACCTCTGTAAATTTTTTTCTAGATAGGACTCATGGTCGATGCACTTTAAGAATTATCTGACCTCAGTTTGGATTTACAAGAAAGAAATATTGATCTGTATTCTGCACACAACAAAATACAAATTACCTCTGGTCCAGCATATGGATAGGCTCTTGAAGCTGCAAAATATCTCAAGTTCTGTTAAACCTATCTTCACAAAAGAGAGAAAGGTGCTATTCACCAATTTTACCAAGTGACATTTATGGAGGCCTTGAGAATACTTTTCTTTAACAAAGACCTGGAATTGTTCAGATGTGCCGCCATGCTTGATCCTTAGAAATGGCCTACAGGAATAAAAAAAAAAATTATCCTTTATTTAGAGGAAGAAATTTATCAATTCTGCCACAGATTTGGGATTTCTGAAAGAGAAACTATTTGAAGCTTCCAAGCATATATGAAGTTGCCAGAAGAAGTTCCTGAGAATGTTACATACTTAAAAAGCATTCCTATAGTTTTAAGTAAATGTGAGAGAGACGTTTTCCAGATGAACCTGATGCTGGCACTAGAGAGAGAACAGCTATGAATGACAACACAGTCAGCGATCTGTCGTTCATTAGGAATGTTGTACCCCCATTAACATATTCCCAAAATTATGTCAAGTCATACTTCTTCAAAAAAGCCATTCTGCTCTGAAAATGAAGTACATCAAAGGGAAGAAGAAATATCTTTAAAACAAGACTGGTAGTGGTGGTCCTTTAGAGTGGTAAATCAAGAAATATGCTTTAAGAAGAACGAAATTTCCTCACAGAACAAACAAGTCTCTCTTAGTTTAGTCTATCCAATCCATGTTTTGAAACTCTTTATGCTTATTCATATCTACCAACATGGAATTCTAATCACCGAAAAGTACTAGCAGATTTTTTCCAAAACCTATTTATTGTTGTTTGAAGCATGTAGCAACAGTTCTTTATGTGTGCTATATCTGTAACTGATGTTAGTGTATGCACTTACATACAGGTTATAACAGGCTTGCCTTTATTCTTATGTGCACTAAGAGCCTGAGATAATTATTAAGTTATATTTACTTTTAATTTTCTTAGCACAAATAAAGACATTATATGCTAATACATTTATTGCCTTATAAACCATCAAAGATCTTGCTATTTTGTTATTAATGGTTATCCTTACCCTATATTTAATTATAACAAAATAATACAGCAATTAAAAACATACCGATCTAGCATGCCTACTCTGTAGATTAATATATATATGATATGTAGAGGCAAGATTTTTTCTAGGAGGAAAGCCTTGAGTACATGAATTTCACATTAGGTGCAGTACATGCTGACAAGTGAGTAGACCTTTTTCTTCTTCTTTCTTTTTTCCCCCCTCCTGATCTCAGACACATAATTATATCTGGTAATAATAAAACAAATCATAGAGAAGAAAATAGCCCATTTGCTACAAATGAAAACAAAGTGTGCTCCTTGTCTGGATTTCCTAATTGAGAAAATGCGCTTCAGTAGGAAAGGATATATGTCTTCGCGTGTGTATCTTGTTTTGCACTGTACCAGTAGTATAACATTCATAAGATCGTGAATTGGTTCTGGAAGGAAGCATTCCTAGGGAACTTCCGAATAAATTCGTATTTATATTCGTAAAACATTTGAGAAAAAAAAAAGTTGCTCCAAAGTCTTCGCAAACGAATGTAAACTAGTGACTGGACAGGCAGGCAACGTGAGTGGGAAAGGGAGCCGTCCTTGACCGAGACGCAATATCCCTTGCGATCGGCGAAGACATTTTCTTGAAGTCCAATAGCTCGATGGCATTCTGCTCATCTTTTGTTTCTCAAAGTAAATTCAAGGACCTTTTTACGAGATATGGGACATTTAGTTGAGCACGACATGAGAAGTTGCCTTTACCTATCATAGTATAAAAACATCTCTTTATATTGTGGTAATACCGTGAATGCTAACGCAAAGACCATGTGCAGGACTTAGATCGAATTCTGAGGAGAAAGCGTATCAGCTTTCTTGGCGATGACTAGCTTTCTTCTATTAAAAATGTGTAAACATTAACTTTTGAGAATGACCTTATTATAGATTGTTACGCTGTTATTTCATTGTTTTATTCGTTTATAAGATTCATTTTAGGGATGCTTTTCCCATAATAAATAAGTGTGATTGAATGCACTCACATTCACATTTAGAATAAATTGTTCCAATCTTCAGAGGTATGTTGATTGCATAAACCAGAAGGGATTCTATTATATTAATCGTGAAATAAATAAAGTCGAGTAAAGTAATTTGTTGTTTTACCACTGCTGTTAACACTAATCCTTAACTAATTTTTTGCCACGCTTCCTTCTTCTGTTCTAACATGAGTCGGTCTTGGTAGTCTAGAGCATAAAACTTTAAGTATTCGGTCTTGGTAGTCTAGAGCATAAAACTTTAAGTATGTCTTCCTTCGGAAAGGAAGTAAAGCTATGAGTCCCATATCGTAGATTTGCGGCCTCAAGCCTGAAGAAGAAGCCTCTGAGCAAAATTTATCGGCCGTTTCACGCCATGATTTGAATGGAACGTTGATGACCTGAGATGTAAAAGAGCGTTCGCAAATAAAACTAAATCAGCAATGCACTATTGTATGACTACAACAGACATCTCGAGGGCAGGTCTGTTCACGTCTGTTAAACACAACCTGAACAGTAGCGAATGGCGAAGCCGGGGAAGGAGAGGAGGAATTCGTTTGTATATACACGAAACAAGCAGAATAACGCATGTGTACTAGTTGTCATGAAATACGAGTAATTAAGCAGGGTCAGTAGATCTGTGCTCCGGTCTGGATTTATGCTGATGTCAAAAAGTACTGTATTGGGGTTGAATAATCAAAATAAAACTCCTTAATGCATGTGTGTAACGAAATTAAATGTAGCGATTAGTGACGTAACACGGAAATACACGAAACGAATTCCCCCTTCTTCCGCCTCTGCAATGCTGGGTAGGAGGTGCAAAACTTAACGGTACACTTAGCACAAACCTGGTGCAAGAGTCACGCCTCATTTCACGGACGGCAGCGGAGAAAACCGAACGCCTCCTTAGTGAACAGCAGCGGAATGTTATCGCTCCATGGTGTTAGTTTGGAGTTGCGTATGTTAATTATTATTTCCTTTAAGTGTTAACATTGCTACATTACAGTTTCCCATTTGCTTTCGCTGTTTGCTGAATGTGATTAAGTACTAACATGCTTCCTTCAAAACCTATCATAAGCTACTTTTGGCTTACGATTGCTCTTTTCTGTGCGTTACAAATATCTCGCTTACACAGCTCGGAACACATGCAAAACTTATTTAAAAGCACATGTCCTTTTCCATATAATTATCATTTCCTTTAATTGTTACATTGCAAACATTACAGTTTTCCATTTGCGTTTGTATGATTAACCACCAACACTAGTGCTTTTGTGTGATTTTTCCCATTTACTTTCTAACATAAGTGCTTTCTTGTAATTATATTAACAGCTTCCAACAAAGTTACTTTTGGGTCAACATCTCACCATATTCCCCTTGTAAAACTTAATACAACTGACATTAGCTCCACCTCAAATTAAGAAATATCTTGCTTATACAGTACAGAATACATGCAAAACTTAAATGTTGAAAGCTCATGCCTTTTCCCGTATAATTATCATTTCCTTTAAGTGTTACATTGTTTACATTACAGTTTCCCATTTGCTTTCACTGTATACTGAATGTGATTAACTACAAACATGCTTCAAAACCCTCAAAAGTTACTTTTGGCATATGATTGCTCCTTTCTGTGCTTTCTGAATATCTTGCTTATACAGTTCGGAGTACATGCAAAGCTTATAATGTTAAAAGTGCGTACCTTTTCCCATATAATTATCATTTCCTGTAAGTGTTACATTGCTACAATTAAGTTTTATCATTTGGTTTCCAACATCTATGCTTTCATGTGATTATACTAACATGCTTCCTACTTTTGATGAATGAAACAGCGGAGTTGCACTTCCTCCTCATACAGTCACCGGGCTCAATGCAAAGTGTGCAGATAAATTGAGACCTCGACTTTACAAGATCATAAAATTTCAGTGTTCAATAAGACAGGTCTCTTCTTCTCTTGAGAAATTCTCCACACATTTTGGCATATGCCTATGCAAATAACCTTGTAAACAAATGTTTGAGGTACTCCCTATTAACAAAGAATTTTTATGTAGGAATCAGCAAAGAGTCTCATGAAAGATGTTCCATACTTCTTCCTAGTTAATGTAACTTTAATGAAATCTTGCTAAACACCAACTGAATACTATTAAGCAACAGAAATTCGTACTTCAGTTGCATTGTTTTAGGTAGACGGTGTTTAAAGCTTAAAAAAAATAATAGCTTCTGCAATCAAGCCTTTATGTTTAAGTGTGTGAAAGTTTCCAGAAGTAATTCTTTTTCTTGTATCCACAGTATTCCATTAGGTCTTGCGAGTCTTTGTACTTTACAGCAGATAGTCATAGAAAGAAATTGTTAGGCAATTTTAGAATAAATTGTATGGATCTATTTTGTGATTTTAAGAGGACATGGTATAATGCATGGTAACTGCACACACTTGCAAAATTGGCCTTCAGGAATACTGAAAGCAGAATTTTGTAGCTTCTTGTTGCAGAACAGCATTGTTTGTGATCTAGAAGCACAAAAAATGAACCTGCCTGAACGTTAGGCTGATCAGGGGGGAAATATTAACTTCTTATTACTTCCCATCAAGAATTTTGTCCAAGCTCTAAACACAGTATGGTCAACTGCTACAACTTTAAAGTGTGAGGGTTTTTGAATGGTAGTTCTTGATAATAGAGACTGAATCTGTAGTAACTACTACCTTGCTTTTGAATTTGTAAGTTCCATGTTCACTTCATTCTCAAGATAAGAATGGCCCTTTAAAGGATGATTACAGTGAATGATTGAAGATTACAAGATTATTAGGATAAAATTGAAAACAATTTTCTGTGCCCACTGCATGAATAAAAAGCATATTCAGATGTTTTATATTAGGATTTAAAAAGTTAGTGATAATGATGAAGTGATGCAATAACACTTCCCATCTTCCCTTCATGCTGGAGATACAGTAAAATGTACTTACTTTGAAACTGGATGGTACACAGCATTAAAGGCATATATTGATAGTGTCTTTTATAGTAGGTATCATTGGTGGAGATGCTAGGAATGTACATTTTTTCCATAATGGAAGCAAATTGCCTCATATTCAATTGATTGCTTTAGTTTAGTAGCACTTCTTCTTCTTTTGAGTAAAATGCCTCACCTTTTTTTCTTTTGTGCATGTTTTTAGCATTGTTTGTTAAGTTATTACATTATCCAATCCCTTGCACTTATTAACTAAATTTTTGTTTCTTCCCAGCTTCTAGAATTTTCTTATTAGCTATATAATCATAAGTACTACAATTCTTGGACAACCAAATGAGATACTAAAACCCATTGAAAAATGTGTGTCTTGTAGTGCACTTTATTGTCTGAATATTTTACTTAAAACATTTGAAGTATTTTTTTTAATATTCAGTTCTTCTACCATATATAGTTTTGATGACTCATATAAATTCTATTGGCTCCAATGCCTTTGAATGAATTTATGTGCTGGTGTATTTTCCATACATTCTTATCACCAAATTTATAGCAGCATTTATTGCCATGTTTTTCCCAAATGTTACTTGGGTACATCCTGTATTTTGCAAGTTTTTCACAAGTTATTACATTCTTTCTTCCTTTTCCCCCTTTTTTTCTTCCTTCCCCTTTCCATGGATAGCCATGAAAACTTTTCAGCATATATCCACTCATTTTATAGCTTCCATGCTGCTTTCTTCTGTAACTGGTCCAAAAACTTTGTATGTGTAAAGTGATCCATAGTGCACAGCAGCTTCATTATTTACAGATAGGATAGAAATCAATCCAAAGAGGTGAATATTCTGGTCATCATGTGATTAAAAGAATGTTAAATTGTCTTAAAATCTTCTGTCTTGTTTTTTCTTGGCCTAACTAAAAGCATTGTCACCTATAGTTTAATCATCTCCTGTTTCATAGTTTTAGTTTATTTGCTGCAGACATCCTACCATATGATCTACATTTGCTTTTGATTTCATAATGTTTCTTATTTATGAGGACTCCATGCTATCAGTAAATGTTAAACAGCTAAATGCTGAGTAAACTAAATCTCACCTACTCACATGTCTTCTTAAGTTATATTGACTAAAAATACAGACAACAATTAACAATTGTAATCCCATGATATTATGATGCTGGTAAATTGGGTAAGAGAAGCATTCAACCAGCCTCTTCTTCAACCTTCTAAAATGCCATACTGCTGTTAAAATTGTGAGCCCATAATTAGGCAAAATGTATAATTTTACAGAAATGTTGTATTAATCTAATTTTTGAAGCTATATAGTTGAAATTTTTAATGACTCCTTAAATATATTCTGTAATTTTAAAGCTGTAACTCATGTCCCTAAATTAAACAGAAATTCAAATTATTAATTTTTAAAAATAAATCTTCAGATTCTGGTAGAGAAATAATTTTTCACATTAATGTCACTGTCACTGTCACTGTTACACTTGCTCAACAATTTTGTCTTCACTTTCAAAAATTGAAATTGTTGGGAACATGATATCTCTCTCTCTATGGTAAATGCACATCAAGCACTTATGCAGATGTAGTCCCTTTTGTTTTCACAGCTTTTACAGATGGCCATTGATCTTTTACATAGCTCCAAGTACACATAATATACCCTTTCCTTTGTTCCGGACAATTTAATAAACAAAGCTAGTTTGCCTAACATGGTCAAAATTTCTGGTACAACTGCTTTCTCCTATGAAAATGAGCAAAATATATATTTTTCAGTCCTAAATAAAAGTAGTATACATTTTAGACATTTTAGCATGTAACAAATTTAGTTACTAAATGATGAATGTGAGTGTCCCATTGTTGCTGGCATGAACTCTATATTTTTAAGAGCTATTTATAATAAAAATGTAAGCTCTCATAAGAAAGGATGTCAAGGTTCCCTTCCACTGCCTAAACATAAGGTTGAAATAAACCTCATGTTTTAGAGCCTGGTTATCCTGGACTGTACAAAGAGCTGGTGAAACAAGAAAACTGTGATGAAGCTCATTATCAATTTATCTACACCGACAGTTCCCAGGTGGTCAAAGAGGAAGTATATGCTTTATGTTTGTTGTTCTTTCACATTATATAAAATAACATTGAAATTATTCAAAAAGGATATAAGTTGGCTAGCACTTCCTCCATTTACCAGGCTGAATTATTTGCTTTTGACCTGTGCGGTGGTGCATTGACCGCAACGAAAGCACTTCATTTACAGCGATTCCCAGGCTTCTCTTACTTCAATACAAGATAAATACAACTGATACCCCCTTGCAACACACGCATGAAACAACATTTTCAAAATTCATAGCACATCAGCTTATCCTGTGTCAAAGGACACAAAGGAACTGTTGGCAACAAAAAGGTCAGATTGCAAAGTCCTCAGCAATGTTAAATCTGGACCCCAGCTTCAAAACCTGCTTGATCACTTATGTTAAACATTTCCTTAAGAAAAAGATTAAGTGAGGAATGCTCTTTGGACAAGAAGCAGTAAAGCACAGCACACCAAGGAGTATTTCTTCCCAACTATTGCAGACCATCTAACTTAAAAAAATCTTCAAATGTTCTTTTATCACCATTACTGGATATGGAAAATTTAAGTAGTATTCACGGGTTCAGTATAAAATGCTCTGTTGGTCCAATGTGCAAATGCAAAATGTCGGAAGAAAAAGTTCCTCATTTAATTTTTGACTGTGACTTTCATCATATGAAAAGATACAATTTTCTTGGACATCTTCAATCATGCAATGTTGACGTATCTTATACTTGGTCATTAACTGACATTTTAGTAACTATTGCTGCAATTTAGCCTTTGAGAACTATGTAAAACAAAATTTTAAAACTCTACAGACCAATCATGTAAATGGCTTTATATACCGTTAGTGTATCATTGTATTGTATAGCTTAATATTAACTTAAAGCTATAATCCTAACATACCCTGAGGTAAAATGGGGTTCATTTATTTGGAAACAATAAATAAATGCACATCACTTAGGGATTCCACTTTGAAGAATGTGAAATTAATGAGATAGTATGCAAAGGCTAACCCTATTCACTAAAATCTCCGTCGGTCCTGGTGGTGTAGTAGTTACCATACTTGCCTCCTAAACCCAAGATCGCGGGTTCGAACCCTGCCAGGAGCGATGGATTTTTTCGGGTGTCAAAATCCTAAGTATGGGCTTCCTTCGGAAGGGAAGTAAAGCCGTGGGTCCCGTGTCGTACATTTACGGCACGTAAAAGAACCTCAAGCCAGAAAGAGAGGCCTCTGAGCAAAATTTGTCGGCCGTTTCACGCCCTGAATTGAATGGGACGCTGATGACCTGAGATGTTAAAGAGCGTCCATGCATAAATAAATAAATAAATAAA
This sequence comes from Metallyticus violacea, assembly GCA_030762175.1. Classification (NCBI taxonomy): domain Eukaryota; kingdom Metazoa; phylum Arthropoda; class Insecta; order Mantodea; family Metallyticidae; genus Metallyticus; species Metallyticus violacea. The sequence continues at coordinate 269,400,675 of CM060846.1, read as the reverse complement.
AAAAACTAAAATCTCCAGTAGTCTAAAATATTTTAAAATGCTAAAAACGTTTCTCTGACCTCACTTTCAATTAACAAGGAAGCACTCTGAGTTTAAAAACATTTAAAATATTGATACAATGATAAAACACTTAACGTTTCACTCTTAAAATTAAAAAATTCAGGACATGTTTTGTGAGACCTTCCCTTACATTGGCAACTGTTAAATGACTGGTGCATGGTGGACCATATTAGGTTGGAAAGGAAGAATATTGTGGTTAATCTGGTGGTCTGATGATGAACTTGTACAAAATGTTATCTGCTTTTGGAATGTCGAAATTCATGAGTTTATGTTCATATTTCTTTATGAAAATCTTTCCCTTCCAAAAGAAGCCATGCTTAAGATTTTTATGTCCGAAACTAACGACCAAGGCCATTCGTGCGGTTACACATTGCTAATAATATGTGTATGTAATAAACTATTTATGTATACACTGTCAATTGGAATCTTTATAATTTATAATACAATGCTAATGGAAGATTTGTAATAGAAGAGAACTGAAACATAATACTACTCTGTAATGGAGCACATTATTCAAATAAAATAAAATTACGATATTTTACGTAACAACTAGGAAGCAATACAAATCGGAAATATGTTGGCAATTTTATAGTCATTGTTTAAGCTGTTCCCAACTTTATTTTCACCAACCGCTAACATAGTATGTACGTTCCCCACTCCGTGGTGGTGTAGTGGTTACCACACTTGCCTCCTAAACCCAAAACGCGGGTTCGAACCTGGCCAGGAGCGATGGATTTTTTCGGGCGTAAAAATCCTAAGTATGGTTTCCTTCGGAAGGGAAGTAAAGCCGTGGGTCCCGTGCTGTACATTTGCGGCACGAAAAAGAACCTCAAGCCTGAAAGAGAGGCCTCTGAGCAAAATTTGTCTGCCGTTTCACGCCCTGAGTTGAATGGAATGGGATGCTGATGACCTGAGATGTTAAAGAACGTCCGTAAATAAATAAATAAATCAATCAATCCCACTCCGCCATCTTGGAATCCTAGTTATCGTGCTGCGGATATTTTCGCGCTAAAAATGTAGAAATGAGCAGGTAAAATATAAATAATAAAAGGGACATTGGAAACAGTCTCAGAACATTTTAATAAGTATATCCAAAAATTGTTGTGACAGGAATGAACTTCGTAAAATTATGCCATATAGAATAGTCTTTTAATAAGCACTTTATTGTACCCAATTCCTCAAAATACAGCAAATGATGACTTTCCCTTTGGCATTGCTTAACAGATTGTGCTAGCAAAGTGACAAAATGGAACATACAAAATTATGCAGTTGAGTAAACTTTGATTTATAGTCTCATCAGTTCATTACATATGTTCCTGCACAAAGGGCACTTGTATTATTGTCACGCTACTATATTAATCTCGGTACACTTATTTTTAACTGCCTACCCTATTCAATTGCCGACCTCTGCTACGAAGTTGGTTGTAAATTTGAAACGTACCATGTCAACTCTTGCAGATAAAGGTGTCATAAAGAAAACTGCCACATTGAAGTTCAAACACTTGTCAAAACCTACTCGAGAAGCAAAATATATCCGCTCCACAGCCACTAACATGAGATATACCAATCCTGAACGTGCTTCTCAGAAGCTGAGTTTTGGAGAACTAATGCTAGTTCTATTTCTCCTTCTCTGGTTGTAGTTACAATGAATTTGAAACGCATGTAATATAGAATAGTAGTTTTATAATGTTTAATTTTAGACACATAATATAAATAAGCACAAACAATTAAAAGAAGCAATTGTAGTAAGGAAATTACATATTTTGCCCCAAATATCACGAAACAGGAAACTAACCAAAAACATGTTTTCTTATTAAGATTTATGCAGAAATCCGCAAATTAACACACAGTACCGTTTTATATTCTTTCAACTATGAAACGCGCTTAAGTAATGTTTTGTATCCATGAACATGCCCTCATAAACACAGATGGCACAACTTTCTTACAAATTGGTACCAGACTTTTAAAACAGTAGAAACAATGGTACTTTGGAAGAGTTTAGGCCCTTTCAGCTTTTGTCATAATTACAGCAAGTATGTGTTCTCATTTTTACTGCTACTACTAGATCTTCGTAGATTTTACAGAGCTTAGTTGCGCCCAACACTGTTTTGTTTTTTTTTGTTTTGTTTATTGCTGTAAAATGTACGAAATGGAATTACTAAATCATTCAGCATTAGCATGGCTACGTAGGTTACGTTTGTGGCATTCCCAAATGAGAAAGAGAGCTGGCGATTCCATTTTCTTTCCTGCAAGCATTAAATGTTTATTTATAACATTTATGGAGTGCATTTAGTATTATATCTCTCATTACTTAATACAGGTTCCCCCCCCTTTTTTTTTGCCTGCACCGGTTCTACACTTTTGGTACTGTATACTAAAGCTTATCATAGTGTACGAAAGATGTTGCAACAAGAACAGGCAAAATTTATAAAGCTCTTATTAGCGCCTTAATTTGAATTACAAAACGCGACATGCATTACATATACATCTACCTTTTTTATCATAGTCCGAAGTCGGAAGTAGACTGGCGGGCTGAGGTTAGTGCTCAGCCGGTGTGCGGTTGCTGCGAACCTACCCTGTGTTTGGGTTTAACCGCAGAGAAGGGATGGGGGATGTAGGTTGGTTTTGTTGTTTTGGGTGTGGGGCGGAGGGATTGTGTTTATAAAAACTTATCCTTGATGTAGCGGGCGGATTTGACATCCTTGGATGTTGCTTGTTATGCGCATGCTGCTTACTTACTTTGTAAACAGCATGGGCCTGCCGCTATTTGGTTTTATGCTTATAGTTGTTATTTTTGATGGGGAGTTGGAATGTTTTTCCTGTTGCTAGGTTTTGCCCTCCGTTATCCAAGGTGGTCACAGGTTAGGCGTGGCATCTTGAATTTTGGCTAAGGCCTATTGCGACAGGAATAGCTGCCGAGTGATCGAACAAGAGCGCTCTCATGATGTGGTAAATGGGCGTATGATTTTCTTAATTTCCTCCTCAATATATTGCAGGGAGGACGTCTCGTGTAGTAGCCTAACTGGAGAGCAGCGATATACAGAGTCCTTTATTCTATACCCTTTGCATAAGTGCGAGCCAACTGTCAGCTGCCATACCCCAGATTTCACAGGCGTATAGCATGACAGGGATGATCAAGGCTTTAAAAAGGTGTAACTTCAAGTGGACTGGCATTGCCTTGGAGCTGAACACAGGAAACAGTTAAGCTATTGCTCCCTGCGCCCTGTGAACAGTCCCGGCTATGTGTCCCTTGAAGGTTAGACCTTAGTCGAGTTGCAACCCCCAAGTAGGCTATGGAATTTTTCCACTTGATCTTTTATTCTCTGTTTGTTAGTGTGGGGGGGGGGGGCGTTGAGGGTACGCGGCATTTTGTGAAAATTATGGCGTTGCTCTTTGCCGGGTTGATTGACATTCGCCAACGCGTACACCGCCTTTCGATTAGGTGCAGTAGTCTTTGTATGGGAATGGTGATTCTGTTTAGGTTTCTATTTATTTTTGTATAGCAGGATGTCATCTGCGTATTGAGTAGTGTTGACGTCTGCTGTGTGTGGGAAGTCTGACATGTATATGTTGAAAAGTATTGGGAATAGAACAGAACCTTCGGGGACTCCGCCGCGTATGGGTCTTAGCGTTGAGTTGTTTCCCGCCACCGTGAATTTGAAGGTGCGGTGTTTGAGGTATGAGTGTCGCAGATATATGTAGGTTTTGTGTAGTTCCAGGTGTATGAGTTTGTGTAGGAGTCCGGCGTGCCAGATCGTCGAGAAGGCCTTTTCTAAATCCAAAGACACCGCTGGGGTGAAGGACCCCTCATGGAAACCCAGGGCTGAGGCCTCCACAACCCTCAGTAGCTGTTGGGTAGTAGAATGCTCAGGACGGAAACCAAATTGGTGGGGGGATGGCTTGGATGTTTCCCAGCAAGGGAAGCAAACGGGCAGAAAGCAATCTCTTAAACACTTTTGAGAGTGTGGAAAGGAGGCTCATTGATCGGTAACTGGAAGGGTGGGTTGGGTCTTTGCCCTGTTTCAGTATGCATATCACCCGTGCCTCCCTCCACTCCCGTGGAAAGTGGTTCAGGCTTGATACACATATTGAAGACTTGTGACAAAGAGAACAGCTTTGAAAGGAAGGTTGCGGAGCATGGGCGGATATCCCGTCAGGTCCGGTAGCCTTTGGGGTTGAGACGCTGTATTGCGCCCTGGACTTTGTGGGGATGGAAGATTGCAATCCTATAGTCTTCGTCCGCCGGCCATCGAAGAAATCGACGGACGTCGCGACGAACCTGACTTGAGAAGTTATCGTCCTGGGGGTCGTTTCTAGGCCTAAACAAACGTTCCAGGTAGTCAGCTAGAGCATTAGCTTTGGCACAAGGATAATAAACAAGGCCTCGGGTGCCGTGAATGGAACGGGAGGCTTTGTCTCGTTGACCGCGGAGGTTCTTGGCTATCCTCCACACGTCACCATCGATCAAATTCTGCCTTGCCACTGTCTTCCCACGCACGCCTTTTGTGCTCGCGAAGGTGAACATTGACTTGACGGCACAAGGTCCTTAACAGACTTCGATGATGCGGCGTGCGGTGACGCTGGTAGAGTCTGCGGGCGGCCCAGAAACGACGGATGAGGAGCTCGGGTCTAGAGGGATGACCTCTTGATGAAGAGGCGCGGAAGTATGGATCGTGAGACTATGCGTGACTTTCGTGACTGTCAGGGAGAAGGATGAGACTGCTGTCTCTAAGGATTGGAGGTCTGTGATTTTGGGGTTGGGGGGGATGATAGTGCTGAGGCAATCCTTAACGCTTTTTCAGTCGATCTCGTAGTTTAGACCTGCGACATCGTGACTGGCAAATCCTTGTGTTAATTTCTGCCCAAAACGGGGTTGTGGTCGGAATGTAGTGCGTTGATTGATGTGAGGGTGAAATGGTGTGGGAAGTGTTTGAGAATCGCACAGTCGATGACAGATGGCTGTCCTCTACTAAGCGGATGGTGGGTGGGTTGCCAGGAACTCTGTACTCTGAGCTGAGGGCCCTGATCTATGAAGCGAACAATTGCGTTGCCTCTGGTATCCGCGCGGTGAGTGTAATTCCAACGAGAGTGTTTGGCATTGAAATATCCTGCGAAGATAACACTAGTATGTAGGGCGAGGAGGAACTGGTAATCAGCCACCACAAAGGCTCTGGATGGAGGATGGTATGCAGAGACTATCAGAACCTCCGTGCCTCCAAGTACGACAAAGGCAGTTGTGGCCTCTAGTGTTTGGAGTTGCGGGATCTGAATTGGGCGGTGGACTCCATTTCTCCGGATGAAGATCGCAGTGCCACGGCCAGGGGCACCTCGGTCAGTCCGGAGGCAGGTGTAGCCCGGAAGATGGGGTATTGGTGCAAGTGCGTCTCGCTGACTAATATGGCGTCTAGAGCAAACCGGGCAGCAAAATGCTGAAGCTCAATCCTCTTTTCGGCGAGTCTATTGGCATTCCAAAATGCTAACCGGAATGAGGTACGTACGATACCTAATTTCGTCCGCCATTTCGGGTCGCCTGGTTGTCGTCAAGAAGAGAGGCGATAGCCTCAAAAACTATTGTCATCTTGCTGGAGGAATCGGGTGCATGACGGAAACGGGTGAGAAGTTCCTCTAACTTCCTACCATATGTCTGTCACAATTGTGACAGCCACTGGAGCAAGTTCAAAGTGCTTTCGCTCCGCTGGGTTTGGGAAGAGTTGGGAATGAGTCCTGGAGACGACCGCATCCTCTGGGTTTCCCCCTGCTGGGTAGTGACGCCCTGCCCCTCAGCAGCTGGAGTCCTCCTTGGTGGGCGCCGCTGCCTCTGTGGCTTGGGAGCGGGTTGGGTTGGAACTGTTATGGGTTTTGTTGACGAGGTAGCTCGCAATATCGGTCGATCATTAGAGGGCTGTCCTCGTGCTATTGCAGTGTAGGAGATATTGCCAGTAGTACTTGTAGTTGTGACCTTTCTGGTAGAGGTGGTGGTAGCGGAGCCTGGTGGTCGTGCTGCTGCAGACGGTGCCGTGGAGATGGTTGGGGCCGAGTTATCACCAGGTTGAACCCTGCGGTTGCTGTTGCTGATGATTCTCAGCCTAATGGGGTTGGGTTGGAACTGTTATGGGTTTTGTTGACGAGGCCTGTTTGGTAGCTCGCAATATCGGTCGATCATTAGAGGGCTGTCCTCGTGCTATTGCAGTGTAGGAGATATTGCCAGTAGTACTTGTAGTTGTGACCTTTCTGGTAGAGGTGGTGGTAGCGGAGCCTGGTGGTCGTGCTGCTGCAGACGGTGCCGTGGAGATGGTTGGGGCCGAGTTATCACCAGGTTGAATCCTGCGGTTGCTGTTGCTGATGATTCTCAGCCTAATGGGGCATCTTCCCTAGCAGGCCACGTGATCTCCCTTGCAATTAGCTCAAGTTGGGGTCTCCGTGGTAGCTCGCTGACAGGCCTCGCGGGAATGGGGGCCACCGCATCGAAGGCATCGAGGGTTCCGGGAACAGAACTCACTCGAGTCGTTAAAGCCCAAGCAGCGGTGGCATTGTGCGGGGCCGCCAGGGCGTCGGGGTGTTTCAATCTTTACGCTGAGGTAGCATATTGATTATATCTTGTCTATCGCTACCTCATGGTCGTCGGCCCGCTCCACAATTACCAAAAACAGTGGGATGGGAGTTCTCGTTGAAGGATTTTCTCCTTGAGCGGGCTTGGTAAGCTGTTTTACCACTTTGAGGTTTACTCCTGGCGTTTGAGGTCGGTAGCTATTGCCTCTTACAGGAGTGTCCACTGGCAGCCCTCTGATGATGCGGCGAATATCGCGCGCCTTGTCGACAGCGAAAGAAAAGTGCTGAATTCCTCGCTTTTTGAGGTTGCTAAGTAGCCGGTGGTGATCCTCTGCAAACCTGGCATGAAATCTGAAAGTATTACCTTTATGAATTACCCTGCACTCACCAATCAGGGGACCGCCTGTGGTGCCACAGTAGTAAAAACGGGCGTTAAAAACCATTAAAAAAACAATCAGGGTCGGGATTACTTCCTTCAGGAAGCCTGTTACACCCTGAAATGAATCCACGGTAATTGGTGGAGTGGCGTCTCAGTGGTTCAGAAGCTAAGGCGAACGAGTTGTCGTCTTCCTTCATATATGAGGAGTGAACGGAGAAGATGGAGGTCTTCTCAAAATCAGATCAGATGAGAAATCAGTGTGTGAGTCCTCACTGGGGTGGTGGAATTAGTTTCCACCGTTTTGGATGTACGTAGAGGAGAACATTCCCGCGAGGGGCTGTCGTCCTTGCACAGGGCTGGTTGGGAGGTTACCTCGCCTTCTACTTTACGTGGTCGGTGGGGTTTTCGTCTTTTGGTAGGGCCAGATTGGTGTCTTTTCACCTTCTCTGCGAAAGCAGGGACCATCGCGGAGCTCTGGTTGACAGAATCTCCCGCGACATCAGTGGTTTTCATAGCACAAGGGTTCATGGTTAAGAAGAATTCGGATTTTAAACACAGAAATAGAAACTGTACACTATACAGTTGATATGCAATGCACCACACTCCTCACACAGATGAACACTAATCTGTTTTGTTGTGACTTGGAGCTTCGATGTGGAGAATAAATGAAGAAATGTGTTTTTAAACAAGCACATATTCGCTGTATATCGCACAAACTGCGCTGCCGCGAAAGTTGCGGACGCGAACGATAACGCCAACTGTGTTGTAACTACGCAGTAATGTTATCAGCCAATCACAACGCACTAACTGAACACAGTTCCTAGCGAAAAACCGCGCTCCGAACCGAACTGAACCATAGGGTTTGCAGTTATTAAATATATATTTAGAAAACTATATTATATTCTCTTAGGAGTGTGTTGCTAACCATCCACACCATATGTTCCTAGTTGCATTGACTTTATAGTTGAGAGGAAATGAAGAGTAGGTGCATTGGACACAAACATAAGAATAAGCAGAAAAAATGTACGCTGGTGGGGTGATCTACCCATTGCCAGTTCGCCACACATTATTTGTATTCAGAAAGTAATTTCTTTGTCGCAGTAACACTTTTGTTCCTTACTTAGTAAACCTTTGTAGTCGATTAATGAAACAGATTATTGACTAAGGTCAGTGCAACTTATCTAACATTAGAATTAGATACATTTGAATTAGATAAAGAATATGTGACCTATTTCAGTTCACCTGTAGAAACTATAGCATGGAAAATTGGTTCAGCAAATAAATGGAACAAATATTGGTGAGAAATAACATTGCTATAATAATAATAATAATAATAATAATGATTATGATGATGATAATACTAATAATAACATTATATAAGATTTTAAATGATTCATTTAAAATCAATTGTTGTTGTTGCTGAAAATAAGCCCCCCACTTCGGCCCACCCCCATTACTCGGACACTTTAGCGTTTAATTTCTAACTAAAGGTCAAGACTGATTCTTGCATGGAATATTTGCCTGGGTAAGGCATATTTCCAGGAATTTCTCTCTCTCTCTCTCTCTCTCTCTCTCTAAATGTCAACTGTAGGCAACATTAAGCGGCGACACATTACGAGCAAATTTCAGTCATTACTCATAAGTTAATACAGGGTGATTCAGAACGCGCGCCCGGTTTCTTTAGAGCACTGAGCAGTGCACATGTGGGCGCGCTGGCAGCCGTAGACGTGTGCGCTAGTGTTGGCATATTCAGTTGAACTGGAGAGGTGAAGCGTGTAAGACCGCGTTCGTGCGTTGGAACTACTTATTGGATCCAAGTCTATAGTAGCTACCCAACGAAACTCAAGGCCTCATGGAAGTGGCGTAAAGAGGAATGAAAAGCGATAGCAGATTTCTTGGAACTTCCCGAGCTTCTGGGCACAGGAAAACATCGACCGTGTGCAGCCAGTGATCCAGAATAGCTAAAAAATCATCACTACGCCGCAGTTTGCAACAAATATAACTGTCGGACTTTCCTGCACACCTCTACAAAATTTACTTAATGAATACATTTATCTCCGCATACGAAATAGCGCGTGTTCAATTCTGCGGTACAAGGTAACTTATGTATATTAATTTCATTAGTCTTGCTATGCGTTTGCTGATGACATTGTGGAGAGTTCTCGGTATTTCAAAAACGACAATTTTGCAAAGTAAACAGGAAAAGCATACAAAAGAGAGCAGTAATGCGGCTAAAGTAACAATATCATAAAAGCCAACAATCGTAATTGTTACAAGAAAAACAAAATTATGAACATTAACATGATTAAATGATACAAAGCCTAATAGTTGATAGTATTAAAACTTAATTGCACGTATTCATGTAAATTTTAAAATACGTTTTTTATTTATTTACTCCAGTCAGTGAAACACGACGATGAATACTAGCGCGATAACTTTAAGGAACACCAAACTTAATTAAACCAAACATTGTTTACAAGGATCTATGTTAAGCTAACCTAGGGGTTAACTTAACGAGTTGCATTAGTAGATTTTTTAGTTCTTTTGTCAGCCTGTGAAAACCGCCACGGGTGGCCGATGTCGTTAAGGCGCGGACTTGTGAGCGGGATGTGTGGGATTCGAATCCCGGCAGGTCCCTCCTCCCTGACTGAGTTTTTCCTCAGTCCTCATAAATGGCAAATGCCGCGGAGATAGATAAATGAGACACACACACACAATGTGTAACTTGCCATTATATACCCTCTTTTAAAGTATTTAATTAGACTTTGTAACTCAAGATCATTCAGTCATATAAAAGATAAAGGTTTTCTTTGAACACACATGATGAGAAGTGACATTTGTGGTAGTTCATACACATATCTTATGGGCAAGAGGCTCCTGCTCTCACTTCCTCTGACCTCTCTTGCTCAAAACACTCCACAAACTTACTGCGACATGCTACAAACCAAGTCCCCTACAGATAATAGCTGAAAATAAAAACATAAGGCTCCTGCTCTCACTTCTTCTCACCTCTCTTGCTCAAAACACTTCTCAAACTTACTGCGACATGCTACAAACCAAGTCCCATACAGATAATAGCTGAAAATAAAAACAAGGCACAAGATAGAAGTCCCCTATGGACATGGCCATTGTTTTTTCTTTTATGCTTTAAGCAACAATTGTAAAAAATTAAACATTGAAATTTTTGGGGGTAACACAAACCAGCAAACTTCTAGTCAAGCCCACCACTAATTAATATTAAAGCAAGTTAAGTTAATAGTTTTGTAATAGAATGATAGAACACCTTATGAGTTAAGGGAAACTTGATAATAATTATTCAACAGCATTTTCAAAATTAAGTGTAGGTAAACACAGTTGATAAAATTGCAAATTAATCATTTAAGTATTTGCCACTCCATTGATGGATGGTCTGTTTGTTAATAACAAGGTATTTACCACAACCCATAGTGACCATTGCGTGTCTAGTTGAACTGTGATTTATTGCATAATCTTCCAAACTTAAAATGTATGAATGGAGGTTTAAGCCCTGACATAAGGCTAAGTTTTTTAGGAAAAACTTTCACACATAATGTTATGCATATGCGCAACATATTGCTTATGTTCTTGGTGTGCCAATTAACATTTGATGATATTGCCTCTTTGCTATAGCAAATGAAAAAGACATTAGTTAATCTTTTCTTCAATCTCTTTTGAAAAATTATCCTTTTTCTTTAAACATCACTATGTACTCATAGCATTACTGAAATTGGACAACATAGGGATGGTCACAAAAGTCTTTTGTGGACAGTTTGCATTTTCTGTACTTGTCTTCACAATGAATTTGTGATTACATATCTCTAAATAGTATTCAATTTTGTAACCACCTTACTATTAACTGCCACATTGAGAAATTAGGACCTATCTGCATGAAGCCATTTGAAAGAATAGTCCATAGAATCAATTGTGCATTGTTCATTTAAGAACTTTTGAAAAATAAGACATTTTTAAAAAATTCTGTTGGAACTCACACAGTGAAGCTTGTTAAATGTAAATTATATCTAATCTCTCGTCAAGTTGGTTGAAGATGGAGAGGATGTCTCTTCAAAACCGGTCCCCAATATTTAAAAGTAAGTGAAGCATAAGAGTGTGTTAGACGACAGATTAGATGTAATGTACATTCATGTTCTTTGCTGTGAATTTTTTATATCCAGCACAGAAAATTCGGTATAATTTTGTGTGAATTTTAACACCGCTATTGTTCTCCACTTACTATTGAGGGAAAGAGTTTTAGTTGTAGTTGCATAAATAGTAAACATATATGGATAATGATTGTGCCATAAATAGGTTTTTGGATTTTTCATAAACGTTTTACTCTAAAGATTTAAGCAAATGGTTGTAGCATATGATATAAGTTCCAGAAGTATTTAGTTATCTGAAAAACTTCTGGATCTATAAGGAAATATGTATCCCAGAGTTCCAATTGTAGTATTTTATCCAGACTATGTGGAAACTCTCTATCATCCACTGGAGAAACTTTGGTTAGTTGTATGATATATAGTGTGTTCCATTTATCTTGCTTACCCAAAATAACTTATGATGTTAAAATACATATGTTTGAAACAATTTTTAATTTGATTTATCAGAAAAAAGTTATTTTGGGTGAACAAGACAAATTAGACATCTGTATTATCTGTATATTCACTTATGGTCAACAGGATGAAGTGATTCTGATATTGTTAGTTATGTTCAAGAGCACAAAAGAAATTTCTTAAGCACATTTTATTTATTTTTAATTAATAGCAAGTTTGATATTAACTTATTGGTATATTTGTTTTGTTGTAGATGCTGAGGTTGCATTAGACACTGTGCAATGTCTTCAGTAAAAAGCTCATCATCAGTTGGTGATTCAAGTAACAAGGAATCACGACATGATGGAAGAGGAGGTGAAATTATTAAAATGGGCTATCTGCGCAAACTCAAGGTATGCTTTATCATTTCCCCTTAACTTATAACATTTTTATCTTCAATAGGGGATGAAATTTTATTTCTAGTAGTATTAATATTTTACAAATTTAAAATGCCAGATGGTGCTTGGTATGAAATAACTGTATGGTTAGTGCTGCAAAATAATTTAAGACCAATTTTATAATTCCTTTAATTACTGCCATCAGGAAGATGATAATCATCTTATTGTGAATAATGTAATATTTGTGACTTGAACTCCATTACTGATTGATATAAGTTTAATTGAACTTTGGCTGCATGACTAGAGTGAATCACCAAGGGATAGTTTGTATTTTCCTTACTTTTTGCTGTGTCAGATACAGTCAAGAACAGGTAGAAGTAACATCTTATTTTCATCTTTCCTAATGTTGAAAACCTACACTTTACAGAGAACATGGAGTTTTCTGAATGGTTAACAGTCCCACATTGATTTTGGTTATGTCTGTATTAAAGATCTTGCTATGGTCTGAAAAATATTTATAATGTTGAGAAATATTGTAATAATTTTGAGGATCATGGCATTGAATGATAAGAAAGATATAACATAAAAATCAGGCATGCTCCACAACCTAAATATAAGCTGCATGTTTCAGAGCAAACTAAGAGCATATGATTATAAGTGTTGGCAAATAAGTGATGGTCTAGCACCTAGGCATGTTTTTCAGCTCAGCAGTGTAACTGACTTATTTAGTCATTAAATAGGTATAAAACTAGATGGTAGAAACAGCAGTAACCTTAAGGCTAAATGGACTGTTATTGTTGTTATTACTATCATAATCATCAGGCTTATTTAAGGATTCTCTTTAACATCTTTGGTCAGTAGCATCCCATTCAATTAGGGGCATGAAACATTCGACGAGAGGTATAAGAGGCACGAATGAAACTGTGATTATATATCCTCTGGTATTGAAGGCAAGTATAGATAATGCAGGTTTGCTGTGGAGGTGCTAAAATCTGTAGCTTCCTATGAAGCACCAGCTATGGTTGGACATAAATCAGGGCTTATTACATGGTTATAAAAAAAGAAGAAGAATATTTAGAAGAGAAAATCATTGTAGTACATTGGATTATCCACCTGGAGAATTTATGTGTCAAAGTGTTCTGAATAATGTCTTAGAGTTGTAAAAATAACTAATTTAATTAGAACTCACGGACCGAAATTTTGTCAGTTCAAGAATTTTTTCGAAGACATTGACAGTGAATGTAGTGACATTTTGAAGTGCATTGACTTAGCTGCAGGAAAATTCTTGAAAGATTTTACATTTATAAAGTTTAACTGTCATGCAGTTGCTGAACTAGTTAACAGTAAATGGAGATTGGATATTGCTTTTCTGGCAGATGTGACAGGTCACTTAAATCAGTTGAATGCTGCATTACAAGGAAAGGATAACCTTATTATTCCACTTTTTGACAGAATAGAAGCATTCAAGAAAAAGTTTCCCCATTTGGGAAAGTGATCTAAGTAATTCAGACATGTGCCATTTTCCAAAATTGCAGGATGTTATTCAAACAAATATTGAAGTTATTTTTCAGGAGTATGTAAATGCTCTGAGTGCTCTTTAAAATGAATTTGTGACAAAATTTGATACTACTTGGAAAATCTTTTGGTATTTTTGTTGCATTTTTCTTAAGGAGGAGGTTCTTAAACAGGTACAAATAGCCCAGAAAAAAAAAGCAATGTGTATTGATGGATTGCCAGCCAAATTCTTTCAAGTTTGGTGCGAGGATGAGGAAGGATTATAGTTAAGTAAAAAATGTACTTACGAAGCTGGTAATATATCCTACATTAATGTGTTCAAGATGTTGACACTAACTCCACTTACTTTTTCAAAAACTTTGGACTAGTTTCGGGAGAGTTTCCTCCCATCATCGGCTGCTGTTGACTGAATGCCGTTATTCGAAACAGGGGATGGATGCCCGTTCGCTCCTGTGGTGGTATCTTGTGGTTCTAGTAGAAATTTGCTGAGTTCATCCAGCGGCGGAAAATCAAAATTCATTAGGTTCTTCTTATTTCATTTTAAAAAATAAGAAGAACCTAATGAATTTCATTTTAAAAAATAAGAAGAACCTAATGAATTTCATTTTAAAAAATAAGAAGGACCTAATGAATTTTGATTTTCTGCCACTGGATGAACTCCGCAAGTTTCTACTAGAACCACAAGATACCACCACAGGAGCAAACGGGCATCCATCCCCCGTTTCGAACAACGGCATTCAGTCAACAGCAGCCGATGATGGGAGGAACCTCTCCCAAAACTAGTTCAAAGTTTTAAAAAAGTAAGTAGAGGTAGTGTTAACATCTTGAACACATTAATGAAGGATTATAGTACTTATTTACATTACTAAATTTGATTAAAAATCAAACAAAATGGTGCTTAAATGCTAGCATACTGTCGTTATCCATCCTGTTTGTAAGGGCAAGTATTGTAGGTAGATCGCTGTAGTTATAAGGGGATTGCTCTTCTCTCTGGTCTATGTAAAATATTTACAAGTATGTCTGATCTAGGTAAAATATTTACAAGTATGTTAACAGATAGAATTAATGTTTGGATGGAGAGAAATTAATTAACATCTCCATATCAGTTTGACTTTCAGAAAGGCTGGACGACAAGGGACAATGTATTCATAATTAAAACTTTTAATGACAAATATTTAGCTAAGAAGCGTGGTAGATTATATGCAGTTTTTGTGGACCTAGAGAAAGTGTATGACTGTAAATAGAGGCATTGATGACTGTAAATAGAGAGGCATTGTGATGCAAACTGGAAAGTAAGGGGACAAGTAAGGATGTGACTAATTTATTGCAAGGAATTTATAAAGGCAACTTGTTTTGTGTTAGATGTGGGGAGGGGATTGTGTACAAAGAAGTTTATCAGAATCAGGGTTTGACACAAGGGTGCAAATTAAGTTCCATTCTTTTCACTTTGTTTGTTAACGATGTGCTGATGGAATTAAAAAAGTTAAAATATATATATGTCAATTATAAATAATTTGGAAATTATGAGGTTGTTATATGATGACAATCTTGTAGTTGCATCCTTCTTGGTAATTGGTTTGAAAAATGCCAGCTTATAATCTTGAGATTTTTTGCAAAATGGGAACTTAAAGTCAATCAGGAAAAGGCTAAAATCTTGGTATTTAAAGGGGAAATAAATTAAGTAGGGAGGAGAAATGGTCAGTGGGAGGTATTAATATTCAGGTTGTTTGAGAGTTTTCACATTTGGGATTGCTGTTTAATAAATCAGGGCAAGTCAGAAAAGGATAGCAATAACAAAAGGCAAATTGGCAATAAAATTGTTAAGGGAATATTTGTACTTTGCTGTAGGTATGAATGTGATGTAGTTTGAAAGAATATATAGAACTTTAGTGGAATCTAGATGGGCATATAGAATAAAGGTAGGGTGTTTGAGAAAAGTGTGAAAAAAAAAAGGATAAAATTCAGCTGTGTTTTGTAAAACTGTATTTAATATTTCAAAAATTGCAGCAAATGTGTGTTAGAAATGGGAAAGGTAAGTGTGCAGGTTGGGTGATGGAGAGAACTGTGAAATATTGGCTTAGAATTCAACAGGTACTGCATGGTCATATTTTGAAAGCATGTCTGAAACTTCAGGATTCTGTTTTAGGGGAAGTCATTTGGGAGGACAAGATCGGCAAAGAAATGTTGGTGCATGGAATGGGAAGTATTTGGATTAGGAGAAAAGAATTAACAAAAGGCTTTTGGAGACTGGTTAGGGCGAGATTCAAGGGTATAGATAGACAAGTGATATGTGCTGTAATGAGAAAGAAAAATTCATTGGTGATTTATTGGGAATTAAAATAGGATAGTAGCAGGCAAGGATATATTAACAATTGTAATAAGAAAGAAGGGAAAGACTAGCATGGTTTATTTTAGGAATTTGGGAATTA
The DNA here is from genome assembly GCA_030762175.1 of Metallyticus violacea. NCBI lineage: Eukaryota > Metazoa > Arthropoda > Insecta > Mantodea > Metallyticidae > Metallyticus > Metallyticus violacea. Next base: position 269,384,798 of record CM060846.1, on the reverse strand, counting down.
AAAGTATAAGAAGAAATTTTGAGCAGAATGTTTGTCCAGTTTGTATGGGAATGTAATGTGCTGCACATATATTGTTTGAATGCATGAGAACAAAGGAGTGGAGACATAAATTGATAAACCCAGAAATGGGTGCAAATGCGAAAGGAGTTGGCAATAAAGAAATATTTGGGGGAATCTATCTCAAATGAACCCAAAACGCGGGTTCGAACCCGGCCAGGACCGATGGATTTTTTCGGGCATAAAAATCCTAAGTATGGCTTCCTTCGGAAGGAAAGTAAAGCCGTGGGTCCTGTGTCGTACATTTGCGGCATGAAAAAGAACCTCAAGCCTGAAAGAGAGGCCTCTGAGCAAAATTTGTCAACCATTTCACGCCCTGAGTTGAATGGGACGCTGATGACCTGAGATGTTAAAGAGCATCCATAAATCAATCAATCAATCAATTATCTCAAATGAAGAATTTAGGGGATTATTTATATAGAGTTAAAAATAATAAAAAGAAATGAATGTGGATGGTTAACAAATAAATGTCTTGTGGTTTGTTAAATTGGTTTTAAAAAATGTTGGTTGGTTGCTAGTGGCCATTGGGGATGCTTATATTTATAATTTTTTTTTCTCTAGTTACCGAATAAAGAGCTTCTAAATTATTCTTCATTTGTTTATTGCTGTCTAGTTGGCTGCATTTCAGTAGATGGTCTTTGTTCAAGATAGTATGCACATCCTTACATAATGGGGCAGTGACTGTCCTTGATTAATTTCATGCTGAAGAGATTTTCTGACAGGCAATCATGCCCAACAATTAATTGGAATTGGGCCACTCCAATTTTTCTTGGTTTCAACAAAAGATGTTTGAAGGTATTTAGAACTTCATATGGTTTTCTTTTAAGTTTTTGTTTGATATTTTGTTATTCTTGTTCCGTTATTAATCTTTTCATGAGTTTCAATTTTGAGGGAAACTCTAGTTCAAAAGGTGATTTTAATTTTGTAGTAGCTCCATTTTTTGTTGAAGTATGAGCAATCTCATTCCCCTTCAATCCCACATGGCTTGGAATCCATGTAGAACAATTTCTGTATTTCTGATCTGGATTGTATGATAATGTTTTCTTATTTCATATATAGTGTGTGTTGAGGGATAACTGTAAATCATTATATTTTGTAGTGCTACTTTAGAGTCACTTAAGATAACAGTTCTTTTATTTATGTTTAGGTCTATACAGTAGAGTTTCTAAAGCTGCTCTAATGGCCATTATTTCACCATCAAAATTATTTGCATTCTGTCCCAAAGGTGTATTTTGAGAGGATTCTTCACATATATTCCAAAGACTGCATCTCCATTTTTAAGAGATCCATCTGTATATACTCTACACCATGTATCAGTTGGATAATAGTGTTTAGTGTACTAATTGCTGTCAATCGTAATACTTCAGGTTGTTCTTCTTGGAGACCATCTTATCCAGATTTATGAGGGAACATGGCTTTCACTGCTAGAATCACATATCACTAGAGGTATCTCCTTGAACCAGCAGGACTACCAACAAAAAGTCTTAGATCTTCTAAAACCAGATACATACTGTAAAATTGAACATGATCCCATAGCTCGCATTCTGTGGAAAATAATCCTGCTAATCAAGAACTCTTCTCTCCCAATGAAAGATAAATGCTGCATTATCAGATCCAAAGCCCAGTCTCCTAGACTTTATGGCCTGATCCACAAACTGAAAGTGTCTCTGAGCCCATTGTCAGTGGGATTGAATCTCCCACCTATGCCATAGCTAAAGTTATAACTGGTTTACTGCAACCTCACGATGGCAAGACAGATTCCTTTGTCCTAGATTCAATTCACTTCATCAAGAAGCTCTAAAGTCTCACTTTGCAACCTTATGATCTTCTTATCAGCTTCTACGCTGTGTCTCTCTTCACCATGGTTCCAGTACAAGAAGCTTTTATACTGCTGGAACACATTTTCTCAGACGATTAACACCTTTTTACCATGTACTCACTATGATTTATTTCCAGTGGAACCATTCATTTTATGAACAATGGACAATGTTGCCACAGGCAGCCCTCTGAGTGCGGTAGTAGCTAATTTCTTCATAGAATTCTTTGAGATTACAGCACGAGAAGCAGCTCCATCAAATTGACAGCTTGGTTCCATTATGTAGATGACACATTTCTACATCTGAACAGCATCAATCCCGCATCCAATTTACCATGGAAAAAGAGAAGGATGGACAGCTAGCATTTCTGGACATATTGGTCAGCAGGAAAGCCAGCGACACTCTTTGACACACTGTCTACCACAAGCCCACTAACATTGACCTCTATTTGAACAAGAACTCAATCATCATCCCAGACAGAAAGTGCCATGATTAAGACACTCCTAAATCGCACTTCATGCATTTGCAAGCCACATTTACTGCAACAAGAACTTCAACACCTAGAACAAGCTTTACATGCTAATGGTTATTCAGTTCATGTAGTGAGAAGAACTTGCTGTCCTAAGCCCCAGCTTGCCAGTCAGAAGCTAGACAAACCCAGAAACAAAGGCACCGTTTTTCTACCATACTTCAGAAGTGTCACTGATCAAATTGAACACATATTGCAGTTCCACAATGTCAAGACTATTTTGAAGCCTACCAGGCAATTAAACAATCTACTACATTCAGCCAAAGTTCCTTGGGAGCCTCTGTCATCGGCTGGTATTTACCATATGCGTTGTTCCTGCTGTTTGGTTTACATTGGGTCTACACAGCCCAGTGTCAACACAAGACTTATGGAGCACATAAGAAGCTGCTCTCTGGACCAAACAGATAAATCTGCAGTTGCCAAACATGCCATTGAAGTGGAGGGCAAGCCATCATCAAGTTCCAGGACACAAGCGTTATTTCATCCATAACACACTACCATGCCCAACTACAATGGAAACTATTGAAATTTATAAGCTTTCCAATAATTTCAATAAGAAGGAATAGGCTCTGAAACTAAATACCTACTGGCATCTGGTAATACAAAGCAAAATAAGTCATACAACAGAAGAAAACATAGCGAACCAAAGAAAACAACAATGCCTTTCCCACCAGCTGCCCTACCTCTGCCTATCCTGGACCAATCAGCCAAGGGCGCTCAGAGTATAACTACAGTGATGCTGATGGCCAATGCATCAGACACAGTGATACCTTCTCCAAGAAGACTTCATCCATGCCACTGAAGATGTCTGCCACAGTTGTGGACGAGGTATCTGGAACTCCTATCTCCAGTAGACCATGGCATAAGAAGATACCTGGAAGATGCGTCTAGTGATTTAGTTTCATGCTGACATGACATATAAAGGATCAGTCAGTATTATGACAGGATTAGACCTCATTTTTAAAATTTTGTCAATCTTCTTTCTGTATGTAATTTTTTAAAGCCTGTTGTGTTTATAAATGTGATGTCAGGAATATAAAACCATTTATTCCTTTGTCGATTAATTTTTAATTTCTGTCCCAGTATAGCTGTTTTAATAACTAGCTCTATTTTAATTGGCAGGTTGTTAGTTATGCTCTGCATTACAGCAATTGGTGCTTCTTTATAGCCCCTGTTATTCTTAAGCACCTAGATTGTATTATACCAAGATATTTAGTGTGTTCTTTCTCTTGTAGATGGAAACTATATTTTTAGTGTTTATTTCCACATCCTTCAGGGATGCCCATGTTTCCTTGCTGTTGATAATTTTCTGCATTTCATTCTCTAATTTTTTTGTAATATTATTTATTCTGCTCCTTTTTTTTTTTTTTTTTGGTCTAATCTATATGGCAATATCATTTGCAAACAATCCCATATTCACCTTTGGGAAGTCAGCTAATATTTTGTTTATGTCATCTATGAAAATATTAAAAAGCATTGGACTGGAGACAGCACCTTGGGGAAGGCCTATTTTAGTCGTATGCCATTTAGAGAGGGCATTATTCCATTTTACAGCTATGTATCCTTTGATAATAGATCCATGAAACATCTTAACATGTTTCCTCTTATTCCAATATTACTGATTTTAAAAAATAAGCTTCTCTCTCTGTACTTTGTCAAAGGCATTGTTGAAATTAACAAAGAGAGTAAACATTTTTCTTTTTTGTTGAAGGCATTTTTAATATCCTGTGTTAAGTGTAAACCCTGATTAATTGTTTAATATTGCTTTCTGAAACCGATTGAGGGTCTGAAAGGAGATTTTGAGATTCCAGATAATAAGTTAATCTTTAGTAACCATTTTCTCCATTGTTTTAGGAAATAGTGAGGTTAAGGATATAGGCCTATTACTGTCTAACACACTGGCTGGTTTGTCTTTCTTCTTAAATAGAATGATTATGGCTGTTTTTCCTTATAAAAGGAATGCTATCTTTATTGTTCCAGATCTTTCAATATGTTCAATAGTACTTCTTGGTGATTAAAATCATTTAATATTTGTCAACCTAAACACTCTTATTGCTGCACTTACTTATTGTAAAATATGATACTGGTTTCAAAAACCTTCATCTTCATTCTTGGCCATGGGGTGACTGGCTGGAGAACCCACCGGCTATGTGGAAGTGAAGTTTTGTCCTGGTGGTATTTTAATGAACTTAAGTTGGTGTTTTCTTCACTTAGAATATCAAAGTTCATTAATGGATCTCTGTATTTATAAAGGTAAAATTTTCCCATATATCTAGTTCTATAGGCCCTTGTGCTGCTTTTAACAATAATCTCATAATTTTCAGTCCAAAAATGATAAGCCACTGCCAACTTATCTGTCTGCTTTTATTTTACGTTCCTAAAATGTTCTTCTAAATCTGTGCCTATATTTCTCTTTGTTTTTCCAATATAAATCTTTCCACACTCTGCACAAGTTATTCTGTAAATACCTTCTTTTTCTCCTGTAAGGTCCTTTCAATAGTATTGTCCTTCAGAATATTTTTCAAATTAAATCTATTGACAGGAGCCAGTTTTGTATTAAAATCTTTAAAAATACTTTGGAATTCTTTCTTTCCCCTGGAATGGTATGTAAATGTTTTAAAAATCAGTTTTTCCTTATCTGCTGATAACATGATAGTATCTTTAATAAATTTTTTCCTTTGAAACCTTTTTACCACATATTCTGTTCCAAACCTCTATTAAAACCATTTAAAATTGCAATATTTTCTATCTTTCTGTATTCTTACTAAACTCTTCTCTACTAATTGTAAGTTGACCAATTGATATGTCAAACTGTTAAAAACTGCACGTTTATGCGTTATGGATTTAAAATCATGAACTTTGATGTGATTATCTGTATTTGTGTCTTTCCTCTATATACCAAAGCTCAGATTCCCGTGGCTCCTCATGATTTTAATGTCTAAAAAAGGCAGCATGTTATCTGTTTCTGTTTCATATGTAAAAGAGATGTTTCTATCTTGTATATTCAGGAGTTTTAAGGCATGATGAACCAATTTTATTTTTGTTCACTATAGAGAAAATGTTGTTGACATATCTATACCAACTTTTAAAAATGGATGGGGAGGCGGGGGTAATATGCATTTCCAAACTATTCATGAAGAGGCCAGCTAAAAGAGGAGATAAAGGATTGACTGATTGATTTGATTTATGTATGGACGCTCTTTAACATCTCAGGTACTCATACATACTCATCCTTATACAATGTTACTATTTTGTTTCCTTTACCTGCCTTTTTATAAACTACCTCTTTTTCATTTAATGATCTGATAATGTTTCTTTAAGCACTGATTATTGGTGATTTCCTTTTTTTAATTTCTTTAAAAGCTTTTTCTGATTTTATTCTATTTCTTTTTCTTTAAATTTTCTATGGCAACTTCCAGATCTACTGTAGAAAAAATAAAGAACATTAAGTTATTACCATCTAATACATTAATATCCTTAGATATTGTTTCACTATTTCCAACTATACCAAAAGAAAAACTTCTATCTCACTTAGGTGAGTGGTTAAATGACATTGCAATTAATGAGGTACATAAAAAGGAATATATTAAACTTACTAAAATTTGCATAAACTAGTCTTATTTTACTTTTAGAGGAAAATTGTGCAAACAAGAGTTACTATCAGTAGTCCTTTATCTCGTTGGTTCTGGTGGTGTAGTGGTAACCATACTTGCCTTCTAAAGCCAAGATTGTGGGTTCAAACCTGGCCAGGTTGGATGGATTTTTTCGGGTGTAAAAGTCCTAAGTATGTCTTCCTTTGGAAGGGAAGTAAGGCCATGGGTCCCGTGTTGTACATTTACAGCATGTAAAAGAACCTCAAGCCTGAAAGAAGAGGCCTCTGAGCAAAATTTGTCGGCTGTTTCACACCCTGAATAGAGTGGAACGTTGATGACCTGAGATGTTAAAGATCAAATCAATCAGTCAATCCTTTATCTCCTCTTTTAGCTAAACTCTTCATGAGTAATTTTGAAATGCACATCATCTCTGCCTTCCCATACATTTTTAAAAGTTGGAATAGATATGTTGACAACATTTTCTCTATAGTGAACAAAAAAAAAAAATTGGTTGATCATGCCTTAAAACTCCTGAATATACAAGATAGAAACATCTCTTTTACATATGAAACAGAAACAGATAACATGCTGCCTTTTCTAGACATTAAAATCATGAGGAGCCAAGGGAATCTGAGCTTTGGTATATAGAGGAAAGACACAAATTGCACATCAAAGTTGATGGTTTTAACCTCATAATGCATAAACGTGCAGTTTTTAACAGTTTGACATATCAATTGGTCAACTTACCAATTAGTAAAGAGAGTTTAGTAAAGAATACAGAAAGATAGAAAATATTGCAATTTTAAATGGTTTTAATAGGGGTTTGGAACAGGATATATGGTAAAAAGGTTTCAAAGGAAAAAAAATATTAAAGATACTGTCATGTTATCAGTAGATAAGGAAAAACTGATTTTTAAAACATTTACATACCATTCCAGGGGAAAGAAAAAATTCCCAAGTATTTTTAAAGATTTTAATACATAACTGGCACCTATCAATAGATTTAATTTGAAAAATATTCTGAAGGACAATACTGTTGAAAGGACCTTACAGGAAAAAAAGCAGGTATTTACAGAATAACTTGTGCTAAGTGTGGAAAGATTTAGAGGTACATGGGTCATCTCTTCTTTGTCCAGCCCAAAATACATTCACAATCAACATTTTCTGGTATATTTCTAAAGTTTCTATCCACCAGTTTTTCTTTTCACTACCCATTAAATACACAATACACAAATAACTTAACTACTAATATGAATACACGCAAATTGTACACTTTAATTGTAATGATATTTATAATATATGTAATTGATTATACTAATTTTAGTGATATTTTAATTGGGGGTGGCATCTCATAAATACTGCTTCAATTCATACATTAAATTCATTCATGATCTTACCAGTATACATGCTATGAAATCTGCCCCAAAATAACTGGATGCACTAAATCATGCACCAGTAACCAGTAAAAATTTCAAGAAAATAGGTTAAGTTGAACAGTACCCTAAACCTCCATAAGTTGCTCACTAACAGAGTGGCAGTAGGCAATGTACAACCTTAAACAGTGACTGCTTGGATGCTGAAGAAGCTCTTTAAATCAACTAAGTTGTGAGAACTACCTTAAATAGCTCACTATACAATAAGGGTCTTGTGCTAGATGGAATAGCAACAACCAAAGCATAGAGCTTACTAGATCACTAATTATTAACATGCTCCACACTATTTTGCAGGTGCCCACTGTACACAGTGATGGATACTTGATTTTGCTTGGATGGAGATATGTTATTGGCATTACCAATCACTGAATGAATGAAAATAATATACAGGAAAATCTGTGGCATTAGATTATTGAATTAAGAAAGTACACATTTATGGCTAGACTGAATATTACGTTGCAGAATATTACCTTGGGTGATTAGTTAGTGAGATGTTGCATAATCACAGCACTTCAGATTTGCTGATTGGGAAGATTGATGATAATTTGGAAGTTTATTGAAAAGGAATTATGAGTTATAATCTATAAGTTACAAGTTATAAGATGTAGTAGAATTAAGAAAGAAGGAAAAAACCTATTAATAAAAAAAAGAACGGCTGTGGTTGTTATAGGTATTAGTCATCTGCTGATTATTGGTGATGTGAAATTGAATCGAAGTCACTACGTTATGAGTCAAATGATGACTTTGTTTAAAATCATAATTTTCTTAAAGAAAATGAAAAAGGTGAGGTGAAATTAGACAGTAAATTAGAAGAAGTTAAGTATAAAGTACAAATAATAAAGAAAGAAATGAATGATAAATTGCATGCCTGTAAAGAAAAAATGAAAAAGTAGAGAGAAATTGAGAAGTGGAGCAAAGAAAACAGAACTTTATAATATTTTAAATTGAAGAAAAGTGAGAAAAGCAATATTAAAAATGTAGAAGAGGCATTTGAGAATGATAAGGTTTTGAAATTTTCTGGGTGAGAAGTTGTAAATTGTTTCAAAATTGGAAGAAAGTAAAATGAAACCAGGCCAATTCTTGTTAAATTGGCAGTGGCCAAATTTAAATGGTTCAAAGTAATGCAAAGAAATTGAAAGGAGCAAAACTTCATGGAACAGGATTATGGGAAAGAGGAGAGAAATATCAGAATTTTCTATAAGAAAAATGTTGATGGGAAGAAATACAACATCAGGTTGTGGCAATGTCCAAATTGCCAGATGTTTATGGGAAATGCAGAAGCAGTGTATTACAGAAAATGGAAGGGACAGAGACATATTAAGAAAAAAGCAAATATTCATCAGCAATATCATTAGGAAGGGAAGAAAGAGGGTGGAAAGAAGAGTAGGGAAGCCATGTAACATCACCAAGTATAGATGTATCATTCTGAACAACAGAGAAAGAGAAATAGCAGCAGTCTTGTTATCAACTGAGAGGAAAAAATAAATGTGTCTGTGGTCTTAATGTTGTGTCTATACTGGAGGGAAGCATTTTGGAGCTGGTAGACAACAGAGGAAATGATCTAGCCATATATAAAAGAAAAACAAGATACTGAATGGAGTTGGAGAAATTTAGGGGAAGGAATGGATCAAGATAGGAATTGGATTCGAAGGTGATGTTGAGGACTATAGAAGGGTAAAAGATGAAAGGTGAAATGTTTTAAATGTTGAAATAGGAGAATGTGATAGCAATATGGAGACATTGCTGAATGAAGGCACTAATATAAATTTGGGGGATTTTGTTATATGGGGAAAGGTAGTATAAGAAAATAATTGAGGGAATGTTTCCATCATAATAGGGATGTTTGTCAATAAGAGTAATTGATTACATGTTAAGGATGTGTCATTGAGGAGGTGCAGGCAATGTGATTAAAGATAATAAAATGAAAGTATTGGAAATATGTTTTAGGTTTGGATTTAGTGTATAGCCCCCTGAAATAATCAGAGTTTTATAAAGTCTCTTTTTAAACTTGGGTGAAGATTTAGTGGAGCTAAGAAGGAAGGATCCCTAGTATGAAGCTTATTATATTAGGATGCTTCCTTAACCCATTAGCATCCAGTGTGACCATTTGAGGACAGTTGGATTTCTCTTTATTTTTAAACAATGTATACTATTGAAAACATCATTGAACATTTAATATGGTAGATAACATTTTACTCCAACAATGGATAACTATGTTTGACTCTGATTCATTTATTTAGTTGTTCAGTGTTGTTGAAGTTCAATGTTTTCCTTGTAGCTGCTGGATATTTATAAATTATGCTTTTGTTGCTGAATCTAAGAGATGATTGCAATTTTTTTGGTATAGCATGCTGAAATATTCTTATAAAAGTTAATATTCATATAGGTTCAAATATTTTTATTGTAGTCTATATTTCAGAACTTCAAATTTAGCTGTCCCTAAACATGAACAGTGGGCATTACAGCGACAATTTTGTCTATTTTCAGTCTATTTCTGAATTTGTACCAAGTGACTAGCTCTTTTACAACTATTGAAGAGACAACAGATTACTTCTGAGTATATAGAAAGTGATAGTAATAGCTCTGCCCCCCAGAGGTGGATCAGCTAAGTAATGAAGAAAAAATATTGAAGATGACATGATAGGAAATATACTTGTAGATGATATTGTTGGTACAGTAGAAATTTCACACATTGAAGATCAAGGACAAATTCCTGATGTCCCCATTAAAAATGATTAAAAAAGAAGTTAAATGGTGTGATTATACACCTAAATTTTTGTTTCCTGATTTAGGATAAAAGGCAAATTATCCATCAGAAGAAATGAAACAAAAATTGAATAGGCTTAGTTCTGTGCAGTTTTTGAAGAGTTATTTTTCAGGACATTGTACATTTGATAATACAAGAAAACTGAAAGTTATACCAGGGAATATCAAAATAAAATAAAACTTTTCAGTCTAGCTTGATAAAATACATGTGCCTATCAGATTCTTGATTATTACTGGATACCAGAAGTTATGCAGTGCAAGGAATTATTGTTCTGAAGACAATATTGGAATCTAAGTAGTACAGATGCTATGAGTCATTACAAGTACCTAGAACTGAAATCATTACACATTTCAATGATAGCAGAAGGGCCAATAAAACAAACAAGATAAATCATTTAAAAGAAAACCATTAACTAAAGCTTTAGTTGAAAATTACCAATAGTGGGACTTTTCAGGAAAAATCTATTGGTAGGTGAAATGATTGTGAGATATTATGGACATCATCCTACAAAGAAGTTTCTTAGAATGAAGCCAGGAAGATTTTGTATGCAAGCTCTGATCTATATGTGATAATGATGATTTTGTTACAATTTTTCAGTCTACTGCGGAAAAGGCCAATGATAATGATGTAGACCCAAGGTCATGAGTTCATACTGCCACAAGGGGCTGAGGTCATAGATGCAGACTTGTGGGCAGGAGATCTGGGATTCGATTCCCACCAGGACCATCCTCTGACAGGTTTTTTCTAGGTTTTCATCAGTCCTAATAAATGGCAAATGCAGAGGAGGTACCCTAAACTTAGGCCTGGAACGCTTCCTTCTTTAAAAAAAAAGTCCTTTCCCACTTTATCATCTCATGTATCCTCAATGTCCACCGCCTGTGATGCTCCAGTAGTTAAAAAGGGCATTAAACACTATTCATTAAAAATGGGGGGTCATGAGTTCAACCTGGCCAGGTTTGATGGATTTTTTAGGACATAATGTATGGTTTTCTTTGGAAGGGAAACAAAGCATTGGTTCCATGTCATAGATTTACAGCACATAAAAAAACCTCAAGCCTGAAAGAAAAACCCCCTGAGTAAAATTCATTAAGCCATTTTTCACCCTGAATTGAATGGGTTGCTAAGACCAAAGATGTAAGAGCATCCTTAAATAAACCTAATAATAATGTGTTGATTTCATAAAACTTCCTTTGGGCTCCAATGCAGTTTTGAAGACTATGTTAATCACTGAAGATCTGACAAGTTACAAAGGGTTCTTTGACAACTATTTCATAAGTCATGGCTTCCTTGTTTTAGCACCTCAGGGGCCCAATTTTTTGGGTACGGGTCGTAGCGACCCCGAGGCACCCGAGCTGCTCCCGCACGTCCACGCATAGCGTGTTTGACTCATTTTAATTTTACCTCCATTTTAATTTTTATACTTTTTACTTCCCCGTTCTTCGCCTGATGGATGCCCCCCTGTTTGACACGGTAAAAAGTGACTGGGTAACAGCGTAACTCCCAGCACTGGGTTATCATGTAGGACAGGAGCGTGTCCCCTGGTAAAGGCCAGGCCCGGGGAAGGGCCATTGCATGAGCTGTTCACTTCCTGCAGGCGATTGGGTCCCTTTGTCAACCCACAGGAAGGTGTGACCCTGAGGTTACTCCGTTCAGGCCAGAGCCAGTAACCTAAGCCAGGGTGGCGCCCAGGAAGCAGCCTGCCATCGGAGACAGTTGCAATGGTGGAGGATTAAATCATGATATCAAGCAAATGATGATAATCATTTTCAAATGAAACGAAAAAGAGTTGACGTAAAAGAAGTATCCGAGAAGTCTTTTCCTTGCTACTCAGTGCTCAGTCGTACCGAAGATGGTCAATCGTTTACTAAGGTAAACCCATTTATTATTCAAAAGGTCATTGATGCCATAGCTGGACCCGTAAAGTCCTGTACCCGTCTACGTAACGGTTCACTTTTGGTGGAGACACTTGGGCTATCTCAAACCAACTCATTGCTCAAGGCGACGCTACTCCACAGTTATCCCATCCGTGCTGAGCAACATAAGACATTGAATTCGTCGCGAGGAGTTGTTACCACCAATGTACTAGACGGAATGTCCGACCCGGAACTCCAGAATTGTCTGGAAGACTAAGGGGTCGTATCGGTTTATCGTGTGCAGGCAAGGAAAGGGGGAATTACAGCCGACCCGGACACTATGCCTCACGTTTAACAGGGTCGAATTGCCGCAGAATATTAAGGCGGGCTACGAGTTGATTGAAGTGCTCCCATATATCCCGAGCCCGTTGCGATGTTTTCAGTGTCAACGTTTTGGACACACTCGCATATAATGTAAGTCATGAACGAGCATGTGCATCAACTCCAGTCTGCGTTAACTGCCGCGGCGACCATCCAGCCTCGTTCCGCGACTGTCCTCGTTTTCGAGAGGAACGCTATATACAGGAGATCCGGGTGAAGGAAAAACTCTCCTTTACTGAGGCCTGGAAGCGATTTCAATCTAGCCAACCTGTAGTACCTAAGACCAGTACCTACAGCGCTGCAGCTACTTCAGCGGTGAAGAAGTGCAACACCAGTACGCAGCCTTGCGACATTGTATTTATACGGGTCCCTACTACGCTCAGTTCTCCAAAGCGCTCTACCGTGAAGCCGAAGGCGATAGTTTTTAATGCCCCTGATATTAAGTTCAAGACCAGCTACAAGAAAACCGACTTCTTGAAATCGTCAACTCCTGTGGAGAAGAAAAAAGCCCTTCTCCTTCTCCTCTTCCTCCTCCTCGAAGGTCCCGCTCCCATGATTGGAGCAAACCCGCTGGGCGGTCGCCGTCACCGCCCTTATCTATATCCAACCGATTCCAGGTGTTGGAATCGGTGGATCCCTCTCAGCGGGAGAGCCCTCCCTCATGAGGACGCCATGGAGCAGGATCTGCCTGCTCCAGGCAAACCACCGAGTCCCACGCGATTGAGGAAGGGGCGTTTGATTCATCCTGGACCTGCAAAAAGTAAGGTGGTATTTTATTCCTTTTAACAATGGCTATCCTTTCTTGGAATGTGCGTGAACTCCACAGTCGACGGCCTGACCTAGAGTTACTTTTACGCGCGACTGATTCTCCGCTTGTGTGTCTTCAAGAGACGAAACTTCGCCCGCAAGATTCTTTTACTTTACGCGGTTACTCTTCTGTGCGGTATGACCTTCCTCCCGAAGATGGCACTCCCGCTCACGGCGGAATTTTAATTTTAATTATACACGATGTATACAGTACTTCATTACAGCTCCAGACTCCAGTACAAGCTGCTGCTGTTACAGTTCATTTCTCTGGCCTTAGTTTTTCCATCTACAGTATTTACTTGCCTCCGTCTGGAGCAGTCACCACGGCTGATCTTGATTATCTTTTTTCTCAGCTACTGCTCCCTGTCCTACCTTTGGAGGATTTCATTGCGCACCATCCCCTATGGAGTGTGCAAGGGATAGCCTTTTAGCCGACTTTTTGGTTCGTCACAATCTTGTACTGCTCAAGACATGTCAACCTACTTTTCTTTCTGACAGCACTCACAGCTTTTCACACTTGGACTTATCCATTTGTTCTACATCACTCTCTGTACATGTTACTTAGAATGTCACCTCTGATTCCTTTCCTATTCTAGTGACCCACTGTAAGGGGGGGCGCAGCTACGGTCGTTGCTCTTCAGATGCTCCTGGTGCGGACTCTGCAGACCCTGAGTCCCCGTGGTACTTCTGACGTTACTAGAAGGAGCCGGGCCGGACTTTCCCCTCCCGCAAGGGAGTTGTCCGGATTGGGTTGGACTCGGCTTGGCAGTTGGTCCCGAAACTCACGGGAAATTGAGTACCCACGGCAGCGTGTCCCAGGTGAGTGCTTATGGCGTGTACCCTGGGGGCAGGTGCGCCTGAATCGCTGTCGTTTGTGGGGAGGGTGGTGGCTACCTTAATGCTGGGGTGACTCACCTCTATAACACGAGTAGGTCCTGCTAGATGAGACCTCTCCACTAGTAAGAATCTGGTAGCCAGGGCAACTTAGCGCGTCTGGCCGTCGCAAACGTCTACAGACGAACGGCGGGTCGGAATAACATCTAGTTGCCGTCCTAATGTAAAAACCTACGGGATGCGCAGACCTCTGAAAAGATTGTATACCACTACATCCCCTGGTAAAGGGAGGGATCCCCTTATTATTTTAATGACCACTTTCCGTGTCAGATACACATACTTTCTTCAAAAGCACCTTCTCAGCGCGCGCCAAGATGGCTTATTGCAAAGGCGAATTGGCACCTCTTCCGATCTGTGGCCGTATTTTCAGGATTGGATTTTCAATCCATCGACGCCGTGATCGAGCACCTCGAAACGGCCATCCTTCATGCCACAGATCAGGCTATTCCTAGCTCGTCTTGCCACCCCAGACGCTTATCGGTTCCCTGGTGAACCGATGAATGCCGGGATGCGTTGCGTGCACGCCGAGGTGCTCTACGAGTTTTCGTCGGCACCCAACTTCGGCAAACATGATTCGCTATAAACAACTGCGCGCCAAATGCCGTCAAGTCATTAAGGATAGAAAAAGTCGTCTTGGATTGCTTTTACCTCTTCTTTTAACTGCACAACGTCTTCATCTGTAGTTTGGGAACAGCTACGCCTCGTTGCGGGCAAACCTAGATTTACACCTATACTCGGTCTTAGGTTTTCAAATCAAATCGAGTGCTCCCCTCAGGGGCCCAATTTATTGGGTACGGGGCGTAGCGACCCCGAGGCACCCGAGCTGCTCCCATAGGTCCGCGCTCAGCGCGTTTGACTCCTTTTTAGTTTGTCTCCATTTTACTTTTTACTTTTAAACCTCCCTGCTTTTAGTCTGATGGATGCCCCCGTGTTTGACACGGTTAAAATGTGACTGGGTAATAGCGTGACCCCCAGCACTGGGCCATCATGTAGGGCAAGAGCGTATCCCCTGGTAAAGGCCAGGCCCGGGGAGCGGCCATTACATGCGCTGTAAACTTTCTGCAAGCGATTGGGTCCCTTTGTCTCTACTCAGGAAGGTGTGACCCTGAGGTTACTTGTTCCAGGCCAGGACAACTAACCTAAGCCGGGGTGGCGCCCAGAAAGTAGCCTGCCATCAGAGACAGCTGTAATGGTGGAGGATTAAATCGCTATGGTTATTGAAAACAATTTTACCCAGGTGAAACGAAAGAGAGTAGAAGTAAAAGAAGTAACTGAGAAGCCTTTTCCTCGTTACTTAGTGATCAGTCGTACGGAGGACGGTCAGTCTTTTCAAAGGGTAAACCCATTTATTATTCAGAAGGGCATAGACGCCATAGCTGGACCCGTGAAATACTGTACACGACTTCGCAATGGATCTCTTTTAGTGGAGACAGTTGGAATGTCACAGAGTAACTCATTACTCAAGGCGGCGATCCTCCACAGTTATCCGATCCGTGTCGAGCCACATAAATCGCTAAATTCGTCGCGAGGAGTTATATCAACTAATGTTCTTGACGGTATGTCTGACCCGGATATCCAAAACTGTTTGGAAGACCAGGGGGTCACATCCGTGTATCGAGTGCAGGCGAGGAGAGACGGAGAACTACAGCCTACCCGTACTCTCTTCCTCACATTTAACAAGGTTGACCTACCGCAGAAGATTAAAGCGGGCTATGAGGTGATCGAGGTGCGTCCGTATATTCCAAGCCCGTTGCGATGTTATCAGTGCCAGCGTTTTGGCCATACACGCATATCTTGTAAGAGCGCCACTTCCATCTGTGGAACCTGCGGTATGGAAAGTCATGAGGGAGCATGTTCATCGGCTCCAGTCTGCGTGAATTGTCGAGGGAATCATCCAGCCTCATCCCGTGACTGCCCTCGGTTAGCGAAGCGCTGCATCCAGGAAATCCGGGTTAAGGAGAAACTTTCCTTTGTGGACGCCCGGAAGCGCTTTCAATCACGCCAGCCCACAGTACCTCAGACCGGTACGTACAGCGCAGTAGCTTCTTCAGCGACCAAGAAACGCGACAGTAGTACGCAGACGTGTGACCTTATATTTACACGGGTCCCTAATGTACCCAGTTCTCCGAAACGAACCGCCGTGAAACCTAAGCCGGTTGTGTTTAATGCCCCGGAAATTAGGTTCAGGACCGCTTATACCAGGACTGATTTTATGAAGACGCCCACCCCTGTAGATAAGCGAAATAGCTCTTCTCCTCCTCGGAGGTCCCGCTCCCATGACGGGAGCAAATCCGCTAGGCGGTCGCCGTCACTGCCCATATCAATATCCAACCGCTTCCAGGTGTTGGAATCGGTGGATGCTTCTCAGCGGGAGAGCCCTCTCTCTGAGGAGGCTATGGAGCAGAGTGCCCCTGCTCCTGTGAAACCACCTAGTCCCACGCGACTGAAGAAAGGACGTTTGATTCGCCCTGGACCGTCCAAAAAGTAAGGTGGTAAATTTTTAGCTTATTTAATTAATTTTAACAATGGCTATCCTTACGTGGAATGTGCGTGGACTCCGCAGTCGAAAACCTGACTTGGAGTTCCTTTTGCGATCGACTGACCCTCCGCTTGTGTGTCTCCAAGAGACAAAGTTCGGCCACAAGATTGTTTTACTATGCGCGGTTACTCTTCGGTGAGGTTTGAACTCCCTCCCGTAGAGGGCACTCCCGCTCATGGCGGAGTTCTAATTTTAATTAGAGATGACGTGTACAGTACCCCACTCCAGCTCCAGACTCCTTTGCAAGCTGCTGCGGCTACAGTTCACTTTTCTGGCCTTAGTTTTTCTATCTGCACTGTTTATTTGCCTCCTTCCGGCACTATCGCCATAGTTGATCTGGAAAATCTTCTCTCTCAGCTACCGCCCCCTGTCCTACTTTTGGGAGATTTCAATGCACACCATCCCCTATGGGGTTCTAACACGGAGTGTGCCAGGGGTAGCATGTTGGCAGAATTTCTCGATCGTCACCATCTCATTCTGCTCAACACTGGTCAACCTACTTTTCTTTCTGACAGCACTCGCAGCTTTTCACACTTAGACATATCCATCTGTTCTGCATCACTTGCTGTACATTTCACATGGAACGTCATCTCCGATTTATATTCCAGTGACCACTTTCCATGTCAGATCCATGTACTCTCTTCTAACGCACATTCACAGCGCGGGCCAAAATGGCTCTTTGATAAGGCGAATTGGCCTCTATCGATCTATGGCCGAATTTTCAGGGTGTGAATTTCCATCTATTCACGTCGTGATCGAGCACCTCCGTACGGTCATCATCACAGCCGCAGATCAGGCTATTCCTCGGTCGTCTTCTCACCGCAGAGGCTTACCAGTTCCCTGGTGGACCGATCATTGCCGGGATGCCTTGCGTGCACGCCGAGGTGCTCTCCGAGCTTTTCGTCGCCACCCTACTTTAACAAATATGATTCGCTATAAACAACTGCGCGCCAAATGCCGTCGTGTCATTAAGGATAGCAAAAAGGCTTCTTGGATTGCTTTTACCTCGTCTTTTAACCGCACAACGCCTTCATCCGTAGTTTGGGAACGACTACGCCGCGTTGCGGGCAAACCTAGGTTTACGCCCAAGGAGGAGGCGGTCTTCGGATTTTAAATCAAGTGTTCACGTCTCCAACGGAAGTCGCAGATATTTTAGGGCGTACTTTCGCTGACGTTTCAAGTTCGGCCAACTATCCTGCTGCTTTTCGCATAATTAAAGAGCAGGTCGAGTCGCAGGGCTTCTGTTTTGCCTCCGAACATCAGGCGTGTTACAACGTCCCCTTTACCTCCAAGGAATTGGAGCATGCCCTTACGGACTCTCGACACTGTGCACCAGGGCCAGATGGTATTCACGTTGCTATGTTGCAGCATTTGTCAGCGGAAGGCAAAGCTTTTTTATTACGCACTTTCAATTTTATTTGGTGTAATGGCACATTTCCTAGCGCTTGGCGGTTGGCCACTGTCATTCCTATACCTAAGCCTGGAAAGTACCCCCATCTTCCTTCCAGTTACCGTCCGATTTCCCTCACCAGCTGCGTCTGCAAGGTGATGGAACGAATGATTAACGGGCGGCTTATGTGGTGGTTAGAGTCTAGGCATTTTTTAACGAACGCTCAGTGTGGTTTCCAGCGTCGTCGTTCCTCAGTCGACCGTCTTTTGTCTCTAACCACACATGTAATAAACGGTTTTGTGCGCAAGTGCCAAACGGTACCTGTACTTTTTGATTTGGAGAAAGCGTACGATACTTGCTGGAAAGGGGGTATCCTCCGAACGCTTCACCGTTGGGACATACGTGGGCGTATGTCTGTTTTTATTCAGGAATTTATGAAAGACAGGGTTTTTAATGTTCGCGTGGGATCAATTTTATCATCTAGTTTTATTCAAGAGAACGGTGTACCTCAGGGCTCGGTACTTAGTTGCACACTGTTTGCCATTGCGATGAACTCTATCACCGAGTGTTTACCGCCGAGAATACAGTCGTCGTTGTTTGTAGACGATTTTGCCATCTATCTTTCCTCTCGGAGAACCTGTCTGTTGGAACGCCGCCTCCAATGCTGTCTCGACCGCCTTTACGCTTGGATTGTATCTCACGGGTTCCGTTTCTCCGCAGAGAAGACCGTCTGCATGAACTTCTGGCACCACAAGGAGTATCCTCCACCTTCGCTCCATCTTGGCCCAGACGCACTCTCTTTCGCAGACGAAGTTAGGTTCCTTGGCTTGGTGTTTGACAGGAAATTATGCTGGTCATCGCATATAGCGCAACTCAGAGGCAAGTGTGAACGTTCTCTTTGTATTTTACGTGTTTTAAGTGGCACATCTTGGGGAGCTGACCGAACTGTTCTTTTACGTTTTTATCGCTCACTTATCCGATCGAAACTGGATTATGGCTGTATGGTTTACGGCTCAGCGCGACCTTCGTCGCCTTAACCCGATTCATCACCGGTGTATCCGTGTTGGCATGGAGGGAGCATTCCCCACCAGTCCTGTGTTGAGTTTATGTGCGGAGTCTGGAGAACCCCCGTTGTTTTATCGTAGGGATGATTTACTGGCCGCGTACGGTTGTCGCTTAGCTGCGCAACCTCGTCATCCCACGAATGGGCCGTTTTTTAATGTGTCTTTTGATCGTTTTTATGCTGCTCGGTCTTTTACTCCTAAGCCCGCTGGCTTTCGTTTTCGGGAGATTTTACGGACGTTGGACATTGAGTTACCTGCTTTTTCTTAGCCGGGGAAACTTCTTCTCCCCCCTGGATTTTAGCAGAGGCCCCCGTTCATCTCGGGCTTACGTCCTGTCCGAAATCTTTGACCGCAGCACATATTATTCGTTGTTCTTTTAGCGAGATCAAATCCTCTTTTAATGGCTGGAATTTTATGTATACCGTCGGCTCAAAATCTGACACAGGTGTAGGATGTGCTTTTGTTTTTAATGGTGCGAGTTTTACGTATGGTCTTAATGTTGCAACATCTATTTTTATGGCAGAGCTTTATGCTATTTATCAGGCGATTTTATTTATTTCCGATCAGGGACTGGGGAACAGTGTCATATGTTCCGACTCGTTGAGTGCTATTTTAAGTTTTAAACAGCTGTACAATCACCACCCTCTTGTACAGATGGTCCAGAATGTTGGGATAACCCTTTTCGACGCTGGCGTCAGGGTAAAACTACTATGGGTGCCTGGACACGTCGGACTCCCGGGTAATGAGGCCGCAGATGTTGCAGCGAAATCCGCTCTTTTAGATCCTGCTGAATGCGAGCAGCGTTTTTATTTCGGGGATTTTATACATTCTTTACGTAGAGCCATTATTTCGCGCTGGCGCGAGGAGTGGGACTTACTCCCAACTAATAAGCTCCGTGGATGTAAACCCACCCCTTTTAACTGGTCGACTTCTTCTCGCGATGTTCGTCGCGAAGAAGTAATTTTAGCTCGCCTTAGAATTGGGCATTGCCGTTTTAGTCACTCTCACCTTTTTAATGGTCAACCCGCTCCAGTTTGCCCTCACTGTGACCACCCCTTTACAGTGCGTCACATTTTAATTGAATGCCATCATTTGGCAGCTTTTAGACATAGCCTAGGTTTGCCCTCCTCTATTGAGGAATTACTTGCAGATAATGTGGTTGCTGTTGAGCGAGTGCTCCGTTTTATCCGTGTTTGTGGTTTTTGGACCAAGGTGTGAGGTGTTCTCTTTTTATCCATGACGGCATTTTCAGACGCTTTTAAGACTGTTGTAGTTTCAGCACTTAATGCAACGTTTTTAGTACCAGTCTTTAATTGAGTTGTTGTATATAACCCTTGTTATTGTTTTTGGGGTTTTATTGTTACCAGTTTAAACTTTTACAATACTGGTTTATTTTCAGCTTTTGCTGATGTGCTTTACTACCAGTTTTTTATATGTTGTAGTGTAGTTGGTTATAGGGTTTTACTGACCCTTTTTAGACCATTATAGGACTGTTGTTTTTCGCTATTGCGACTTTTTTAATACCACACCTGTTTTTGTTGACCATTACACCCACTTGTTACTTGTTATGTTTTTTTTTTTATTTTTTTGCACAACGTGCTACTAAGACTTGCTTTGTGTTTAGTCTTCAATTTTTAGTTCAGACGCAGTTTTTAATATAATTGGGCGTAATGACCTTAGCTGTTGTGCGCCCGTTAAACAACAATCATCATCAAATCGAGTGCTTACTACTCCGATTGAAGTTGCCAATATTTTAGGACGCACCTTCGCTGATGTTTCGAGCTCCGCCAATTACCCTGCTTCGTTTCGCGCATTAAAGGAGCAGGTTGAGTCGAAAGGTCTCTCTTTTGCCTCCGAACATCAGGAGTGCTATAACGTTCCTTTTACCTCTAGAGAATTGGAGCATGCCCTTTCCACCTCTCGGCATTGCGCACCGGGGCCAGATGGCATTCATGTTGCTATGTTACAGAATTTAGCAGCGGAAGGTAAGGCTTTTTTATTAGACTTTTAATTTTATTTGGTGTAATGGCACATTTCCTAGCGCTTGGCGAGTTGCCACCGTCATTCCTATACCTAAGCCTTGAAAGGGTCTTCCCAGTTATCGTCCGATTTCCCTCACCAGCTGCGTCTGCAAGGTGATGGAACACATCATTAACGGGCGGCTTATGTGGTGGTTGCAGTCGAGGCACTTATTGACTAACGTCCAGTGCGGTTTTCGTCGTCATCGCTCACCAATCGGCCATCTGGTGTCTCTTCCCAACCATATTAAGGACAGATTTTCGAGAAAGTGCCAAACTGTTGCTGTCTTCTTTGATTTGGAGAAGGCTTACGATACCTGTTGGAGGGCGGTATCTTTCCTACGCTTCATGAATGGCGTATATGTGGTCGGATGTCTGTTTTTATTCGGGAGTTTATGGAAGGCCGGGTTTTTAATGTTCGCTTGTGATCAGTTTTATCTTCTCGTTTTACTCGAGAGAACGGTGTACCTCAGGACTCGGTACTTAGTTGCACACTGTTTGCTATCACCATTAATTCCATTGCTGAGTGTCTACCACCAGGAATTCAATCGTCGTTGTTTGTTGACAATTTTGCGATTTTTCTTTCCTCACGGAGAAATTGTCATTTAGAACGCCGCCTCCAATGCTGTCTCGACCGCCTTTACGCTTGGAGTGTCAATCTTGGGTTCCGTTTCTCCGCAGAGAAGACCGTTTGAACTTCTGGCGCCGTAAGGAGTATCCTCCACCATCTCTCCATCCTGGCCCAGACTCTCTCTCTTTCCAGACGAAGTTAGATTCCTTGGCTTGGTCTTTGATGGGAAACTATGCTAGTCATCGCACATAGCTCAACTCAGAGGCAAATGTGAACGTTCTCTTTGTTTGTTACGTGTTTTAAGCAGCACATCCTGGGGAGCTGACCGGACAGTTCTTTTACGTTTTTACCGCTCTCTTATCCGGTTCAAACTGGATTATGGATGTGTTGTTTATGGCTCTGCGCGACCTTCCCTTCTTCGTCGCCTTAACCCTATTCATCACCGAGATATCCGTGTTACGATTGGAGGATTTCCGACCATCCTGTGTCATGTTTATGTGCGGAGTCTAGTAAACCTCCGTTGTTTTATCGTAGGGATCTTTTACTTTCTGCGTATAGTTTTCGACTAGCGGCGCAACCTCGCCATCCCACGAATGAGTCGTTTTTTAGTGTGTGTCTCGCTCCTTTTTATGCTGCTCGGTCTTTTACTCTTAGGCCTGCTGGCTTTCGTTTTCGGGAGCTATTACGGACTTTGGGCGTGGAGTTGCCTGCTTTTTTCTTACCCGGGGAAACATTTTCTCCCCCCTGACTCTTAGCAGAGGGCCCACATGGGCCCAATTTTTCGGGTACGGGGCGTAGCGACCCCGAGGCACCCGAGCTGCTCCCACAGGTCCGCGCTAAGCGCGTTTGACTACTTTTTATTTTGCCTCCATTTTACTTTTATCTTTTATACCTCCCTGCTTTTAGTGTGATGGATGCCCCTGTGTTTGACACGGTTAAAATGTGACTGGGTAATGGCGTGACCCCCAGCACTGGGCCATCATGTAGGGCAAGAGCGTATCCCCTGGTAAAGGCCAGGCCCGGGGAGGGGCCATTACATGCGCTGTAAACTTCCTGCAGGCGATTGGGTCCCTTTGTCTATACCCAGGAAGGTGTGACCCTGAGGTTACTTGTTCCAGACCAGGGCAACTAACCTAAGCCGGGGTGGCGCCCAGGAAGCAGCCTGCCATCGGAGACAGATGTAATGGTGGAGGATTAAATCGCTATGGTTATTGAAAACAATTTTACCCAGATGAAACGAAAGAGAGTAGAAGTAAAAGAAGTAAATGAGAAACCTTTTCCTCGTTACTTAGTCATTAGTCGTACGGAAGACGGTCAGTCTTTTCAAAGGGTAAACCCATTTACTATTCAGAAGGGCATAGACGCCATAGCTGGACTCGTGAAATCCTGCACATGACTTCGCAATGGATCTCTTTTAGTGGAGACAGTTGGAATGTCGCAGAGTAACTCGTTGCTCAAGGCGGCGATTCTCCACGGTTATCCGATCCGTGCCGAGTCACATAAATCGCTAAATTCGTCGCGAGGAGTTATATCAACTAATGTTCTTGACGGTATGTCCGACCCGGATATCCAAAACTATTTGGAAGACCAGGGGGTCACGTCCGTGTATCGAGTGCAGGCGAGGAGAGACGGAGAACAACAGCTACCCGTACTCTCTTCCTCACATTTAATAAGGTTGACCTACCGCCGAGGATTAAAGCGGGCTATGAGGTGATCGAGGTTCGTCCGTATATTCCGACCCCGTTGCGATGTTATCAGTGCCAGCGTTTTGGCCATACCCGCATATCTTGTAAGAGCGCCACTTCCATCTGTGGAACCTGCGGTATGGAAAGTCATGAGGGAGCATGTTCATCGGCTCCAGTCTGCGTGTATTGTCAAGGGAATCATCCAGACTCATCCCGTGACTGCCCTCGGTATCGCGAAGAACGCTGCATCCAGGAAATCCGGGTTAAGGAGAAACTTTCCTTTGTGGACGCCCGTAAGCGCTTTCAATCACGCCAGCCCACAGTACCTCAGACCGGTACGTACAGCGCAGTAGCTTCTTCAGCGACCAAGAAACGCGACAGTAGTACGCAGACGTGTGACCTTGTATTTACACGGGTCCCTAATGTACCCAGTTCTCCGAAACGAACCACCGTGAAACCTAAGCCGGTTTTGTTTAATGCCCCGGAAATTAAGTTCAGTACGGTTATACCAGGACTGATTTTATGAAGACGCCCACTCCTGTAGATAAGCGAAATAGCCCTTCTCCTCCTCGGAGGTCCTGCTCCCATGACGGGAGCAAACCGGCTAGGCGGTCGCCGTCACTGCCCATATCAATATCCAACCGATTCCAGGTGTTGGAATCGGTGGATGCTTCTCAACGGGAGAGCCCTCCCACTGAGGAGGCTATGGAGAAACCACATAGTCCCACGCGACTGAAGAAAGGACGTTTTATTCGCCCTGGACCGTCCAAAAAGTAAGGTGGTAAATTTTTATCTTATTTTTAATTAATTTTAACAATGGCAATCCTTACGTGGAATGTGCGTGGACTCCGCAGTCGAGCTCCATCTTGGCCCAGACGCACTCTTCGCAGACGAAGTTAGGTTCCTTGGCTTGGTGTTTGACAGGAAATTATGCTGGTCATCGCATATAGCGCAACTCAGAGGCAAGTGTGAACGTTCTCTTTGTATTTTACGTGTTTTAAGTGGCACATCTTGGGGAGCTGACCGGACTGTTCTTTTACGTTTTTATCGCTCACTTATCCGATCGAAACTGGATTATGGCTGTGTGGTTTACGGATCAGCGCGACCTTCTGTCATTCGTCGGCTTAACCCGATTCATCACCGCGGTATCCGTGTCGCCATTGGGGCATTCCCCACCAGTCCTGTGCTCAGTTTATGTGCGGAGTCTGGAGAACCTCCGTTGTTTTATCGTAGGGATGTTTTACTGGCCGCGTACGGTTGTCGCTTAGGTGCGCAACCTCGTCATCCCACGAATGGGCCGTTTTTTAATGTGTCTTTTGATCGTTTTTATGCTGCTCGGTCTTTTACTCCAAAGCCCGTTGGCTTTCGTTTTCGGGAGATTTTACGGACGTTGGACATTGAGTTACCTGCTTTTTTCTTAGCCGGGGAAACTTCTTCTCCCCCCTGGATTTTAGCAGAGGCCCCCGTTCATCTCGGGCTTACGTCCTGTCCGAAATCTTCGACCGCAGCACATATTATTCGTTGTTCTTTTAGCGAGATCAAATCCTCTTTTAATGGCTTGAATTTTATCTATACTGACGGCTCTAAATGTGACACAGATGTAGGATGTGCTTTTGTTTTTAATGGGGCAAGTTTTACGTATGGTCTTGACGTTGCAACATCTATTTTTATGGCGGAGCTTTATGCTATCTTTCGGGCGGTTTTATTTATTTATGATCAGGGGCTAGGGAAAAGTGTTATATGTTCCGACTCTTTGAGTGCAATTTTAAGTTTTAGAAGTCTGTACAACACTCACCCTCTTGTGCAGATGGTCCAGAATGCAGTTTTAACCCTTTACGACGCTGGCGTCGGGGTAACACTGCTATGGGTGCCTGGACACGTCGGACTCCCAGGTAATGAGGCCGCAGTTGTTGCAGCAAAATCCGCTCTTTTAGACCCTGCTGAGTACGAGCAGCGTGTTTATTTCGGGGATTTTATACATTCATTACGTAGAGCCATTTTTTCGCGCTGGCGCGAGGAGTGGGAATTACTCCCAAATAATAAGCTCCGTGAATGTAAATCCGCCCCTTTTAACTGGTCGACTTCTTCTCGCGCTGTTCGTCGCGAAGAAGTAATTTTAGCTCGTCTTAGAATTGGGCATTGCAGTTTAGTCACTCTCACCTTTTTAATGGTCAACCCGCTCCAGTTTGCCCTCACTGTGACCACCCCTTTACAGTGCGTCACATTTTAATTGATTGTCTTCATCTGACAGCTTTTAGAAATAGCCTAGGTTTGCCCTCCTCTATTGAGGAGTTACTTGCAGATGATGTGGTTGCTGTTGAGCGTGTGCTCCGTTTTATCCGTATTTGTGGTTTTTGGAGCAAGGTGTGAGATTTTATCTTTTACCATTGACGGCATTTTTTGACTCTTTTAAGATGTTGTTTTTTCAGCTTTTGCTGAATCGTGTTAACTAGTCTTTAATTGTGGTTTTGCACATTACCCTTGTTATTTGTTTTGGGGTTTTATTGTTACCATTTTAATCAATTATAAGACTGGTTTGTTTTCAGCTTTTGCTGAATAATTTTGCTACCGGTCTTTGTTTATTGACCTGTGTTTGCTTTGGGATTTTATTGGCACGATTTTAGTCCATTACAGGACTTTTGTGTTTTTCCGCACTTGCGGCTGTATTTTAGTAACACTTTAATGATTGTGGCTCCTTATACCCTTGTTATTTGTTTTTGGGTATAATTTTTATTGCACAAGTACTACTGTCCGTTCATTATGCGGAGGATTTGCGTTCTGTGTTTATTTATTTTTATTTCTGACATAGTACTTGATGTGTTTGGGCGCTAATGACCATAGCAGTTTTGCGCCCTTAAGCAATAATCAAAAAAAAATCCGCAGTCGAAGACCTGACTTGGAGTTCCTTTTACGATCGACTGACCCTCCGCTTGTGTGTCTCCAAGAGACAAAACTTCGGCCACAAGATTCTTTTACTATACGCGGTTACTCTTCGGTGAGGTTTGAATTCCCTCCCGTAGAGGGCACTCCCGCTCATGGCGGAGTTCTAATTTTAATTAGAGATGACGTGTACAGTACCCCACTCCAGCTCCAGACTCCTTTGCAAGCTGCTGCAGCTACAATTCACTTTTCCGGCCTTAGTTTTTCTATCTGCACTCTTTATTTGCCTCCTTTCGGCACTATCGCCATAGTTGATCTGGACAATCTTCTGTCTCAGCTACCACCCCCTGTCCTTGGGGGATTTCAATGCACACCATCCCCTATGGGGTTCCAACACGGAGTGTGCCAGGGGTAGCATGTTGAGAGAATTCCTCGATCGTCACCATCTCATTCTGCTCAACACTGGTCAACCTACTTTTCTTTCTGACAGCACTCACAGCTTTTCACACTTGGACATATCCATCTGTTCTGCCTCACTTGCTGTACATTTCACCTGAAACGTCATCTCCGATTTATATTCCAGTGACCACTTTCCATGTCAGATCCATGTACTCTCTTCCATCGCACATTCACAGCGCGGGCCAAAATGGCTCTTTAATTAGGCGAATTGGTCTCTCTTTCGATCTATGGCCGAATTTTCAGGGTGTGAATTTCCATCTATTGACGTCGTGATCGAGCACCTCCGTACGGTCATCATCACAGCCGCAGATCAGGCTATTCCCCGGTCGTCTTGTCACCGCAGACGTTTACCGTTTCCCTGGTGGACCGATCAATGCCGGGATGCCTTGCGTGAACGCCGAGGTACTCTCCGAGTTTTTCGTCGCCACTCTACTTCAGCAAATATGATTCGCTATAAACAACTGCGCGCTAAATGCCGTCGAGTCATTAAGGATAGCAAAAAGGCTTCTTGGATTGGTTTTACCTCGTCTTTTAACCGCACAACGCCTTCATCCGTAGTTTGGGAACGACTACGCCGCGTTGCGGGCAAACCTAGGTTTACGCCCATACCCGGTCTTCGGATTTTAAATCAGGAGTTCACTTCTCCGACTGAAGTCGCAGATGATTTAGGACGTACTTTCGCTGACGTTTCAAGTTCGGCCAACTATCCTGCTGCTTTTCGCACAATTAAAGAGCAGGTCGAGTCGCAGGGTTTCTGTTTTGCCTCCGACCATCAGGAGTGCTACAACGTCCCCTTTACCTCCAGGGAATCGGAGCATGCCCTTACGGATTCTCGACACTGTGCACCAGTGCAATGGTATTCATGTGTATTTACATGAATACACATGAATACCATGTATTCAATGTGAATGAATATGAATGTGTTCAATGGTATTCATTTGTCAGCGGAAGGCAAAGCTTTTTTATTACGCACTTTTAATTTTATTTGGTGTAATGGCACATTTCCTAGCGCTTGGCGGTTGGCCACTGTCATTCCTATACCTAAGCCTGGAAAGTACCCCCATCTTCCTTCCAGTTACCGCCCGATTTCCCTCACCAGCTGCGTCTGCAAGGTGATGGAACGAATGATAAACGGGCGGCTTATGTGGTGGTTAGAGTCGAGGCATTTTTTAACGAACGCTCAGTGTGGTTTCCAGCGTCGTCGTTTCTCAGTCGACCATCTTTTGTCTCTAACCACACATGTAATGGACGGTTTTGTGCGCAAGTGCCAAACGGTACGTGTATTTTTTGATTTGGAGAAAGCGTATGATACTTGCTGGAGAGGCGGTATCCTCCGAACGCTTCACCGTTGGGACATACGTGGGCGTATGTCTGTTTTTATTCAGGAATTTATGAAAGACCGGGTTTTTAATGTTCGCGTGGGATCAGCTTTATCATCTAGTTTTATTCAAGAGAACGGTGTACCTCAGGGCTCGGTACTTAGTTGCACACTGTTTGCCATTGCGATGAACTCTATCACCCAGTGTTTACCGCCGGGAATATAGTCGTCGTTGTTTGTAGACGATTTGGCCATCTATCTTTCCTCTCGGAGAACCTGTCTGTTGGAACGCCGCCTCCAATGGTGTCTCGACCGCCTTTACACTTGGAGTGTATCTCAAGGGCTCCGTTTCTCCGCAGAGAAGACCGTCTGCATGAACTTCTTGCGCCACAAGGAGTATCCTCCACCTTCGCTCCATCTTGGCCCAGACGCACTCTCTTTCGCAGACGAAGTTAGGTTCCTTGGCTTGGTGTTTGACAGGAAATTATGCTGGTCATCGCATATAGCGCAACTCAGAGGCAAGTGTGAACGTTCTCTTTGTATTTTACGTGTTTTAAGTGGCACATCTTGGGGAGCTGACCGAACTGTTCTTTTACGTTTTTATCGCTCACTTATCCGATCGAAACTGGATTATGGCTGTATGGTTTACGGCTCAGCGCGACCTTCTGTGCTTCGTCGCCTTAACCCTATTCATCACCGGTGTATCCGTGTTGGCATGGAGGGAGCATTCCCCACCAGTCCTGTGTTGAGTTTATGTGCGGAGTCTGGAGAACCCCCGTTGTTTTATCGTAGGGATGTTTCACTTTCTGCGTACGGTTGTCGCTTAGCTGCGCAACCTCGTCATCCCACGAATGGGCCGTTTTTTAATGTGTCTTTCAATCGCGTTTATGGAGCTCGGTCTTTTACTCCTAAGCCTGCTGGCTTTCGCTTTCGGAAGCTTTTACGGACGTTGGACTTCGAGTTACCTGCTTTTTTCTTAGCCGGGGAAACTTCTTCTCCCCCCTGGATTTTTGCAGAGGCCCCCGTTTATCTTGGGTTTACGTCCTGTCCGAAATCTTCGACCGAAGCACATATTATTCGTTGTTCTTTTAGCGAGATCAAATCCTCTTTTAATGACTGGAATTTTATATATACCGACGGCTCAAAATCTGACACAGATGTAGGATGTGCTTTTGTTTTTAATGGGGCTAGTTTTACGTATGGTCTTAATGTTGCAACATCTATTTTTATGGCGGAGCTTTATGCTATTTATCGGGCGATTTTATTTATTTCCGATCAGGGGCTGGGGAACAGTGTCATATGTTCCGACTCTTTGAGTGCCATTTTAAGTTTAAAACATCTGTACAATCACCACCCTCTTGTACAGATGGTCCAGAATGTAGTGTTAACCCTTTTCGACTCTGGCGTCAGGGTAAAACTACTATGGGTGCCTGGACACGTCGGACTCCCAGGTAATGAGGCCGCAGATGTTGCAGCAAAATCCGCTCTTTTAGACCCTGCTGAGTACGAGCAGCGTTTTTATTTCGGGGATTTTATACATTCATTACGTAGAGCCATTATTTCGCGCTGGCGCGAAGAGTGGGACTTACTCCCAACTAATAAGCTCCGTGAATGTAAACCCACCCCTTTTAACTGGTCGACTTCTTCTCGCGCTGTTCGTCGCGAAGTAATTTTAGCTCGTCTTAGAATTGGGCATTGCCGTTTTAGTCACTCTCACCTTTTTAATGGTCAACCCGCTCCAGCTTGCCGTCACGGTGACCACCCCTTTACAGTGCGTCACATTTTACTCGAATGCCATCATTTGGCAGCTTTTAGACTTTCGTTGGGTTTGCCCTCCTGCATTGCGGAAATGGTTGCAGATGACGTGGTTGCTGTTGAGCGAGTGCTCCGTTTTATCCGTGTTAGTGGTTTTTGGAGCAAGGTGTGAGTAATTATCTTTTTACCCATGACGGCATTTTTAGACTATTTTAAGACTGTTGCTATTTCAGCTTTTGCTGCATCTTTTTAGTACAGTCTTTACGTTGTTGTGTTGCATATTGCCCTGTTGTTTGTTTTGGGCTTTTATTCTTACCATTTTAGACCGTCATAAGTAAGTTTGTTGTTAAAGCTCTTGCTTGCGCTTTACCACCAGTCATTACACGTTGTTAACCGTATTGCCCTTGTTTTTTGTTTTGCAGTTTTTACTGTCCAACTTTGGGCTATTAGAATTGTTTTGTTTTTCCGCTCTTGCGGCTGAGTTTTAATACCCGCCGTTTGTTTGTTGACTAGTTTACCCTTGTTATTTGTTTTGGCGGTTTTTATGGTTAACTTTTGGCGAATTACAGACTGTGTGTTTTCAGCCCTTGCAGCTGATTTTTTGGTAACGGTCTAGTTTGTTGTTATGTTTATTACCCTTGTTATTTGATTTGGGGTTTATATTTTAATGCCCGCAGTCGTTTTCTACACAGATCCGGTGTAGATTACTTCTTTCTTTGATTCTGGCGCATTTTTAGTGTGTTTGGGCGCTAATGACCTTAGCTGTTGTGCGCCCCTTAAACCATAATAATTAATTAATCTTAGCAGAGGCCCCCGTTCATCTCGGGCTTACGTCCTGTCCGAAATCTTCGACCGCAGTACATATTATTCGTTGTTCTTTTAGCGAGATCAAATCCTCTTTTAATGGCTGGAAATTTATGTATACCGACGGCTCAAAATCTAACACAGCCGTAGGATGTGCATTTGTTTTTAATGCGGCATGTTTTACGTTTGGTCTTAACGTTGCGACATCTATTTTTATAGCGGAGCTTTATGCTATTTATCGGGCGATTTTATTTATTTCTGTTCACGGGCTTGGGAACACTGTTATTTGTTCTGATTCTTTGAGTGGAATAATAAGTTTTAGAAATCTGTACAACCACCACCCCCTTGTGCAGAAGGTCCAGGATATAGTGTTGACTCTTTTCGACGCTGGCGTCAGGGTGACACTATTATGGGTACCTGGACATGTGGGACTCAAAGGTAATGAGGCCGCAGATGTCGCAGCTAAATCCGCTCTTTTAGACCCTGCTGAGCACGAGCAACGTTTTTATTTTGGCGATTTTAACCATTTATTACGTAGTGGCATTCTCTCGCGCTGGCGCGATGAGTGGGGTTTAATACTCGCCAATAAGCTTCGGGAATGTAAATCATCCCCTTTTAACTGGTCAACTTCTCGCGCTGTTCGTGGCGAAGAAGTAATTTTAGCTCGTCTTAGAATTGGGCATTGCCGTTTTAGTCATTCTCACCTTTTTAATGGTCAACCCGCTCCAGCTTGCCCCCACTGTGACCACCCCTTTACGGTGCGTCACATTTTAATTGAATGCCATCATTTGGCAGCTTTTAGACTTTCGTTGGGTTTGCCCTCCTGCATTGCGGAAATGGTTGCAGATGACGTGGTTGCTGTTGAGCGAGTGCTCCGTTTTATTCGTGTTTGTGGTTTTTGGAGCAAGGTGTGAGGTGTTCTCTTTTTATCTATGACGGCATTTTTAGACGCTTTTAAGACTGTTGTTTTTTCAGCATTTGATGCATCGTTTTTAGTACCAGTCTTTTATTGAGTTGTTATATATAACCCTTGTTATTGTTTTGGGGTTTTATTGTTGCCAGTTTAGACTTTTACAATACTGGTTTATTTTCAGCTTTTGCTGATGTGTTTTACTACCAGTTTTTATATATTCTAGTGTTGATCGTTATAGGGTTTTATTGACCCTTTTTAGACCATTATAGGACTGTTGTTTTTTGCTATTGCGACTTTTTTAATACCAGTCCTTTGTTGATCATTACACCCACTTGTTATTTGTTATGGGTTTTTATTTTGTTGCACAACGTGCTACTGAGACTTGATTTGTGTTAACTATTTATTTATTTATTTATTTTTTAGTTCTGACCCAGTTTTTAGTATGTTTGGGCGCTAATGACCTTAGCTGTTGTGCGCCCCTTAAACAACAATCATCATCATCCCCGTTCATCTTGGCTTACATCCTGTCCAAAGTCTTCGAATGCAGCACCTATAATTCGTCGTCGTTTTAGCAAGATCGTCTCTTCTTTTAATGGCTGGAATTTTATACATACCGACGGCTCAAAATCTGACATGAGAGTAGGATGTGCCTTTGTTTTTATTGGAGCTAGTTTTACTTTTGGTCTTAACGTTGCGACGTCTTTTTTTATGGCGGAGCTTTATGCTATTTATAGGGCGGTTTTATTTATTTCTGACCTGGGGCTTGGGAACAGTGTTATTTGTTCTGAATCTTTGAGTGCCATTTTAACTTTTAGAAATCTGTACAACCATCACCCTCTTGTACAGAAGATCCAGGATGTAGTGTTAACTCTTTTCGACGCTGGCGTCAGGGTGATACTACTATGGGTACCTGGACATGTGGGACTCCCAGGTAATGAGGCCGCAGATGTCGCAGCTAAGTCCGCCCTTTTAGACCCTGCTGAGTACGAGCAACGTTTTTATTTTGGGGATTTTAAACATTCTTTACGGCGAGGCATTCTCTCGCGCTGGCGCGATGAGTGGGATTAAATACCCGCCAATAAGCTTCGGGAATGTAAATCCGCCAATTTTAACTGGTCGACTTCTTCTCGCTCAGTTCGTGGCGAAGAAGTAATTTTAGCTCGTCTGAGAATTGGGCATTGCCGTTTTAGTCATTGTCACCTTTTTAATGGTCAACCAGCTCCAGCTTGCCCACACTGTGACCACCCCTTTACAGTGCGTCACATTTTAATTGAATGCCATCATCTGGAAGCTTTTAGACTTTCTCAAGGTTTGCCCTCCTCTATTGAGGACTTACTTGCAGATGATGTGGTAACTGTTGAGCGAGTGCTTCGTTTTATCTGCGTTTGTGGTTTTT
Source organism: Metallyticus violacea (assembly GCA_030762175.1). Lineage (NCBI taxonomy): Eukaryota > Metazoa > Arthropoda > Insecta > Mantodea > Metallyticidae > Metallyticus > Metallyticus violacea. The sequence goes on along the minus strand of CM060846.1, from coordinate 269,351,875 downwards.
GGAGCAAGATGTGAAGTTCTATTATTTTACTCATGACGGCTATTTGACGTTTTTTCAGCTTTTGCTGAATCGTTTTAGTACCAGCCTTTAATTGTTGTGTAGCATATTGCCCTTGTTATTTGTTTTGGGGTTTTATTGTTACCATTTTAGACTTTTATAAGACTGGTGTGTTTTACGCTCTTGCGGCTGTGTTTTAGTACGAGACTTTTGTTTGTTGAACATTTTACCCTTGTTATTTGTTATGGGGTTTTATTTTATTGCCCAAGGTGCTATTGTTAATTAACTTCTGCACTGATTTTGTGTTAAATATTTACTTTTAATACTGGCGCCCTTTTTAGTGTGTTTGGGCCCTAATGACCATAGCTGTTTTGCGCCCTTAAACAATAATCATCATCATACTTGTTTTAGAATGAACAAGGATTTTGTCCAAGTGGAACCAAACAAGAAAACAGAACAAGTGATGTTTTTTATCACCAGATAATGTTATGAAAAGGGGATGTTTTGAGTTTGGATTTTACAAAATGAATGAGATTTTGATCGTAAAATGAAATGATAAATAAGTTTCCTTAGTGAGGTATTTTGAAATTGGATGAAACAAAATGAATAATAATTTGATCCTAAAATGGAATGATAACAAATGTTTTTCCTTAACGAATAATTTTGACACTGTGTAATCCTTCAGTTCAAGCACAGGGCTCATTTCAAAAAGCAAAAAGTGTTCTACAGCCCCATGCAGTAAACATGTATAAGAACTTCATGGTTGATCTCCATGATTGGCTACTTGAGAAATGCACAATTGCTGTGTGTGGGGAAAATAGTGGCATTGGTGCCTCTCCGCTAGAATAATCAGTGTGAGAGTTATCAATGCACTTTTAGCCTTCAACAAATGCAACCCCTCAGGGGCCCAATTTATTGGGTACGGGGTGTAGCGACCCCGAGGCACCCGAGCTGCTCCCTCAGGTCCGCGCTTAGCGCGTTTGACTCCTTTTTATTTCGCCTCTTTTATTGTTTTATTTGTCCTACTTCCCTGTTCTTTGTCTGATGGGTGCCCCCGTGTTTGACGCGGTAAAATGTGACTGGGTAACGGCGTAACTCCCAGCACAGGGTTATCATGTAGGACGGGAGCGTATCCCCTGGTAAAGGCCAGGCCCGGGGAAGGGCCATTGCATGAGCTGTAGTCTTCCTGCAGGCGATTGGGTCCCTTCGTCACCCACAGGAAGGTGTGACCCTGAGGTTACTTTGTTCAGGCCAGAGCCAGTAACCTAAGCCGGGGTGGCGCCCAGGAAGCCGCCCGCCATCGGAGACGGTTGCAATTGTGGAGGAATAAATCGCTATGGTACTGGAAAATAATCCTTTACATTTTAAACGTAAAAGAGTTGATGCAAAAGAAGTAATCGAGAAGTCTTTCCCTCGTTACTTAGTCATTGGTCGTACTGAAGAGAATCAGTCGTTTACGACCGTAAATCCATTCAAAATTCAGAAGGGCATTGATGCCATAGCTGGACCCGTTAAGTCCTGTACCCGTCTACGCAACGAATCACTTTTGGTGGAGACACTAGGCCTGTCTCAAAGCAACTCGTTGCTCAAGGCGACGCTACTCCACGGATATCCCGTCCGTGTCGAGAAACATAAGACCATGAATTCGTCGCGAGGAGTTGTTACCACAAATGTTCTAGACGGAATGACCGACCCGGAAATCCAGAGCTGTCTGGAAGACCAAGGGGTCACCTCAGTATATCGTGTACAGGCAAGGAAAGAGGGGGAATTACAGCCGACCCGGACTCTTTTCCTCACATTCGACAGGGTCGATTTGCCGCAGAGGATCAAGGCGGGCTACGAGGTGATAGAAGTGCGCCGTATATCCCTAGCCCGTTGCGATGTTTCCAGTGTCAGCGTTTTGGACACACTCGCATATCGTGTAAAACTGCCGTATCCATCTGTGCAACCTGCGGTCAAGCAAGTCACGAGGGAGCATGCCCATCCGCTCCTGTCTGCGTCAACTGCCGGGGTGAACATCCAGCCTCGTCCCGCGATTGCCCTCGTTTTCGAGAGGAGCGCTGTATCCAGGAGATCCGGGTGAAGGAAAAACTCTCCTTTACTGAAGCCCGGAAGCGATTCCAGTCTCGCCAACCTGTCGTGCCTAAGACCGGCACCTACAGCGCAGCAGCTTCTTTTGCGCCCAAGAAGTGCGATAGCAGTACGCAGACCTGCGATCTTGTGTTTACACGGGTCCAACCAACGCCTAGTTCTGCGAAGCGCTCTACCGTGAAGCCCAAAGCGGTTGTTTTTAATGCCCCTGAAATTAAGTTCAGGACGAGTTTTACGCGTACAGATTTTTTAAAGTCATCAACTCAGGTAGAGCAGAAAAAGAGCCCTTCTCCTCGGAGGTCACGCTCCCATGATGGGAGCAAACCCGCTAGGCGGTCGCCGTCGCCGCCTATATCTACATCCAACCGATTCCAGGCGTTGGAATCGGTGGATGCTTCTCAGCGGGAGAGCCCTCCCTCTGAGGATGTGATGGAGCAGGATGTGCCTGCTCCTTCAAAACCACCGAGTCCCACGCGACTGAAAAAAGGACGTTTGTTTCGCCCTGCACCGTCCAAAAAGTAAGGTGGTAAATTTTTAGCTTCTTTTATCTAATTTTAACAATGGCTATCCTTTCGTGGAATGTGCGTGGTCTCCGTAGTCGAAGGCCTAACCTCGAATTAATTTTACATTCTACTGACCCTTTGCTTGTGTGTCTCCAAGAGACCAAGCTTCGCCCAAGTGATTCTTTTAATTTACGCCGTTACTCTTCGGTGAGATTTGATTTTCCTCCCGAAGATGGCACTCCCGCTCACGGCGGGGTTTTACTTTTAATGCGAAACGACGTGTACAGCACCTCATTACAGCTCCAGACTCCTTTACAAGCTGCTGCAGCTACAGTTCACTTTTCTGGCCTTAGTTTTTCAGTCTGCAATGGTTATTTACCTCCGTCCGTCACCATCACCACAGTTGACCTGGACGATCTTTTGTCTCAGCTACCACCCCCTGTTCTTCTTTTGGGGGATTTCAATGCACACCATCCCCTATGGGGTTCCACCACGGAGTGTGCAAGAGGTAACCTCTTAGCTGACTTTTTGCTAAATCACAATCTTATACCTCTCAACACTGGTCAACCAACTTTTCTCTCTGACAGCACTCATAGCTTTTCGCACTTGGACTTATCCATTTGTTCTGCTTCACTTGCTGTACATTTCACCTGGAACGTCATCTCTGATCTATATTCCAGTGACCACTTTCCGTGTCAGATCCATGTACTCTCTCCGAACGCACATTCACAGCGCACGCCAAAATGGCTCATTGATAAGGCGAATTGGCCTCTCTATCGATCTTTGGCCGAATTTTCAGGGTGTGAATTTCCATCTATCGACACCGCGATCGAGCACCTCCGTACGGTCATCATTACCGCCGCAGATAAGGCTATTCCCCGGTCGTCTTGTCACCCCAGACGCTTACCGGTTCCTTGGTGGAACGATGAATGCCGGGATGCATTGCGTGCACGCCGAGGTGCTCTCCGGGTTTTTCGTCGCCACCCTACTTCAGCAAATATGATTTGTACAAACAACTTCGCGCCAAATGCCGCCGAGTTATTAAGGATAGCAAAAAGGCTTCTTGGATTCCTTTTACCTCTTCTTTTAACCGCACAACGCCTTCATCCGTAGTTTGGGAACGGCTACGCCGCGTTGCTGGCAAACCAAGGTTTACACCTATACCCGGTCTTAGGATTTTAAATCGAGTGCTCACTACTCCGACTGACGTCGCCAATGTTTTAGGGCGAACCTTCGCTGATGTTTCGAGCTCCGCCAATTACCCGGCTACTTTTCGCGCTTTAAGGGAGCAGGTTTAGAGGAAAGGTTTCTCATTTGCCTCCGACCATCAGGAGAGCTACAACTTTCCTTTTACCGCCAGGGAAATGGAGCATGCCCTTTCCACCTCTCGACACTGCGCACCGGGGCCAGATAACATTCATGTTGCCATGTTGCAGCATTTATCAGCAGAAAGCAAAGCTTTTTTATTACGAACTTTTAATTTTATTTGGTGTAACGGCACATTTCCTTGCGCTTGGCGATTGGCTACCGTCATTCCCATACCTAAGCCTGGAAAGGACCCACATCTTCCTTCCAGTTACCGTCCGATTTCCCTCACCAGCTGCGTTTGCAAGGTGTTGGAACGCATGATTAACGGACGGCTCGTGTGGTGGTTGGAGTCGAGGCAATTATTAACGAACGCCCAGTGTGGTTTCCGGCGTCATCGTTCCTCAATCGACCACCTGGTGTCTTTAACTACCCATGTAATGGACGGTTTTGTGCGCAAGTGCCAAACGGTTGCCGTATTTTTTGACCTGGAGAAAGCGTACGATACTTGCTGGAGAGGCGGTATCCTCCGAACGCTTCACGATTGGAACATACGTGGGCGTATGTCTGTTTTTATTCAGGAATTTATGAAGGACCGGGTTTTTAATGTTCGCGTGGGATCAGTTTTATCGTCTAATTTTATTCAAGAGAACGGCGTACCTCAGGGCTCGGTACTTAGTTGCACACTATTTGCCATTGCGATTAACTCTATCACCGAGTGTTTACCGCCAGGAATACAATCGTCGTTATTTGTGGACGATTTTGCCATCTATCTTTCCTCTCGGAGAACCTGTCTCTTGGAACGCCGCCTCCAATGCTGTCTCGACCGCCTTCACGCTTGGAGTGTCTCTCACGGGTTCCGTTTCTCCGCAGAGAAGACCGTCTGCATGAACTTCTGGCGCCACAAGGAGTATCCTCCACCTTCGCTCCATCTTGGCCCAGACGCACTCTCCTTCGCAGACGAAGTTCGGTTCCTTGGCTTGGTGTTTGATAGGAAATTATGCTGGTCATCGCATATAGCGCAACTCAGAGGCAAGTGTGAACGTTCTCTTTGTATTTTACGTGTTTTAAGTGGCACATCTTGGGGAGCTGACCGGACTGTTCTTTTACGTTTTTATCGTTCTCTTATCCGGTCCAAATTGGATTATGGCAGTGTCGTTTATGGCTCTGCGCGGCCTTCTGTTCTGCGCCGCCTGAACCCGATTCATCACCGGGGTATCCGTGTTGCCATTGGGGCATTCCCCACCAGTCCTGTGTTGAGTTTATGTGCGGAGTCTGGAGAACCTCCGTTGTTTTATCGTAGGGATGTTTTACTGGCCGCGTACGGTTGTCGCTTGGCTGCGCAACCTCGTCATCCCACGAATGGGCCGTTTTTTACTGTATCTTTTGATCGTTTTTATGCTGCTCGGTCTTTTACTCCTAAGCCCGCTGGCTTTCGTTTTCGGGAGATTTTACGGACGTTGGACATGGAGTTACCTGCTTTATTCTTAGCCGGGGAAACTTCTTCTCCCCCCTGGATTTTAACAGAGGCCCCCGTTCATCTCGGGCTCACGTCTTGTCCGAAATCTTCGACCGCAGCACATATTATTCGTTGTTCTTTTAGCGAGATCAAATCGTCTTTTAATGGCTGGAATTTTATCTATACCGACGGCTCTAAATGTGACACAGGTGTAGGATGTGCTTTTGTTTTTAATGGGGCTAGTTTTACGTATGGGCTTGACATTGCAACATCTATTTTTATGGCGGAGCTCTATGCTATCTATCGGGCGGTTTTATTTATTTCTGATCACGGGCTGGGGATCAGTGTTATATGTTCCGATTCTTTGAGTGGCATTTTAAGTTTTAGAAACCTGTACAACCTCCACCCCCTTGTACAGATGGTCCAGAATGCAGTTTTAACCCTTTACGACGCTGGCGTCAGGGTAAAACTACTGTGGGTGCCTGGACACGTCGGGCTCCCGGGTAATGAGGCCGCAGATGTTGCAGCAAAATCCGCTCTTTTAGACCCTGCTGAGTACGAGCAGCGTTTTTATTTCGGGGATTTTATACATTCATTACGTAGAGCCATTTTTTCGCGCTGGCGCGAGGAGTGGGAATTACTCCCAAATAATAAGCTCCGTGAATGTAAACCCGCCCCTTTTAACTGGTCGACTTCTTCTCGCGCTGTTCGTCGCGAAGAAGTAATTTTAGCTCGTCTTAGAATTGGGCATTGCCGTTTTAGTCACTCTCACCTTTTTAATGATCAACCCGCTCCGTTTTGCCCTCACTGTGACCACCCCTTTACAGTGCGTCACGTTTTAATTGATTGTCTTCATCTGACAGCTTTTAGAACTAGCTTAGGTTTGCCGTCCTCTATTGAGGACTTACTAGCGGATGATGTGGTTGCTGTTGAGCGTGTGCTCCGTTTTATCCGTGTTTGTGGTTTTTGGAGCACGGTGTGAGGTTTTATCTTTTACCATTGACGGCATTTTTAGACTCTTTTAAGACTGTTGTTTTTTCAGCTTTTGCTGAATTTTGTTATCTAGTCTTAAATTGTTGTTTTGCACATTACCCCTGTTATTTGTTTTGGGGTTTTATTGTTCCCATTGTAATCTTTTATAAGACTGGTTTGTTTTCAGGTCTTGCTGATTAGTTTTGTTACCGGTCTTTGTTTGTTGACCTGTGTTTGCTTTGGGATTTTATTGGTACTTTTTTAGTCCATTACACGACTTGTGGTTTTCCGCTCTTGCGGCTGGGTTTTAGTAACACCTTAATGTTTGTGGCGCCTTATACCCTTGTTTTTTGATTTTGGGTATCGGTTTTATTGCACAAGTACTACTGTCTGTCTGTTCGTTATGCGCAGGATTTGCGTTCTTTATTTATTTTTATTTCTGACATAGTACCTGATGTGTTTGGGCGCTAATGACCACAGCAGTTTTGCGCCCTTAAGCAATAATCAATCAATCCAGTTTGCCCGCACTGTGACCACCCCTTTACAGTGCGTCACATTTTAGTTGATTGTTTTCATCCGACAGCTTTTAGAAATAGCCTAGGTTTGCCCTCCTCTATTGAGGAGTTACTTGCAGATGATGTGGTTGCTGTTGAGCGTGTGCTCCGTTTTATCCGTATTTGTGGTTTTTGGAGCAAGGTGTGAGATTTTATCTTTTACCATTGACGGCATTTTTTGACTCTTTTAAGACTGTTGTTTTTTCAGCATTTGATGCATCGTTTTTAGTACCAGTCTTTTATTGAGTTGTTATATATAACCCATGTTATTGTTTTGGGGTTTTATTGTTACCAGTTTCGACTTTTACAATACTGGTTTATTTTCAGCTTTTGCTGATGCGTTTTACTACCAGTTTTTATTTGTTGTAGTGTAGTTGGTTATAGGGTTTTACTGACCCTATTTAGACCATTATAGGACTGTTGTTTTTCGCTATTGCGGCTTTTTTTTTAATACCAGTCCCTTGTTTGTTGACCATTACACCCACTTGTTACTTGTTATGGGCTTTTATTTCATGCACAGCATGCTACTCAGACTTGCTTTGCGTTTACTATTTATTTTTTAGTTCTGACGCAGTTTTTTAGTATGATTGGGCGCTAATGACCTTAGCTGTTGTGCGCCCTTAAACAACAATCATCATCATCAACAAATGCAATGAAAACAATTCTTTTCAACTAAAAGAATTAGGGGTGATATTGCTAGGACTCTAAAAAGTGTTTAAAAAAAAGATTAGCAGAGGATAACAAACTATGTATCATCTCACACATCCAGTAACAAGGATGTAAGATATGCCCTGAAATTCCATTTAATTCAGAAACATGACAAGCAGAGAAGATGTTCATTTGAGAACTGTAAAGGAAAGCCTAGAACATACTGTGGAAAGTGTAATAGGATGTTATGTATTGACTGCCTTCATAAATACCACAAAACCTTTGAACATTTGCTTTGGAAAATTTTCTGGAAAACTGAACAATCTATATTTGCAGCAAGTATCAGTAAATTCAGTGTATGACTTATTAAATATATATGAATAATAATTTTGATGTATTATAAAAATATTTTGGCTGTTATTTCCTTGTCTGTAGTCATATTCATAATACACAGTGTTGGGCAACAAATGGTTCCCAAGAGCCAGAAAAGCTCAAGTGAGTATAACTCAAAACTTCATAAGTGATGGTCATATATCCAAAATTCCCAAACATTCCTTCACAATACCAAATTTTAAGTTACTAAATCACTAATTAGCAGTAAAGAATGAAGGCTGTCAGTTTAAAATAAATTGAGTGTCAATCAGTTAATATTATAGTGGGTGAGTGTCAAAAAGACACATGGACATCGAAAACGAATGTGTATGAGTGAAAAATGAGGAAATATAGAGAGAAAATGTTAAATAAAGAAGAGTGTAAACTAATCAAATTTTGTGAAAGTAATGATTCAATAATGTGTAAATGGTACATGAGGATAAGATCAATGGTATAAGTTCATTTATCATTGTACATGATCAGGATGTGGTTGATCATATTTGGGTGGTGAAGGAGTTGTTGAGATACTTTAAAGTTTTGGGTGAGTTAAAATGTTTTCCTTTAATAAAAGAAGTTGAACATAAAGGTAAATGATAAAATTGATAAAAAATTAATAGTGTTAAAATGTAATATTTCAAGTGTAAGGAGAAGTTAAAGGAATATTTCTGGTTTAATTTAAAGCCAGAAACAGGTAGGTAAATGTAAAATATAGAAATGTAGATGCCCAGGGGACATTACAGTTTATGGTGGGAGGGGCAAAATGCAAGAGAAAAGTGAAAAAAGGAAGATATGAAATGGTCTGTGTGAATTGATAAAGTTTATGTAAAGGCAAGGAAAGACATATTTAGGATTTTGTCAAGGTGATGGTAGAAATTAGATGGCCAGAATTTTCTGTTAAGAATTTTTTATAGTATTTAATGCCTGTTTTCACTACTGAGGCAGCACTGATGATGTATAAGATGAAATTATAAATTGGGAAAGGAAACATTAGAGGCTTAAGTTTAATGTACCTACGAGCAACTGCCATTGATGAGAACTGAGGGAAACGTGAAAAAAATCTCAGTCAGAATGGTCCTGGTGGAAATGGAACCCCAGATTTTTATACCTTAGAGACTTAGCTACTCATGTAGATGTTAAAAAAATGGATTATAAAGATATACAGGAGGAGAAAAAGGTAATAGATACATTGTCAATTGTTCAGAACATTTATAAGAAAAACAGGACAGGGAATATGGTAAAGCTAATAGAATGAAAGAAATATTATAGAAGGTAATTGCTAGGACTTTTAAAAACTCTGAAGAAAGGGGAATATTGAACAGGGCTGAATATTTAGATAAGGTTTATTAAAAATGAGATTGAATGTTAAATTTAAATTTTTAAAAGGAAAAAAGCTTTAGAAATAACCTTTTTTCTTTTCCATCAAATATGTAATGGGGTCACATACTAATGGAACAATATAATTTTTATAGGAATCACAAATCTTAATCTAGCCATGAGATTCAGGCCATTTCAGATGAGTGAGATGCTTCTAAAGAAAAGGCTCACTTATTTGATTGTGATTCTGATTACTGTCTAAGTCTGAAAATGAACCCAATACCTCTTCTTGAATGCAAATGCACAGTACAGCTAACAGTTCTTTTGATATTGAGTCTCTAGAGAACCCTGAAATTTTAGCAATCCATCATCTTCATGAAGTAATACCCTTGTTGGGCTCCTCTTGGACAGCGTATATGACTGTGGATGAGTAAAGGTGATTAAAAATGGATTTGTGCCACCTCCATTAAATAAGAAAACTATTATTCATGAAATACATGTTTTCTTGAATATGTTTCCAAAATCATATTTATAGCAATATACACTACAAAAGGTTGGGATAGCTCCAGCAGACACTGGCAAATTTTGCTATGAAATCAGGTTAGTTGTTGGATGTTTGTTTATTATGTCATAAAATAAAGTGTCAGGAATACATATGCAATGGTCCCAAAACAAGTGAATGGGAAACATAGCACTTTAAACAGCCATTAGCAGGGACAGATTTCCACTACTCATGTCAAATTTATACTTCTGTCATCCTATTGAACTCAGCAAGTTTAGCAGAAGTTCATTTATGAAATAGTTTCATGTCTCAGGTTTTCATTCCTAAAAAGCAGAATAGATTCACCATTTCAGTCAATTGATGAGTCTATGATCAAATTTAAAGGTAATCTTTCATGAAGCAATATTTAACTGTGAAACCAGTTAAACATGGAATCAAAGTGTACTTACGAAGCTGTTGACAATGGAGTGGTATATATATATAAACAATGTATACAGTTTTTTTCACACTAACTCCATTCACTTACATAAATTTGGAACATATGTTTCGGGAGCGATCCCTCCCATCTTCAGCCTGTTGACAAACTGTCGTTAAATGTGGCGGTTGGGTCTCTTGATGTTCTTGTGGCGGCATCTGTTGGTATTATTAGGAATTTGCTGAGTTCATCCAATGGTGAAAATAAGGATAATTTGATGAATTTCGATATTCCTCCATTGGATGAACTCAGCAAATTCCTAATAATACCAACAGATGCCGCCACAAGAACATCAAGAGACCCAACCACCACATTTAACGACAGTTTGTCAACAGGCTGAAGATGGGAGGGATCGCTCCCGAAACATATGTTCCAAATTTATGAAAGTGAATGGAGTTAGTGTGAAAAAAACTGTATACATTGTTTATATGGAATCAAAGTTTAAGCAAGTTGTGATTTGCTGTTGGGTTACGTATATGATCTGAATTTGTACATTGGAAAGCAGACTGAAGTAACACCTGAGGATAAAGAATTGTAAAGAGTTTGAGGCAACTATCTCTTCTAAGAATGAAGCAATATGCCAGTACAGATTTTTTGCCTCTGTAGAATTTGTCAACACACTGTCAATTGCCTTGTGTCGATACCATAACAAATTTCAGAAAGAATGTTCCCCCAAAATGAAAAAGGTTTAAAACAGGGCAAATGCAGGTAACGGCAGACTGCCAACTATTTTGAATTGCACATAATATTACTGATTTCCTTCCACAATTATAGCATTATGGTCAAAGGGAAAATTATCATGAAAGAGCAAAATTATGACAAAAAAGTTCTTGCAAAATGAAAAAAATGTCACCTCTGCTTCCTTCAATGCACACCAACTGGCAACTGTGCAGGGAATGAAATTATCACCTAGTTTGATATAGTCACTGGTGCTACAAACAATTGGTAGAGCATATAAGCAGCATAACTGTTTATAGAATATAAGGTTGTTATTGTGCTGTATTTATCTGTTAGGTGTATAAGTGGTTGTATTTGGAAATTTTAATTGTTAGTGAATGGTTTTCTAAAATAAAGCATGCAACCAATACAGTTTTTTTTTTTTGATTGGTTTATTTATGTACGCTCTTTAACAGCTCAGGTCATCAGCGTCCCATTCAACTCAGGGCGTGAAACGGCCGATAAATTTTGCTCAAAGGCCTCTCAGTCTTGAGGTTCTTTTTCGTGCCGTAAATGTACGACACGGGACCCACGGCTTTACTTCCCTTCCAAAGGAAGCCATACTTAAGATTTTACGCCCGAAAAAATCCATCGCTCCTGGCCGGGTTCGAACCCGCGATCTTGGGTTAACCAATACAGGTGCCTGAGGTTGCTAAGGCATGGACTTGTGAGTGGGATGTCTCGGGTTTGATTCCTCCCTGGACCATCCTCCCTGACTATTTATCTAGGTTTTCCTCAAACCTCATAATTAACAAATGCTGGGGATGTACCCTGAAGTAGGCCCTGGTGGTGTAGTGGTTACCATACTTGCCTCCTAAACCCAAGGTTGGAGGTTCGATCCCGGCCAGGACCGATGGATTTTTTCCGGTGTAAAAATCGTTAAGTATGACTTCCTTCAGAAGGGAAATAAAGCCATGGGTCCTGTTTCATAGATTTACGGCATGACAAAGAACCTCAAGCCTGAAAAAAGAGGCCTCTGAGGAGAATTTATTGGCTGTTTAACGCCCTAATTGGAATGGGACACTGATGACCCATTCATCTGATCTCAATGTTAAAGAGCATCTATAAATAAACCAAAAAAAAAATAAACTGAGACCTGGAACCCTTCCTTGATTTACAAATAAATTCTACCCCAATTAATAATTTTATCAGTTTCATCAGTGTCCAATGCCTGTGGTGCCTTAGGAGTAAAAATGGGAATTAAACACCATAAAAAAATTATACATCCAGTTGTCAGATTTTTTTGAGTAGTGTTTAATGCCAGTTTTTACTACTGAGGCACCACAGGCAGTGGACACTGATGATACATGAGATGAAATGATATATTGGGAAAGGATATATATATATATATATATATATATATTTTTTTTTAAGGAAAGAAGTGTTCCAGGCCTAATTTAGGGTACCTCCCCGGCATTTGCCAATAATGAGGACTGAGGAAAACCTAGAAAAAACCCCAGTCAGGGAAGACGGTCCTGGTGGGATTCGAACCCCAGACCTCCCACTCACAACTCCATGCCTTAACGACCTTGGACACCCGTGTTGGTCAGTTGTCAGATTGCATTCAATAGTCAGAAGATAGCACTGTTACCAAAGTATCAAGAAGGAATGAAGGAATAGCTGTGCTTAGTTCCTTCACATTTTAGTGAAAACTATGTGCTGTGCAATATGTGCTCATGTGAATTTTCCATGGCACATGGTGGTTCAAGGTGAATCAAGATATTGATTCTAAGAAGCACAAACTTACAGCAGGCTGGAATCAGAAAGCAAGCCTATTTTATCATTCATTGTTAATAATTAAGAAACAAATATTAACAAATGCCAAATTATTATTTACATAATTTATTTTACAGCACAATATCCTATTAGCTGTTTCTAACCATAAGGGAAATTTATTCAGAGTTATATTCTCCAAGTCCAAAATAGTGCAGAAATATGTTAGTGTAATAAAACTTCTATGCTATTTTAATACATAGCAGGTGAGACAGAAAACAACAATTGAACCGTTGAAAATAATTCTATTTTCCTTAGCTATTGGTGTTAGTAATGATGCAAATGCAGCAACAGTTTATCCTGTAGTTGTATCCATTTTTAATTCCCAGCAAAGTAAAATATCCATTTTTCTTTTATCATTGCTAGAGAGTAATGGGAACAAAAGGGAAGGAACTGCCATGAGTGGCCGAGGTCATTAGATGCGAACTCAAGAGTGAGAGATCTGGGGTTCGATTCCCACAAGGACCATCCTTCCTGACTGAGGTTTTTTTCCAGGTTTTTCTCAGTCCTGATAAATGGAAAATGCTGGGGAGGTAACCTAAATTTAGGCCTTGAACACTTCCTTAAAATAAAATCCTTTCCCAGTTTACCATTTCATCTCATATATCATCAGTGTCCACCACCTGCAGTGCCTCAGTAGTAAAACAGGCATTAAACACTATAAAAAATAATAAAAAAAATAGGGGGGTTGGATTTTCCTCTGTTATTCATAATGCATCGTCTTCCCTGAGCATTCCCTGATAAAATTGCTTGTTGTTCTATCAATGCCTGTACAGTGATTGGTGCAACGAAAGGTATTGCCAAATTTGTGAAGGAGCATTCATCATTGATCTTCTGAGTTGTTCATTTCATCTTATACATATTTCTGCTCCGAAAGCAGCTCTTCAGTTGCCAGTAAATATAAAGAACACTCTGGTTCACTTGTTTTTCTATCTTGAGGGAGTTCCAAAAGGCAGAATGCATTAAAAGTATGACCTCTGCAGGTGGCCAAGGTCATTAAGGCTCGGACTTGTAAAGATTGGGGTTCGAATCCTGCCAACACTGTTCTCCTTGACTGAGGTTTCTCTCCAGGTTATCCTTAGTCCTCATAAATGGCAAATGCCAGGAATGTACCCTAAACTTAGGCCAAGAACGTTTCCTTGCTTAAAAAAATCATTTCCGAATATATTATTTCATCTCGTGTATTATCAGTGTCCATCTCCTGTGGTGCCTCTGTAGTAAAAATGAGCATTAAGCACCATTCAACAACTTTAAAATTATATAAATTTCACTCAAATTATTAAGTATCTCTCTGTTAACTCTATCTTCTTGAATCAATTCGGAAGCTATTGGGAAGTTTGCAACTACTGTTTTGTAATGGACCCCCAACACAAGAATGGAACTACAAGCAGTTTGAGACTGTTAAAACTTTCTTACAGCATTCATACAGAAAATTCTCTTGTTTTTTCCTTCAGTGCACACGTACTGTTTTAATTTGTAAATTTGTTTCTGCAACTAGATGCTCCAAATTTATATCTTATAAGTAGAAAACTTCTTAGTTTTCTAAATGACCTATTGTTGAAATTTGTAAGCTTTTTTCTGTTCAGTTTAATTCCACTTAAATTTCAAGTATCAAATTCAAAAATAGGAAACTCAGAAAACAAGTACTCTATAATTGAGGAAGAAAGCCAGAGTTTACTGGAAAAAGAATGATTGTGGTGAATAGACATTTTATAACTCATACAGAATTTTTATGACATCTTGTAGCTATATTCTAAAGAAATTTCCACTTGAAGATGTATTTCTTAAAAATGCATAAGCTGTGAATATTGAACTTAGGAGAAATGTTTCAAATTCATATCTTGAACATTTTATTCTAAGATTCTAACATTTAATTAGTGAAAATAAACCAGAGGAACTTAAAGATGAACTTACAACTTAACACTTTCCCTGAATACATTTTAAATGGATATACAATAGATGAAAATTGGGGTAAAATTGCAGACATTAACCGTTTTGCTGCCAAGCTAAAATGCCATGATGCTGTTAAAACTACCAGCCCTAATTAAAGCCAAATAAATGCAAGACTTTACTGAAAATGTTGAAACTATATTGGTGCATTTTTTTTGGATGATACATGATATATCCTTGTACATGTTCTGTTTACTTATGTTCATAACTTTTGGGGAGGAAAAAAATGTGGATTTATAAATTTTGAGTTTTTGAAATAAAAGTTTCACATTTTAACTAGATTTGGCAGAGTAAATTATATTTTCAGATTAATTTTAATGCCACTGTAATACTTGCTAAGCAAATTTGTTTTCATTTTCAAAATTTGAAATTTATAGGTTGAAAATGTGTTAGACGAAAATTTACCCTTTTGGGGGGGGGGAGGGTGGGGAGGAGTTCAACACCATCAAACATCTTTGGCCAGAAAAACAGTCTGGATGTAGTTCTTTTTCTCTTCATAGTTTTACAAATGGTTCTTGATTTTTTCCTCTTCTCAACTCCTAGCACTCTCTCCCTCTCTCTCTTGCTCTCTCCTTTTTGCCAGAAAAATTTAACTAAATTTGGTCCAATTGGTTTGCCTTGCATGCCCATAGTCCTTGGTGCAATAGCTTTTTCCTCTAGCCAATCCTTTTCTAAAGGCTCTGTTACCGAAACTCTGAATTGTAATCTGTGGTTATTGGTTTAGTAGTTTGAACACTTTCCTGACATAAAATGTTAGAATTTATAACCATTCAGTTGAAAATGTTAAATGTAACTTTCACCCAACATTTCACAGTTTGGCATTCATCCAGAAAAGAGTATAACATTATACTTGATATGTCAATCCCACCCATGTATTTATTTTATGCCCAAGCAACTTCAAGCTTAACAGTTTCTTCAGTTTAATTTTTTAGAGCATTATACTTTTTGCCATCTCTGGTGCTAGAGATTGTTGGTAGAAGTTGCACTTGTTTATGACTTTCCTTTTCTCTATAACCTGCAGCCAAGATGGGTCTGCTTCTAAAAAATGTTTATCTACTTAAAATTTTGCCAAAAGACATTTAGGTGTGAATATTCTGTTTCTTCTAGTTGTACCTGTTACAAAAGAGAAGCATTAGTAGAAATATCTCATTACAGAAATGGTTATAAAATAATTATTCACGAAAATATGAAAACCCTTATTGGATAATTTCCGATTTTGAGCATCTTTATTACAACAGTAGAACCTAATCCATGTTAATGAAATTAATTTTTATTACAGTTGATTTGGCTCATCGATAAAATATGCTAGACTTAGTTCGCAACAGATACAAAACATCCACAACTTTATTCCTCATTGATGTGGTTTTTTGTTAGGTAGGCAGCTGGGTGTGGCTTTTATTTTCAATAACATTCTCATCTACAAATTGGATTAGGTTAGGTTAGATTAGATAGTTTTGTTGACAGCCTGCACATGAGCCTAAAAGGGTTATTGTGCAAACCCACAGGAAGAGATGTTTCACTATTTCCCAAAATCTATTCCTTGAACAAGTTGCAGTTTTTTGGTTCCAATGTCTTCCCTGGTTATATAGAAAAAGTAGGTCTCTTTCTTATCATCCTGTTTGTATACTGCCTGTGGTGCCTCAGTGGAGAAAATGGGCATTAAATAACATTAAAAAAATTGCTGTTTGTACAATCTGCAAATATATTCATCTTTATAGAGTCCCACTTTACATAGATGTTTCCTCATTACTGAACCATGTTCAGCAGTTAATGCAAATACCTTCCTTATTTCTTTTCTATACAATTTTAGGAGAGATTAGGAAAGAATGTTGCTTATACCTATAACCAGTTTCCTAGCTTGTTTTGGTCCAAGATAGGTTTGATACCTAATTTGGTTTTTTTGCTCAATTCATGTTTTACTGTGGCCTTAGCAGTGTGTGTATTGATTCCAACCATTGGTTCAGGGCCAACAAAGAGTGTATTGAGACCCTTTTTTTGCCAGTTGATCTGCTTTTTAATTTCCATAATTGCCCTGATGCTCCGTACCCACCGCAGTTCAAGCCTGTTGTGAGATGTCAGGGTAGTTAGGATATTTAGGCATTCCTATGCCAGTTTAGACTTAACTTGGTCAGAGGAAAGTGCTTTTAAGGCACTTTGACTATCTGAGAGGATGAGAATTCACTTACCATTATGACCTTCTCAAGTCCTCTAAATGCATAGTTCAGAATAGCAAATGCTTCCACCTGTAAAACTGTGCATTGCTTCCCAAAGCTTATACTGATGTAAGGTTATATATGCCTGCACCCAATTGTGTCCTAAACGGGATCCATTGGTGAACCATATAAGTTGGTCGCATTCTTTATTACACATGATTCCTTCCATCCAATATTCTCAAGATCCGAAGTTACTTTAAATGGAGGTAGAGAACAATATTAAGTACCCATTATGTTGGACCCTATTCTCAGTACTGATATATCCAGGAAATTTAGAATAGGGGTATGTCATAGTTGCTATTACACAACTGCATCTCTAATTCCCTGTCTGCACCAAGTGGTATGCAGTAAGTCTAGCCTCCACTGGTAATTAAATGTCCATGGCAGGGAAACCAAACAGTCTCCAATGCAATGAATGGCTGGAGTACTTCTGAAAGCCCCTGTAACACATAGACATGTTAATCTGTGTACCTTGGTAAACATAAATACTATGGTATTTTGTAGTGTTTTTCACCACCAGATGCTGTAAGATATCTGTCACTTGAGCATTGCACCATACAATTAAATGTCCATGGGAGGGAAACCAAACAGTCTCCAATGCAATGAATGGCTGGAGTACTTCTGAAAGCCCCTGTAACACATAGACATGTTAATCTGTGTACCTTGGTAAACATAAATACTATGGTATTTTGTAGTGTTTTTCACCACCAGATGCTGTAAGATATCTGTCACTTGAGCATTGCACCATACAGCAAATGATTGATGTACGACTTCAGGCCTCAGGTTGTTCAGATAATACATTTGATGGTTACAAGATACCACCTGGTTCTATGGTTTGATTGATTTGATTTATTTACGGATGCTCTTTAACATCACAGATCATCAGCGTCCCATTCTATTCAGGGCGTGAAACAGCCGATAAATTTTGGTCAGAGGTCTCTTCTTTCGGGCTTGAGGTTCTTTTTCGTGCTGTAAATGTATGACATGGTAACCACAGCTTTGCTTCCCTTTAGAAGGAAACTATACTTAGGATTCTTACGCCCAAAAAAATCCATTGGTCCTGGCCAGGATCAAACCTGCGATCTTGGGTTTAGAAGGCAAGTATGGTTACCTAGTTCTACGGAGAATGTAATCAATATGATAGTTCCAGGTCAGTTTCTTATTCAATATAAGACCTAGATTAAATTAAAATGTAAATTGGAACTTGCACAGTGAAGCCAATCATATAATTGATATTATTGTATGATTTAGTTGAACTATCTTAATGCTTCATATACTTGTCATAATGTATAGAACCGGTTTCGAGACCAAATGTTCTTGAAATGCATCCATTACTTGTCATAATGTATAGAACCGGCTTCGAGACCAAATGTTCTTGAAACCGGTTCTATACATTATGACAAGTAAGTGAAGCATTACGAGTGTGTAGTTCAACTAAATCACGCAATAATATGAATTAAGACCTAGATATTTAACTGACTCAGAATATTGCAGAATTAAGATGCCTTGTTGATGGGATTTGTAATGGTGCTCTAAAAGTCTGTTAGCATGTTCCAGAAGAGAAGAAAATTTTGCACAGGGATCATAATTGGATCTTTGAGATGGAAATTTGGTATTATCTGTCATACAGAAAAATTTTAAAAGAAGCGGAAATATGCTTCTTGGGAACACACTGTGGAACCAGAACAGGTATTAGGATGGAGAAGTGCATCAATAGGACTTCACTGAAGGCTTCCTAATAATTCCCACATTCAGGATGCATAGCTAAGAACTCTTTAACCAAGAGCAACATTTTTCCAGCTTCTCACTCTAGATGATGACAGATTTTATCGTTTTCAAGAAGTAAGTTGTTTGGATAATCTTGTTTGTTTCTGTTCTATTTGTGTATGTTAGAAATGAAGCAGTGAAAAATTTTTCGATTGATTTGGTTTATTTATGAGCACTCTTTAACATCTCAGGTCATCAGCTTCCCCATTGAATTCAAGGCATGAAACGACCAACAAATTTTGCTCAGAAAACTTTCGAAAAAACACTTCCGGAACTAAGAAATAATAACTTTGGCCCAAGATGTTATTAAAAACTAACAAAAAAGCTCTTAATAATAAAGGCGTGACTTACACAAAGGCTGATAAGGGTAACAAACTCATTATTTTAGATAAAGAAGATTACAAGCAAATGATGCATGTTTTGTTACATAGTGACGAATTTGTCAAAGTAAAAACAGACCCATTGAGCAAATGCATTAAATCCATGGAAGAAGTTTTGGAAAATGTATCCTGATTCCAAAAACAGGTCGTTACAAAATTAAGGTTCACAACCCATCTTTAGCCATGATATATGAAGATCCATAAACCTGGGAGAAGTATGAGGTGAATTATTAACAATGTAAATACTCCAATCTACAGTTTAGCAAATCAGTTATCATTACAGCTCCATTCATACCAAAATTTGATAGCATAAGTTTAAAAAACTCCATGAACCTCATCAATAAAATTAAAGATAAAAGATTGTTACTGAACGACACACAGGTTTATTTTGATGTGAAAGCACTGTTTCCCAGCATATTGCAGAAAAAATTATTGGTTTTTATAAGAAATGGTTACAATCAACCAACCTAACAGAAGATCAAATAAAAGAATACTTTCAATTCACTAAGTTGTGCATAAATCTAGCAATTTTTATATTTGAGGACAAATTCTTTAAACAGAAAGCAGGACTTATAATGGGCAGTCCATTATCACCTTTCTTAGCCAACTTATTCATGAGCTATTTTGAGATGCATATTACTAAGGCTTTTCCCCACATTTTTAAGGTTTGACACAGATATGTAGAAATGTGTTCGCCATTATAAACAAAAAGTATGTGGAAGATGCACTAAAACTTTTAAATCTGCAAGAGCCTTCAATTAAATTCACTGTTGAAACAGAAAGAGATAATATGTTGTCATTTTAGATCTGAAGATAATAAAATGTAATAATAAACTTGAATTCAGCATCTACAGAAAAGATACACACACAGACAATTATATCAAAGCCCATGACTTTAATCTAAGATCACATAAGGAAGCAGCATTCAACAGCATGATGCACAGATTATAAATGTACCACTGAGTAAAGAAGATTAAAAGAATGAATATCTGCACACAATAGAAGCAGCTAAATCCAATGGATTCAACAAACAGATGATTAACCAAAAAAATTAAAGAATTGAACAAATAACTTTGAGTGATCTATCAGGGGGAAAAAAAACATTTAAAAAGTTCACTTACCACCCATCAGCCAATAAGCAATTTCAAAATATTTTCACGCAATACATTATCATCTTAGCACTTCAAAACTGATACAGTATAAAATATTTATTGAACTTAATCAAAACAGTTTTCAGGCTCAAAGAGAAAAAATCTGGTATTTAAAGGATTGTAAAAAAATCAATGTAGAGAAGACAGAGAAATATAGGTATTAGGTTGAAGGAACACTGGAGAAACACCAGTTACAAACAAATAGATAAATCAGGTGTGGCAGTACATTTTTGGAATGAAAATCATGAAATAGAAAAAGGCATCAAGTTATTAAAAACTGTTCAACAACTGAAAGAAATAAACATATGGGAAAGAATTTATATAAAAAAAAACATGAGCAAAACCTTATGAATTTTGATATTCCGGAAGCAGACTACTTTATTTAAGTTTATTACTAGACCACCAGAGTCAACCCTGATACCTACCTACCCAACTCCTAGGAATGATCCAACAGTCGTTTAACAGTTGACGATGTGGAAAAAATTCTACAAAACATATGTCCTAAGTAAATGTCATTTAAGGGAAACTATAAAGAATGTTCTAAATATCCTACTCAGAAGAGATTATATAAAGTTGTGTTTGCAGTAACTCTCCTATGGAAAGAGATTTTGGTACTGTGAGGAATAAAATCAGACAATTCAGGTCTTCATTAAGCACATCAACACTAGAATCTTATCCTGAGGATCAAGATGATATCATAAGAAGTAAGCTTCAAAAAGAATTTTGCAGAGAAGCATAGATAGATAGATAGATAACATGCCACAAAGCATTTCTTTTTCACAGAAGAGCTGACAGATAATATGCATTATATATAAAGTTCTTTATATATGATATTGCTAGAAGGAAAGGAGGTTGTATGCTATGAGATTACTCATAACCCACTTGTAAGTGTGGCAGCTCTGTAATGATCAACTTTCAGATGCCCCCCCCAAATGGGTGATAACTGGAAATTGCCATCCAGTCAAATAGCAAGTTACCGGAAATGCCTAGTATGGCACCAAGAAGGAAGTTCAACTGTCTAGAAGCAATACCATTTGGTAATACATGGGTGGTGTTGATGCAGCTGGTCAATTTGCTGTGATATGTAACTCAAATAGGAAACCTAACAAATGGTGGAAACAGCCCTTCAGAAAATGTTAATGGTTGCAATTGCTAATACTTTGATCATACACCAGGAGTTGCTGCATATGAAGACCTCATTCCTTAACTTGTGAATTTTGTTTAAAGTCTCATCAGTCTTCAAAGTATAGCAAACAGAACAGTGTAAAAAGAAAGCTTGCAGGTGGTTGTCCCTCAAAGTGGTTAAAATCAATGATGAACATTGGGGATCACATTCTTAGTGAACAATGTCACTGATGTACTGGAAACCATAAAAAAAGAAATCAGGACCAAAATATGTTGTATAGCATGCAATGTACCACTAACTAATTTTTTTTTTTTTTGCTGTTTTGTAAACAATTGAAACTGTTGGAACACACCTGTTCCGATTTCTATAACAGATTGGACATATGTTCAATGTGTAAACCTAAATAAAAGTAAAAAATAAAATTTGCTTAAAGTATCACATTTCAACTTGTTTCTGCTCTATTGATACAGTGAAAATGTTTGAAAAAATGTAATTAAAGAGCTAAGTTTGGCATTATGTTCATAACTTTCACTTAAGGAGGCTGCTGAAGCACATACCTCATGGTGGAGCAGATATTATTTATAGCAGAATATTACTTAATGTAAATAAAATATGTCCCATTAAATATTTCATCACTAATCCATAAAAGTTTAAGTTGTGAGTTCTTTTAAGTCATAGTTTTTTTTTAAATGGTGTTTAATACCTGTTTTTACTACTGAGGCACCACAGGCATTGGACACTGATGATACACAAGATGAAATGACATATTGGGAAAGGATTTTTAAGCCATGGTGTCTCAGCTAGAGAATAAGTGCCTGTAATCAATGTAGACATGGTTAAATAGTAATTAGTTCTAAGTCTAAAATGTGTTCATAAAATACTTGGTTAACTTATGCTATTTATAAAATGTAACTTATTTATTTTATGTACTTTAATGACCAGCAAAAACCATAGTACTATGTGGTACTGCATTAATGCTTTAATACAATTTTCTTCTTATTGATTATTATTTTTGCAGAATATAGTATAACATAGAATTTGTTACCAAGCAGTGTGCCGATATCTGCATGAATATATACATTTTTATAAAATTTAATACAGTCTGACAAAATAGTTTAAGATCTGTGGTTTGAATCCCAGCTGTGACTTAGATTTTTAAAGTCTGATTCTTCCCTTCCAAATAATATCTTAAATTTGGCTAGTGTGGAAGAACTATTTCTATAGTGTATATTTATTTCTAGAATTGTTTTAAATTTTAATATTTTGACAATGGAGGAGGTGTTAAGTGAATTATTGGGAAATGACAGATGTACAGAAATGTTTACAGATGCTACAGCACCTGATGGTACTGTCAAGAGGTGCTAGTTGTTCCAGTTTATGTGAAAATCTTATGTATTTCCCTCACTATGACAGTGTTATGTGAAGGGGAAATTATCATGGAAAAGAGAAATTATCAAGAAAAACATATTTTGAAAAGGGAAGGAAACAACTCTGCTTTCTTCTGCATGCATCAACTGGCAACTATGCAGGATCAGCTCATTTTTGTTTATTACAGTTGCTGATTTAATAAACTTGTGCTAATAAGTCCTGTCTTCTAGTGGTAACCATACTTGCCTTGTAGATGCAATGTCATGGGTTCAAGCCCTGCCAGGATTGATGGATTTTTTGGGCATAAAAACTCTAAGTATGACTTACTTCAGAAGGAAAGTAAAACAAAGCTGTTGGTCCCATTTCATAAATTTATGGCATGAAAAGTCCTCAAGTTTGAGCAAAATTTAACAAATGTTTCATGCTCTGAATTGAATGGGATACTAATGATCTAAGATGTGATTTTTAAAATGAAGCATACTAGTTCTCGAATTACATCCACTAGCAAGAAGATAGCAGTGTTACAAAATATTCAGGTGGTTACACAAAAAAATGGCAATGTTTTATTGCTTCATATGATAGTGAAAGTCATGTGTTAGCTTGTGTGATGTTCTACAAACAATTCATCTAAGAAGCAAAAGCAAAAAAAAGCCTAATTCAATATTCTTTGTTAGTAATGGTGAAACAAGGGTCATGAATGCCAAATGGTTGTTTTTAGAGCATAATATGTTGTTAAGTGCTCTGACCATATATGAAAATTTAGGCAGTGTTCCATAATTCTAAACTAGCACAAAATATGATTGTGCAAGAACAAAAACCTTAGTTCAATGTATACAAGATGATACAAAGAAAGTAATTTTAACTTTTGAAAGAATGCAATTTTTTTTTTGCTACTGGTATGGTAATGATGTAAATGCAGAAAAATGTTATTCTTAGGTTGTATTTTTTTTTAATATCTAGCAAGATCAATATCCACTTTTCTCTTATCATTACTAAAAACTTAATGACAATCCTGGAAAGGAGTTTTTTTTTTTTTGTATTGATAATGAATTGGGCCCCTGAACATTTCTTGAAAAAGTTCCATGAGTTTTTCTTCTGGCACTTCTATGCAATGATTAATGCAATAAAAGGTTGTGGAATTTGTAAAGGAGAATCATTGATCTTGCGAGATCCATTAATCTTAATCCATTAATCCATTGGAGATCCATTAATCTTTTGTGTATTTCTGCTCAAGAGGCAGCTTTATAGTTGCCAGTAAACATGACTCAGTTATTTTACTCTTTTGAGAATACTAAATTCCCAATTTTGTGCAACAAAACTCTGTTAACTGATTCAAGGAAGGAACAGCCAACATGTACTACCATACACAAAAATTACAGTCAATGTCTTTGTCATCTGAGTCTTGCAAATTTATAATGATAAGATCTAAAATTTTGCCACATTCTATTTCTTTCATGAAGTCCTCTAGTAATTTTTCAGCATGTTGCATGAAGGATTCCCAGTCTTTTTGTGTCACTTTGTAAATTTCTTCATAAATAAATCATTTCACTCCATTCGGTTTAAAAGTGATGTTTCTTTTGGTAACACTAGGAACAAATTTTCTAGCCTTACTGCAAATGTGAGACATAGTAAATGTGTCTACAGTGCACACATTTTTAAAATCCAGGTTTATTTGTCTCTTCATCATTAATGTATCTTTTGAAAAAAGTATATAATCTAAAAATAATATTCAGAGCCCAATACCTACCTTTTTTTCACCTAATACCTGCCTTTCACTGTTTTCATCAACACTAAATCTTCCACTTGCTTTACTTAAAGTCGTTGCATAGCCTTCTGTTCTCTAATTAACAAAGCCAACAACTGAATTGAAGACACAATTCATAAATATGTCTGGACATTCTCCAGACATAACAATATTCTTCTGTAAGACTAGGGAACTGATACACAGCTTTCAGAGATGAGTTCATAGTATTGTCATTGAGAGGAACTATTATAATAAACTGCAAACTTTGGTCCAGGGAAGTTCTTAAGCATCAGCATAAGTGTAGATATGCAGCCTTTCTGAAAGAGGGTGTGAATTGGTTCACAGTTTTGATAAACTAGCTAATCTTGTTTTTCCCCAATATTTCTTCCAAGTATGAATGAATAGTGTTTTAACACCTGTTTTTGCTACAGAGGCACCACAGGCGATGGACACTGATGATAAATGAGATGAAATGATATATTGGGAAAGGATTTATTTTTTTAAGGAAGGAATCGTTCCAGGCTTAAGTTTAAGGTACCTCCCTGGCATTTGCCATTTATGAGGACTGAGGAAAACCTGCAAAAAACCTCAGTCAGGGAGGATGGTCCTGGTGGTATTCGAACCCAGACCTCCTGCTCACGAGTCCATGCCTTAATGACCTCGTCCACCCATTGCAGTTTCTTCTTGCAAGTGATACATTAAATCCTGCATATACCCATGTTTCCTTATTTTGCAAACAAATGAAAGGAAATTGCAATAAATGAAGCATACAACAGTGTTATTTTTCAATGGAATGCAGCTGCAATACTGTGATAATTGTATAATTATTATACTAGCAGTTTATCAGCTATGGCCAAATATATGGGAGTATTTACTCATCTGTATAATGAAAAGTACTTAAGCTAAAATAATATGGTTTTCACAGTCATGGTGTAAAGATTTCTTTCTTTGTTCCTCATAGATTATTTATTGCAAATCTAAAATACTTTCCCCTACTGTACCACAAAAGAGGGATTAATTTCATGGGATGTCAGTGGGAACACAATATGGCAGCATTGCAAGACTCCAGTTGGAGAGCGCATATGTGTGCTCAGGGTCATTCATCACATTTGAAAGCCACTGTAGCTAGTTCTTTTTGTGTGTTAAAATTTCTTTTTTTACAATTTTAGTGGTGCTTTTGATTTTTATGTTTTTCATGGAAATTAATTTAATCTGCTTGGGCACTAATAACATCATAGTTGTGCACCCATAAACCATAATCATCATTATACAAAGTAATACCATTCTAGTCTGCTGGGCCCAATGTTGCTGTTTAGCCCATCTCCAATTTGCCTTGGCTTGTTGACAGCAGAATCTAAAATTTTGTTTTGGGCTCAGATTGACAGGGAGACTACATGAAAGACAATGTAAAGTTGAAAATGAAATTTCAAGCTACTATTGGGAGGTGGAGACTTCCCATAGTCCGGGAAATATGGTGATAATGCAATGGTGTTAAAGGAGTACATTGTCCATATGTAGCATATGTATCATAAATATATATTTTACAGTGCCTGTGCTTGTGCTATGATGTGTTATGAAAATATTGAGCACTTACAGGCTTAAGTTAATATGCTTAACATTTCCCAACTTAATAATGAGTTAATAAAGTATAATTGGGTATGCACTTTCTCAAATTTCTATCTACTCTATTTGCTTGCTGTTAGGTGGAGCAACAAAATCAGAGAAGTCTTCATTTTCCTCACTGGAGTCACATGAGTCATTTGTTTCACTTGTATCTCCTCCCAAAGAAATAATTAAACTGTAAACAATGTCTGCCAATCCATCCATTTTCCAAAAGTGTCAATACTCTATACCATTATCATATGATTACATATATCATATGATTACATTAACCCAACTATCTTCAGAAGCATAGGTGCTGAACTCCTAGGGAACGGAGATGCCTAGATACTCCCAAAATTTTGAAGGGTTGAGCTCCCCCTATATTTCCAAAGGGTTATGATAATATGAGCATATATGAATTGTTTAGTTTGTATGTACTAAATTCTTCCAGAGTTAACCAAATTTTTAAGACTGGTTTTCATTCTTCCATTGTGAACTTGTACAGCGGTAACATAATTTTTTGGGTTTTAGGAGGCTGAAGAAATACTTTAAATCATCAGAACCATTTTAGTGCAATTGTCAATTTAAACTGCTACTGAAACACAATCCACTGTTTAGATCTGCATGATTTAGTCGACCAGTTCATCAAGAAAAATGAGTTGTAGTAGCAAATGTTCACCAGGCTTTTGATAAAATAGATAATTCTTAATTTTTTATTTCTTAAAATGTTTTATTCATTTGCATGTTTTCACTTAATGGATTATATTTAACGAATTCTAATAGAATATTGAGCAAATACATGGATTTGATTTCAGCTTATCACTTATTATAATTTTATTACTTTATTTTGATTTGTTTGCTTATTAATGCATCATTAATAAAATTATTTTTTGTTACAGTGGGGTGGACATTTACAACCTTTGTTTTACTTAATGTCACTGACAAACCGCCATGGGTGGCCGAGGTTGTTAAGGCACAGATTTGTGAGTGGGATGTCTGGGGTTCGAATCCCACCAGGGCCATTCTCCCTGACTGAAGATTTTTCCAGGTTTTCCTCAGTCCTCATAACTGGTAAATGCCAGGAAGATACCTAAAATTAGGCCTAGAACTTTTCCTTCCTTAAATATCCTTTCTCATTATATCATTTCATTTCATGTATTGCCAGTTTTCACCGCCTGTGGTGCCTCAGTAGTAAAAACAGGCATTAAACACCATTAAAAAAATCACTAACTCATGCTCTCTAAAGCAGAGAAGAAACCCACATTATACATTTATTTCTCCAGTAATATTTTTCTCTCTTAGTAAGAGTTTTACTTTGGATCGTGCAAGCTCAATGGGGTTTCAGTTCATACATATATGGGGACAGACTTAATGCTTCATGATCTTATAATTATAATATTTCATGATATGAAACACTTTTTTCATTTCTGAATTTCTAGCAATACTTAAAGTTTAGATTTTCTCGTGTGTTGAATGAGGAGTGTTATTACTTTGCAGCCATAATATCAATTCAATTTTTACATTGTATTTCAAAGGGAGTTTGTTTTGTTGAATATTGTGGAGTATTATCTATAACAACACTCTTCTCTGAGAGGATGGAAAGAAGTTATTTATCCTAAACTGAGGTATTTTTTTTTTTTATACTAAACTCCATTTACTTATTGTAAAAAAAAAATGAATACCTAATTTAGGATATATTACCACTCCATTGTCAACAGCTTCGTAAGTGCAATAAGAAGTTATTTATTAATACAAAGCTCAACACTTCTGAAATTCATTTTAAGATGATAATATCCTGAGCTTTTGTATGCTTGAAAAATTAATAATAATAATAATAATAATAATAATAATAATAATAATAATAAAAATAATAATAACAATAATAATAATTAATAATTAATATTGAATTCTTCACAAATCTTATTTTGGATTCTGCACAGATGACAATGAAACCTGTTACTAGAATTCCGCTTAGTCAGTACACACCTAGTTGACCTTCACTTTGCCATCATTTTCTAATAGATAAATTATTGTCCACCCAAGCCTTATAAACATATACAAAACAACTAGTGTTCTTTAAAGTGGCTTATTGCTTTCAGATACTTGCATCATCATTCCATTTATATTTCGCTTTTCAATTAATTAATATTTTACTTCTTTTTGGTACTTTTTCCATTTGTAGCTCATTTATTTAAGAACTTTTCCTAGGGATTGAATCCTTGAGGAAATTCAATTGTTTTTCAAATCTCTTATGACAATTTTGGATAAGCAGGAATTAAATTAAAATTTGTCTATGCAGCAGCATATCCCACTTGTCAAAATCATACAATTTCATTTTTGTATGCTTTTATCTATTTCTATGTTTTCATGGAGTAGACAGAAGTCTCATTAGCTTCAACCCCTTCTTTTCTTACCCTGATAGTTGTTTTTACAGGGACACTGGTATAATGGAGACACACATAAGTTTGACTGTTTTAAATTTTGTTCTAGTTTTCTGTGCTTCAATTCCTCATCACACACAGGGATCACTTTTCTTAATATTTCTCGAGCCTTAATGTGTACAATTTTTCTTGACTTTCATTGTAATTTGTAATCCATCCATTATTTGTGTCTATATATAATTTATAATATCAATATTGTGACATATCCATTATTTGTGTGTGTGCGAGTGTGTGTATGTATATATATATATATATTAATTAAAAAAATTTAAGGATTAGCTGTATTCTGCTCACATTGACTCACATTTCCTTTAGGTTTTTGCTGCACTTTAAAAAGTTTGTGAACACTTTACTTTTTGTATCAAAAGAAATACAGTTTGCTAACATCATTTTTTGCGCTATTTTTTATGATCTGAAAACAGAATTTAGTGTCATAGCCCTTAATAATAAGTAATCAAAAACTTCTGCAATGTTATTTGTGTGCTTGACAAAGAGCTAAAAGTACATTTATCTTCAACTGAATGTGTCTGCAAATGAAGCATTTATCAGCATAGATCCATAATTGATTCTGCAGAAGAATAGCAGTATCATGTAGAAAAAAATCTTCTAGCAGTCAAAAGAAAGTAAGAGTAATGAAAAGCATTTTAAATTCCATGGAGTTAAAGGCATTACATTGCCTAAAGACATATAGATGTTGTTAATGACACATTCATCCCAGTAAATGTTGTTACTTGCTATAAACTAGTGATTAAATCCAGTGCTGTTAGTCCATTGTTAACAGAAAGGAATTGTTTGTGAAAGTTTAACACTTCTGCCAAAAGCAATTCTGTAAATCTGCAGCAGATCTGTACCAAAATCAAAATTACCTTAATGCAAAATGGTGCAGTTCTGAACTCTGTTGAGTAGAATTTTGTGTTTGTTTGGATGGGTATTCCATTTAAATTTTTGAACATAAGTTTAGTGATTTTTGTTTGTTCAATCTCTAATCATCTGTTTTTTTTATTTTTATTCTTAGAAATACATAATTATAGTCCTTAACTATTATAATGAAATATTCACCAATTACATTCTTTGGGTCATGTGGTTAACAAGGCAGGAAATTGTATTTTGGAGGATACTGCTAGGATCTAGAGTAAAAAGAGAAGGTTAATAATGTATATAAATATATATTTGTTATTGTAAATTGAGGATCTATTGCTGTAACAAATTATAAAGTTAATTGTGGAATAAATTCATTTCATTCTTTGGGTCCATGGTTCTTCTTCTTTTTGTTCTTTTTCCTTTATTTATTTTTTTATTTTATTATTATTTTTTTTTTGTCATGTAAAATAGTTTTAACATCAAAATATATATATTTTGTTGACATGATAGGAATGTGAAGCACAAGCTGTTGCAACCCTTTATGTAAAAAACTTGACCCACTTTTCATTTTATAAAGTATGACACTTAAAATACTTAAGTGCCTAATTTGCTTAGATACTGTTTCCATTTTTATGCTTGTGCATTTGGAATTGGTTGTACTATATTTTTGT
This sequence comes from Metallyticus violacea, assembly GCA_030762175.1. Classification (NCBI taxonomy): domain Eukaryota; kingdom Metazoa; phylum Arthropoda; class Insecta; order Mantodea; family Metallyticidae; genus Metallyticus; species Metallyticus violacea. The sequence continues at coordinate 269,321,919 of CM060846.1, read as the reverse complement.
GGTTACTGTGTTACAGACAATGAAGAAACGCTTTTTTGTATTACGAGGAGATTCACCAGAATCCTCAGCAAGGTTGGAATATTATGAAGATGAGAAAAAATGGAGGAAGCATCATGCTCCGCGGAGGTAAGGTACTTTTCTTATACAACAATTTAACACTAGAATGCTCGAGCTTCAAGTACCCTCTAAAATACCCGTTAGCAGTCAATTGACCACTACTACTACTTTCTTATGCATTTTTAATAATTTTTCTCACTGAAAACTATGGAAATGCTTGCTTATCACCTTCTAGACTACTGTGATGGTATAGAGGGAATGATTTTGCTTCTAAATTGCAAGCCAGGTTCAAATTCAATTTTCATTTAGCATCCAGGATGACTGTATATATGTGGTGTCTGCTCAATGTTACATATTTAAATGCTCTTCTTACTCAGGCCAATGAAATTTCTTACTTACCAGACAACTGTAGTGATCTAGAGGAAACAATGTGACTTCTGAACTGAGAATCAGGTTTGAATCCAGCTTGAATCATGCATCTGGTTTCAGATATTTTTATGTTCATGGTTTTTGCTCACAAATTATTTATGTTTAGCTCTGTATGTCCCCAGGTTGCTGTGCCTATTCATTTAATTTGTTGGTAGTTCAATCATACATTCAAACATTTGTTGGTTCATGCTTTTGTTTATCTTAGGTCATCTAAGGCTAAATGCACTTTAATAAAAAAGTTAAATAAATTTTTATTTTAAATATAAGAGCATGTTTTCTCAAAATAAGTAATGTTTTATTATACGAATTGAGAATCCTCTATGCTATGTGGTAACCAATTATTTGAACAAAAAAAGACATAAGTTATACAAATATGGGTTATATCTATACAGAAAGGTGTAACATTGAAACATTATCAGAGATATATCCTAAACTTAGGTATTAATTTTATTACATTAAACTTCATTTACTTACATAAAAGTAAGACGCGTTTCGGTAGAATCTCTCCCATCTTCTTCCCTTCAGGGGCCCAATTTATTGGGTACGGGGCGTAGCGACCCCGAGGCACCCGAGCTGCTCCCTCAGGTCCGCGCTCAGCGCGTTTGACTCCTTTTTATTTCGCCTCTTTTATTGTTTTATATGTCCTACTTCCCTGTTCTTTGTCTGATGGGTGCCCCCGTGTTTGACGCGGTAAAATGTGACTGGGTAACGGCGTAACTCCCAGCACAGGGTTATCATGTAGGACAGGAGCGTATCCCCTAGTAAAGGTCAGGCCCGGGGAAGGGCCATTGCATGAGCTGTAGACTTCCTGCAGGCGATTGGGTCCCTTCGTCAGCCCACAGGAAGGTGTGACCCTGAGGTTACTTTGTTCAGGCCAGAGCCAGTAACCTAAGCCGGGGTGGCGCCCAGGAAGCAGCCCGCCATCGGAGACGGTTGCAATTGTGGAGGAATAAATCGCTATGGTACTGGAAAATAATCCTTTACATTTTAAACGCAAAAGAATTGACGTAAAAGAAGTAATCGAGAAGTCTTTCCCTCGTTACTTAGTGATTAGTCGTACTGAAGAGAGTCAGTCGTTTACGACAGTAAATCCATTTAAAATTCAGAAGGGCATTGATGCCATAGCTGGGCCCGTTAAGTCCTGTACCCGTCTACGCAACGGATCACTTTTGGTGGAGACACTTGGCCTGTCTCAAAGCAACTCGTTGCTCAAGGCGACGCTACTCCACGGATATCCCGTCCGTGTCGAGAAACATAAGACCATGAATTCGTCGCGAGGAGTTGTCACCACAAATGTTCTAGACGGAATGTCCGACCCGGAAATCCAGAGCTGTCTGGAAGACCAAGGGGTCACCTCAGTTTATCGTGTACAGGCAAGGAAAGAGGGGGAATTACAGCCGACCCGGACTCTTTTCCTCACATTCGACAGGGTCGATTTGCCGCAGAGGATAAAGGCGGGCTACGAGGTGATAGAAGTGCGCCCGTATATCCCGAGCCCGTTGCGATGTTTTCAGTGTCAGCGTTTTGGACACACTCGCATATCGTGCAAAACTGCCGTATCCATTTGTGCAACCTGCGGCCAAGCAAGTCACAAGGGAGCATGCCCATCCGCTCCTGTCTGCGTCAACTGCCGCGGTGGACATCCAGCCTCGTCCCGCGATTGCCCTCGTTTTCTAGAGGAGCGCTGTATCCAGGAGATCCGGGTGAAGGAAAAACTCTCCTTTACTGAAGCCCGGAAGCGATTCCAGTCTCGCCAACCTGTCGTGCCTAAGACCGGCACCTACAGCGCAGCAGCTTCTTTTGCGCCCAAGAAGTGCGATAGCAGTACGCAGACCTGCGATCTTGTTTTTACACGGGTCCAAACTACTCCTAGTTCTCCAAAGCGCTCTACCGTGAAGCCCAAAGCGGTTGTTTTTAATGCCCCTGATATTAAGTTCAGGACGAGTTTTACACGAACGGATTTTTTAAAGTCGTCAACTCAGGTAGAGCAGAAAAAGAGCCCTTCTCCTCCTCGGAGGTCACGCTCCCATGATGGGAAGCAAACCCGCTAGGCGGTCGCCGTCGCCGCCTATACCCACATCCAACCGATTCCAGGCGTTGGAATCGGCGGATGCTTCTCAGCGGGAGAGCCCTCCCTCTGAGGATGTGATGGAGCAGGATGTGCCTGCTCCTTCAAAACCACCGAGTCCCACGCGATTGAAAAAAGGACGTTTGTTTTGCCCTGGACCGTCCAAAAAGTAAGGTGGTAAATTTTTAGCTTCTTTTATCTAATTTTAACAATGGCTATCCTTTCGTGGAATGTGCGTGGTCTCCGTAGTCGAAGACCTGACCTGGAATTAATTTTACGTTCTACTGACCCTTTGCTTGTGTGTCTCCAAGAGACCAAGCTTCGCCCAAGTGATTCTTTTAATTTACGCGGTTGCTCTTCGGTGAGATTTGATCTCCCTCCCGAAGATGGCACTCCCGCTCACGGCGTAGTTTTACTTTTAATTCGAAACGACATGTACAGCACCTCATTACAGCTCCAGACTCCTTTACAAGCTGCTGCAGCTACAATTCACTTTTCTGGCCTTAGTTTTTCAGTCTGCAATGTTTATTTACCTCCTTCCGGCACCATCACCACAGTTGACCTGGACGATCTTTTGTTTCAGCTACCGCCCCCTGTTCTTCTTTTGGGGGATTTCAATGCACACCATCCCCTATGGGGTTCCACCACGGAGTGTGCAAGAGGTAACCTCTTAGCTGACTTTTTGCTAAATCACAATCTTATACTTCTCAACACTGGTCAACCTACTTTTCTCTGTGACAGCACTCATAGCTTTTCGCACTTGGACTTATCCATTTGTTCTGCCTCACTTGCTGTACATTTCACCTGGAACGTCATCTCTGATCTATATTCCAGTGACCACTTTCCGTGTCAGATCCATGTACTCTCTCCGAACGCACATTCACAGCGCACGCCAAAATGGCTCATTGATAAGGCGAATTGGACTCTCTATCGATCTTTGGCCGAATTTTCAGGGTGTGAATTTCCATCTATCGAAATCGCGATCGAGCACCTCCGTACGGTCATCATGACGGCCGCAGATAAGGCTATTCCCCGGTCGTCTTGTCACCCCAGACGCTTGCCGGTTCCCTGGTGGACTGATGAATGCCGGGATGCATTGCGTGCACGCAGAGGAGCTCTCCGAGCTTTTCGTCGCCACCCTACATCAGCAAATATGATTTGCTACAAACAACTTCGCGCCAAATGCCGCCGAGTCATAAAGGATAGCAAAAAGGCTTCTTGGATTGGTTTTACCTCGTCTTTTAACCGCACAACGCCTTCATCCGTAGTTTGGGAACGGCTACGCCGCGTTGCTGGCAAACCAAGGTTTACACCTATACCCGGTCTTAGGGTTTTAAATCGCGTGCTCACTACTCCGATTAACGTCGCCAATGTTTTAGGGCGAACCTTCGCTGATGTTTCTAGTTCCGCCAATTACCCGGCTACATTTCGCGCATTAAGGGAGCAGGTTGAGAGGAAAGGTTTCTCATTTGCCTCCGACCATCAGGAGAGCTACAACGTTCCTTTTACCGCCAGGGAACTGGAGCATGCCCTTTCTACCTCTCGACATTGCGCACCGGGGCCAGATGACATTCATGTTGCCATGTTGCAGCATTTACCAGCAGAAGGCAAAGCATTTTTATTACGAACTTTTAATTTTATTTGGTGTAACGGCACATTTCCCTGCGCTTGGCGATTGGCCACCGTCATTCCCATACCTAAGCCTGGAAAGGACCCACATCTTCCTTCCAGTTACCGTCCGATTTCCCTCACCAGCTGCGTTTGCAAGGTGTTGGAACGAATGATTAACGGACGGCTCATGTGGTGGTTGGAGTCGAGGCAATTATTAACGAACGCCCAGTGTGGTTTCCGGCGTCATCGTTCCTCAGTCGACCATCTGGTGTCTTTAACTACCCATGTAATGGACGGTTTTGTGCGCAAGTGCCAAACGGTTGCTGTATTTTTTGATCTGGAGAAAGCGTATGATACTTGCTGGAGAGGCGGTATCCTCCGAACGCTTCACGATTGGAACATACGTGGGCGTATGTCTGTTTTTATTCAGGAATTTATGAAAGACCGGGTTTTTAATGTTCGCGTGGGATAAGTTTTATCGTCGAATTTTATTCAAGAGAACGGTGTACCTCAGGGCTCGGTACTAAGTTGCACACTGTTTGCCATTGCTATTAACTCTATCACCCAGTGTTTACCGCCAGGAATACAATCGTCGTTATTTGTAGACGATTTTGCCATCTATCTTTCCTCTCGGAGAACCTGTCTCTTGGAACGCCGCCTCCAATGCTGTCTCGACCGCCTTCACGCTTGGAGCGTCTCTCACGGGTTCCGTTTCTCTGCAGAGAAGACCGTCTGCATGAACTTCTGGCGCCACAAGGAGTATCTTCCACCTTCGCTCCATCTTGGCCGAGACGCACTCTCCTTCGCAGACGAAGTTCGGTTCCTTGGCTTGGTGTTTGATAGGAAATTATGCTGGTCATCGCATATAGCGCAACTCAGAGGCAAGTGTGAACGTTCTCTTTGTATTTTACGTGTTTTAAGTGGCACATCTTGGGGAGCTGACCGGACTGTTCTTTTACGTTTTTATCGCTCACTTATCCGATCGAAACTGGATTATGGCTGTGTGGTTTACGGATCAGCGCGACCTTCTGTCCTTAGTCGGCTTAACCCGATTCATCACCGGGGTATCCGTGTTGGCATTGGAGCATTCCCCACCAGTCCTGTGTTGAGTTTATGTGCGGAGTCTGGAGAACCTCCGTTGTTTTATCGTAGGGATGTTTTACTATCTGCGTACGGTTGTCGCTTAGCTGCGCAACCTCGTCATCCCACGAATGGGCCGTTTTTTAATGTGTCTTTTGATCGTTTTTATGCTGCTCGGTCTTTTACTCCTAAGCCAGCTGGCTTTCGTTTTCGGGAGATTTTACGGACGTTGGACATTGAGTTACCTGCTTTTTTCTTAGCCGGGGAAACTTCTTCTCCCCCCTGGATTTTAGCAGAGGCCCCCGTTCATCTCGGGCTTACGTCCTGTCCAAAATCATCGACCGCAGCACATATTATTCGTTGTTCTTTTAGCGAGATCAAATCCTCTTTTAATGGCTGGAATTTTATCTATACGGACGGCTCTAAATGTGACACAGGTGTAGGATGTGCTTTTGTTTTAAATGGGGCAAGTTTTACGTATGGTCTTAACGTTGCAACATCTATTTTTATGGCGGAACTTTATGCTATCTATCGGGCGGTTTTATTTATTTCTGAACAGGGGTTAGGGAACAGTGTTATATGTTCCGACTCTTTGAGTGCCATTTTAAGTTTTCGAAATCTGTACAACCTCCACCCTCTGGTACAGATGGTCCAGAATGTAGTTTTAACCCTTTTCTACGCTGGCGTCAGAGTAACACTGCTATGGGTACCTGGGCACGTCGGAATCCCAGGAAATGAGGCCGCAGATGTTGCAGCAAAATCCGCTCTTTTAGACCCTGCTGAGTACGAGCAGCGTTTTTATTTCGGGGATTTTATACATTCTTTACGTAGAGCCATTTTTTCGCCCTGGCGCGAGGAGTGGGAATTACTCCCAACTAATAAGCTCCGTGAATGTAAATCCACCCCTTTTAACTGGTCGACTTCTTCTCGCGCTGTTCGTCGCGAAGAAGTAATTTTAGCTCGTCTTAGAATTGGGCATTGCCGTTTTAGTCATTCTCACCTTTTTAATGGTCAACCCGCTCCAGCTTGCCCCCACTGTGACCACCCCTTTACAGTGCGTCACATTTTAATTGAATGCCATCATCTGGCAGCTTTTAGACATAGACTAGGTTTGTCCTCCTCTATTGAGGAATTACTTGCAGATGATGTGGTTGCTGTTGAGCGAGTGCTCCGTTTTATCCGTGTTTGTGGGTTTTGGAGCAAGGTGTGAGGTGTTCTCTTTTTATCCATGACGGCATTTTTAGACGCTTTTAAGACTGTTGTTGTTTCAGCATTTGATGCATCGTTTTTAGCACCAGTCTTTTATTGAGTTGTTATATATAACCCTTGTTATTGTTTTGGGGTTTTATTGTTACCAGTTTAGCCTTTTACAATTCTGGGTTATTTTCAGCTTTTGCTGATGTGTTTTACTACCAGTTTTTATATGTTCTAGTGTTGATGGTTATTGGGTTTTATTGACCCTTTTTAGACCATTATAGGACTGTTGTTTTTCGCTATTGCGGCTTTTTTAATACCAGTCCTTTGTTGACCATTACACCCATTTGTTATTTGTTATGGGTTTTTATTTTGTTGCACAACGTGCTACTGTTATTTACCCTAAGACATTATTTGTGTCAACTATTTATTTTTAGTTCTGGCGCAGTTTTTAGTGTGTTTGGGCGCTAATGACCTTAGATGTTGTGCGCCCCTTAAACAATAATCATCATCTCCCATCATCAGTTTGCTCACTGAACTGCCATTACTGGAAATCTTCGATATATTACCACTCCATTGTCAACAGCTTCATAAGTACAGTATTTATTGTCAGAGATATTAGAATGACACTTTTTGCAGAGTTTTTGCTTATAACAAGAACCACATACAATTTTTTTTACATCTCAAACTATCTTTGGTTTTGTTTTTCTTGTATAACCCTATTTGACATGGCTTGCATTTAGCAGCCTTATATGTTCCTTCATTCCTATAATCATCTATGAATGATGATCATGAATGAATGGTGTTTAATGCCCCTTTTTGCTACAGGGGCACCACAGGCGATGGACATTGATGATACATGAGATGAAATGATATATTGAGAAAGGATTTATTTTTAAGGAAGGAAACGTTCCAGGCCTAAGTTTAGGGTACCTCCCCAGCATTTGCCGTTTATGAAGACAGGAAAACCTGGAAAAAACCTTAATCAGGGAGGACGATCCTGGTGGGATTCGAACCCCAGACCTCCCGTTCACGAGTCTGCGCCTTCACGACCTCGACCACTCGTGGCGGTATGAGTGATGATGACAGTAATCTATGAAAGCTGCATGAAAATAAACAACTAAGCTAAATGAGTAATCGGAAGCTTTCACGGCCGAAGAAACTTCTAGTTATAATTCTGACTCCGGCTGTGAAAGCTTCCGATTACTCATGACTCGCCTCTACGGGGAGGAGATATACCGACTGATTCGTCAACTGGAAACACTGCGCAAGCAAAAATCATCTCTTCTCTGCTCTCTCACCTTCCTTCTACGCTGTCGGGACATGGGAATTGTCCCCAGATTTCTACAACAAAAGCGCTGCTTCCACACCGCTGCAGCACACCTTATCTACAATCTTGCGGAACGTTCCATGCTCCGGGAACGCATACATCAAACTCGCCGTGAACTTGCTACCAACAACACTCAGCTTCTCTCCTTACATCTCCGACTGAGCAACTCTCTCAATAAACAATACTGGGACCGTGCAGATAGGATCACTTATATTTCCATGCTTCACAACACAGACAGTACTACGACGAGACATTAGAAGAAGTTTGACAGCCTTTTGGCCACCAAGAAGGTCGACACTTCGAGTGACACTAGCCGCACAGTTGTGAATTTACCCGATCATGAGCTTTCACCTGCAGAAACTTCACTACTTGCAAAAGGAGGCAATTACGCGGTGATACCACCTTCCCTGCCGGTGGAGGAGATAATTTCCAGCATTGAATCTGGGATACGCGCCCTTCCAGCTCCTGCTGCAGGGGAAATACGACAAGAATCCGCCAGAATTCTCAAACGTGCCAAACGCCCAAGAAGCAACCTGACACGCCAAGAAAGAACAGCCCTCAGGAGACAATGCCGCCACGGACATCATTGTCTGCTCTGCAGATAAGGGCAATCTACTGTCCTCCTGAACCGTCAAGACTATCACAACAACATCTTAGAACTACTACAGCCTGACACTTACCGTAAACTGCAACGTGATCCTACATCTCGTATTTTACGATAAACCAACAGTCTAGTCAAAACGTCATCCATATTACCTGAGGACAAACGCCGCACCACTAGATCTATAGCTCAACCTCCTAGACTCTACGGTCTGCCCAAGATACATAAAGCAGAGGTACCATTACGACCCATTATCAGCGGAATTGGGTCCCTCACCTACACGGTCGCCAAGTATTTAGCCAATTTATTGCAACCGCATATCGGCTCCACTGACACCTTCATCAAGGACTCACATCACTTCATACAGATAATACAGATCATCGCATTGCAACCTCAAGATATCTTTGTGAACTTCGATGTCGTCTCCCTGTTTACCATGGTTCCTGTAAGTGACGCCATCACACAGCTGAAAGATCTCTTTACAGATGACATACTTGCATTGTTTTATCACGTGCTCACTACCACTTACTTTCAGTGGGACCAGACTTTCTTCGAAAAAAATAGACGGGGTCGCTATGGGCAGCCCACTCAGCCTGGTTATTGCGAATTTCTTCATGGAGTCCTTCGAATCTCAGGCTCTGATTTCTCCAGCTCTCAAACTATCCATATGGTACCGCTATGTTGATGACACTTTCATCGTATGGAGTCACGGAGACTCACCTCTTGATGGCTTCCTTCAGCATCTCAACAGTATCAATACACGAATCCAGTTCACCATTGAGAAAGAGAAAGATGGCCAACTAGCTTTCTTGGATGTTCTGGTTACCAAAAAACCAGACGGGAAGCTGGGACACACTGTTTACCGCAAACCCACCCACACCAACCGGTATCTGAACAAAAATTCCAACCATTACCCGAAGCAGAAACGCGCGATGATAAAGACCCTCACTGACCGCGCTGCTCGCATATGCGAGCCTGACTCTTTGCGACAGGAACTCCGACATCTGGAACGGGATCTATCTGCAAATGGTTATACAGCACAAGAAGTATGCACAGCTATACGCCCATCCACACACCACCCGGCCATACATGATTCGCCCAAGAGCAATGGTATTGCCTTCCTACCGTACTTCAACAAGGTCACTGACAGAATTGGACGCCTACTCAAACTCCACAACGTCAAAACCATTTTCAAGCCTACCAGACAAATCATTACTTTACTACGCTCGACCAAAGACCCCAGGGACCCACTCGCTTCGGCCGGCGTCTACCGGATTCCTTGTTCCTGCGGTGCTGTATACATAGGCACCACTCAACGAAGCGTCAACACACGGATCTCCAAACACAAGAGATGTTGCCGTCTGGGCCATCCGGACAAGTCCGCGGTCTCAGAACATGCTATGTGGGCAGACGGTGAACACACTATCCAATACAATGAAACATCTATCCTATCTTCAGTACCATACTACCACGCTAGATTACAACGCGAAGCCATAGAAATCTACAAGCATCCTAATAATTTCAACAAAAAGGGAGAGGCTCTCAAACTGAGCAAAACCTGGCATCCGATATTAGCCACAGCAAGTGAGCGGAAGGAGAACCTCTCCCCGAAGGGAAGGGGATCTCCAAGCTTTTGCCATGCCAGGACAGAGTCCTTTTCTGGCTGAGATATGGTTGATGAGAAGGTGATTGTGGGTGAATGGTGGCATTGGTAGTACAGGTGTGTTGTGTGTGTCTGTGTAAGTGGGTGTGTGTGAATGTGTCTAATGATTATATGTTACGGTGTACTTAATTTATGAGCATTAGTCTGGGGCGTTTGTAGGGAGCTCCGGGGTCGATGTCGTACTCCCCGAGGCCGCGGATGAGGGAATTGAAGTTGTTGGGGAGACTGGAGTGGAATTGTTTGGAGAGTTGAAGGATGTACTCAGACAGGGTTGGTAAGTTTAGTTCACTGTGGATGTTGGAGTTTGGGATGTACCACCCTGCACCAGTGGCAGTGCGGAGTAAACGGTTTTGTAGGACTTGTAAGCGATGGAGATGGGATTTGGCGGCTATGCCCCAGACTTGGCAGACATATGTTAGCACTGGTCTAAGTACCTGTTTGTAAATCAACACTTTGTTTCTGACGGACATCGGAGAAAATTTGGAATATAATGGATATAGCATGGCCATCCTACGGCTAATTTTATTAGCTAGCTCACTGATGTGGGGCTTCCATGTTAGCTTCATGTCGAGACGTACTCCGAGGTATGTAGCCTCTTTGCTCCATGGAACACTTCCGCCCGCAATAGTAATGTTGGGGACATCCGCAATTTTGCGTCGTGTGAAGGTTACTGCCTGGGATTTGCTGGAATTTACAGCCAGTCTCCAGGTGGTAAACCACGTGGTTAGCTGATCTGCGTAGCGTTGCAGCCTTGTGACAGCAGCGTGGTGACGTATAGATTTAGTTGTAATTGCGGTGTCATCTGCGTAGAGGTACAGTGAACAGCCTGTGGAGGATGGCAGAGAGTTTATATAAGTCAAAAAGAGAACCGGGCCAAGGACACTGCCTTGGGGGACTCCTGCGCCGATAGGTCAGGGAGAGGAAAGGACTTCTGAGGACTTATCCAATATTACAGCACATAAAACAAGCCCACACTAGCAAAATGCATGCGAACCAATCACTGATCAGAACGGAGATGCCCCACCCTCCGAGTACAACCCCTCTGCTCCAGCCGAACCAATCCCCTTCGAGCAGTTCATATATAAATATAACACCTCCCTGGCATTTCAGTCCTGGCAGGACCTTCGCCCAGAAGACTCAGACTGTGCCACTGAAGATGTCCTCCGCAGTTGAGGATGATACGTTTGGACTCCTTAGCTCCAAGAGACCACAGCTCCTAAGCCCGGAAGAAACTTCTAGTTATAACTAAGCTAAATTTTATACACGGATACAAGAGCTGATAAACAGTGACTCATGTACTATGCTACAATAAGTTTGAAATATGTTTGTTGCGCAGTGATGGTTATTGTCGGTTATAACTATACAATATATGATGTAAGAAACATGGGTAAGGAATCAGTCAATTGACCGCCTCCGGGAATCGATAGTAAATTTGTTATTATTTTAAAAATTTACATCTGAAATTAAAAATAAAATATTGGTGATCTAAATGTCATTGAAACAGATTAAAAGTCACAAAACCATAAAAAAATACTTCCAAAAGCAGTGTTAATTGAAGCTTTTCAAAATTAAAGGTGGCCAATTGACCAGCATTGGGCATTCTATTGTTAAATAGATTTTTATTGTCCGTTTCAAAACTGACAAAATGAAACAACATCTGAACAGTATAACACTATTTAAAGTTATGTATTAAACATAATATCTAACAAGTTACATTGCTGCAACACATATATATCACTGAGACATTCTGTAATAAGCATGGATTAGTGGGATCAAGGCTACATAGATACGTAAAGGATACAAAGTAGGTAAAATCCTGAAAATCCAAAAATAGTTCCTGTTGTATATTATATAAAGGACAGTCTTTCACACAAATGCCAGAGCTTTTATATTCCTTTATGACCAAATTAGAATATTGTAAAGTTTGATTTGATTAATTATGGATGCTCTTTAACATCTCAGGTTATCAGTATCCCATTCAATTCAGGGCATAAAACAGCCGGCAAATTTTGCTCAGAGGCCTCTTCTTTCAGGCTTGAGGTTCTTTATCATGCTGTAAATGTACGACATGGGACTCATGGCTTTACTTCCCTTCTGAAGGAAGCCATACTTAGGATTTTTTTGCCCCAAAAAATCCATTGATCCTGGCCAGGTTAGAAGTGGTGATCTAGGGTTTAGAAGGCAAGTATGGTTACCACATATTGTAAAGTGAACTATCACAATGAGTATACTGATACCTCACAACACAAATAAGTATTATAAATATCTGTCAAAATTGCTTTCAAGTTTTAAGCATCCCAGCATCATTAACCCAATTTGAATAGTTTATCTAATTTTCAGATTACTACAGAAACCTCATTCAGTTTGGAATGCCCCAAAATTTTGTTTGTAAGTGGAAACTATACATTAATATCAGGATCAAAACATTGAATGTTAATATGGTTAGGAGTATTTGCTACTCTTAAGATTATTGAAGTATATGGATAACACTTTTGTTGAAGCTTAAATTACGCTTTTAATTGAGAGGCTTATACATTGCCATCGTTAGATGTAAAAATTTATTGCAGTAAAGAAATATAATTGAGTGATTTAATCAATCTAATTCATTTAAGGTTTTACGATCAATAAGAGATTTATGTTGGAAAGTATCCAGTCATTTAATATTTTAAAAATCTACCTTAACTAGCACAATGGCATCTTCATTAATGAACGAATGAATTAATTCATAATAGCGTTCTGCCTGAGGGCAGGTCCTTTGCTGCACACTAAGCATCATCATTGCCCATTTGCAAATTTTCTGAGGAGAAGTACTGCAGTGGCCTCTCTTTGCTTTCCACAACGATGAGGATGAGCTGATTATGTGGCAATAACAGAATGAATGGCATGGGAAACAGAAGTACCTGAAAAAAAACCTGCCCAATGTCACAAATCCCTCCTATGGCGTGAACTCAGGCCTCTTGTTGGGAGGTGAGTAGTTTTATCACTTCCTGCCATGTAATGACATCTTAGCCCCCCATAAAGAACTCACCTAGGAACCTTATATACATACTATAGAGTCTCTTTCACCTTTTGAAAATATTCTTCAAGATCTCTTTAGGAATTATAGAAGCAGCCTTGTATTCTCCTTAATTTTGTCTCTTTCATTGGCTGCAGTAGATACTGGAATAATGATTGATACTTGAATAATGTCTAGGGAAGTGATAAACTGTATTATGTGATATCTTGGCAGAAGACTGTAGAAGAAATGAGGATTGGAAATACATTGTCATTGTGGATAAGCTTTTGCACATTATGTGAGCCCATTCATTGGCAACTGACTAGTCCTACAGGATTGTATGGTCACACAGTCAAGCTGCTAAGTTCTATTGAGGTCAAGGGCCAATCTTCAAGATTTTCAAATTACTTTTTTTCAGGTAGATCTAGTATGCCCATTGTTTAGGATTACATATGTTTAATCATGATTTTGAAGGTCACACCTAAATAACTTATTAAAAAAATAATCAGTGAATAATATAGCATGTTATTGTAAATTGTATCCTCAAAGCTATACAAATTTATATTTTAATATTGTTTGAGAAGTTAGCTCTAAAATGGGTGCCTACATTTTGGGTAATCAGCATTAAGGGTTTATTAGAATAATTAATATCTATTTATCATATAAAAATTGTATCGATATTCCATTGCAGAAACATTTTGCTCTAATACATGTAACATGTATCTATCAACCTGTTATTTAATTGGTATGGCACATTATTTAAGATGTGTTTTGTGCTTCTCATATAGGACAGGTACCAAGAAGGTATAGAATTTTTAACAAATAGTTTCTTTACCGAATCTAAGAATACACTAGATTAGCAGTCACATGTGTTACAACATAGTTCATTCTGTAGTTTCCCAGCTGTTCAAATGTGTTCATTCATAAATATTTTACTTACAAAGCTGTTGACAATGGAGTGGTAATATATCCTAAACTTAGGTATTCATTTTTTACACTGAACTCCACTTACTTACATAAAAATAAGATGCGTTTCAGGAGAATCTTCCTCATCTTCAGTTGCTCACTGAACCACCGTTACTCGAAATGATGGCTAGACATCTGGATGTTCCTGTGGTGGAATCTGTTGGCTGAAGTAGGAAATTTGCTGAGTTCATCCATAGGAGGAAACTTGAAGTTCATTAGGTTTTCTTTATTTTTTAATATGAAAATGTTTTCCCCGGTGGATAACTGCATTGGGTCGTGAAGATGTTTCAGCAATTTAATTTCCAGTTTTATTTCATGATTTTTGGTCCAAAAGTGAGCTGCTACTGCTGATTTATCTACCTGCTTAAATCAAATATTCCTAAAGTGTTTTTTCCTCTGAATTTCCAAATTTCTCTTTGTTTTGCCTGTTTAGCTCTGCTCACAATCTGCGCATTTTATGTCATAAATTCCTGATTTCTGTGCTGTTGGTATGGAGTCTTTTATTGTGCAACCTAATAAATTCTTGATATTATATCTGTTTTTTCTTTTAGATTTAATTGATAATTTTTATCACTGTGTCCTTGTTGGAACCATTGGTTAAAGCTATCTTTATTATCTTTTGGTATTCTATTTTGTACTCTGCTTCTGTGAGTGGAATATTCAGCAATGTGTATGTGTATGCAAAACTGAGTATTTATGTGGAATGGGGTTATAACTAATTTTTTATGTAATTTTCTGTGTGTGTTTCTTTTCTGTAAATTCCAAAATTAAACAATCTCATTTTGTCATAATTTTTAAATATAGAAATGGTAGTCACCCATTTCTCTCTTCTTCTGTAGTAAACAGTGTATATATTTATGTTGCAAATTAAGAAGTTTAAGGGCATCTATTATTTCTTTGGTATTATTGCAAAAATGTTGTACACATACCTATACCATGACTTGAAAATTAAAGGGAAGGCTTTTGTGATTAGTATTTTAAATGAACTCACGAATAAATCTGCTAGAAAAGGTGACAAAGGGTTTCCCATAGTTAGGTCTGATACTTGTTGGTAATATCTTTAGTTGAAGCTGAAGAAATTTTGTGGAATGCTAATAGTAGCAAGTTTCAATAAGTCTTCTATTTCTTCTGTTTTTAAATTTATTGATGTTAACCATTTCTTTAACATAAGTTTCTCTTAATTAAAATTGAAATATAAATTGGAACTTGCAAAGTGAAGCTAATCATATTAATTGATATCGTATGATTTAGTTGAACTACACAGTGAAGCTTTAAGAGTGTGTAGTTCAACTGAATCATACAATGATATCAATTAATAAATTTCTCTGTTGGTATGCTCTGGAATAAGGCTTTTATGTCAAATGATACCATTATATCTACAGCTGTAATTCTGCTATTTTTAAGTTTTTCAACTAGATCAAATGAATTTTTGATGCTCAAACCTTGGAATCTCTTAAAAGAATTGAAAACTTTGATAAATTTTTTTGCTACCTGGTATGTGGGTGAATTGAAATTGTTGATAATTGGTCTCATGCTGTTATCATTTTTATGTATTTTAGGTAGTGCATAAAGCCTGGGTAGTACCGGATTACTCTGTGTGATATTCTGTTTATTAGCAGTGATGGTGTTTTGTTTAAGACTTTATTGCATTTTTTGAGTGAATTCTTTCCAATTGACTTGTAATTTTTTCCTTTTAACTTACTTTCAATTTCATTTATGTATTCCTTTTCGTCTAAAATGGCTATTTTATTATCTTTGTCTGCTTTTGTATATATCACTGGTTTTTCTTTTAGTTGTTTTAATGTCATTCTGTAATTTATTGATTTCTTTCGGTTTTTTATGTTCTCCAAAACTTTTTTGCATTTACTTTTAACAAATGATTTTTCACTTTCGTTTAGTTATTGGGTGGCTATGCCAATGTCAGCTATGTAATCTCCTATTTTATCTGAGAAATCAACTAATGGGGGTTCAGTGAGCAACTGAAAATGGGGAAGATTCTCCCGAAATGCGTCTTTTTTATGTAAGTGCAGTTTAGTATAAAAAATGAACACCTAAGTTTAGTGTTCATTCATTTATCTGAATAGTGGATTCTTATAGCAGATGTAATGAACATTTCTCTAGTGGTGTTTCCATCCAGTCAGTACTTTCTTGGTCTAATAACCTGAACATTTATATATTTATTCCAATGTCAAGTTAAGTGAACAAATGTCATAGAATAATATAAACAAACTTTTATTGGGGAAATAACTCAAATTTCACTAAATTAGTTCCACTTACTTGGACATGTTTCAAAGGCTGTTCTATGAATATATTTTCCCACATTGTTATTTCTATTGGTTTTTGAAGAGCTTTTAAGAGTTTTGGTTCCTTTTTGAATTCGTGGTTCTTATGCCAGAAATGGTCTGCTATTGCTGATTTTTCCGTGTGTTTATATTTTACATCATGTGTTCCTTAAACCGTGTGGTAATATTTCTTTTTATTTTGCCTATGTATTTCATATTGCTGTTTTTGCAATAAACTCTTAACTCTTTACTCTTATATTCTTACAGTTTCATTAATCTTTGATCAAATGTTTAATACAATTGAGGAGCATTTTTTTCAAACTTGATAATTGGCAAAACTTAATTTTACAGGATATACTTTTACAATTGTACTGTATAATGCTTTATTTCTCAAATGTATTTTTTGCATCTCACTTCAGCCAGAACATTTTAAGTTGGTATTAAACTATCAGAATATAAAAGTACAAAAAATATAATGTTAAATGAATAACAAAATTCATTTGTTTATTTTTATTATTTTAAACTTTAAACATGGCAGCAGCAACATCAGCAGCAGTGGAGTGGTGGTAAATATTAATTATGTGAAGTGAAATTAGCAAATGGAACTAAGTGCAATGATTGTGACATTCAATTTAATAATGTTTGTGGAAAATTTTCTGATGTAATTTTTATAACAGATAATACTTTTAGGTGCCATGGAAATAATGTACTAGTGAAAGAAAATGAGCTTATAGATAGTGATTGTGATTCTTCTGAATCCTTACAAGAAATGGCAAATATTAATTATAAAATTCACATTTGCAAAAATTAAATACTTAAAACTGCAGAAGCATTAAATAATTGATAAATTTTGTATAAAAGTGAAAATGCATTAACATCTTGCAATACAACAGCATTTGTGTTGTTGATATTAAAGCATATGTAAACAAAAGATGAAAAATCTAGTAATAATGCCACCAATATTTATAGTTTCAACAATTGAAAGAGGGCAAGATGAAACAGGAAATTAACATTAAGATTTTATTTAATGGAAATTGAAAAATAGTGAATTTTATTTAATTGAAATTGGAAAATGGTGGGGAAAAAATAACATGGTATAAGGTAGTTAAAGAAAATAAGAATCCAACTAGACTAGAATGGATAATAGTTGGAAAAATATATACATTATAAAGGACAGTAACATAAAAGCATTTCCTAAAATGCCTATCTGTTTATATCAAGGTTAAGTATGATGCATAGCTTTCCTGCACAAAACAAACAAACAAACAAAAACAAAAAAACCCAGCAAGTGAATCATTTTGAATCGTGGCGGCAATGGAGGCAAGACATGCCCAGCCACCAAGAATCAAATACCATGAGTGCAAGATAGTTTGTACCAGAAAGCTGATATGAAAGATTTTAAGCTCTACTGGCAGTGAAAATGAATGATGGATTTATATAATGGTTTTATGGGAAGGCCACAGAGTCAAGAGGAAACAAGAAACAATCTAAACAAGAAGGGATAATAGCTGAGAATGTATATATCAGCAAGGACAATAACATAAAATGAGTTCCTAAAATGCTTACGAATTTATATCAATGTTAAATCTGATAACAGTAGATATTGAAGATTTGAGGCTCTCTTGGCATTGGAAATGAATTGGAAATGAATTAATGGAATATCAACCAAGCATTTTCTGGATTCTCCATCAAGCTTTTGCCCATCTCAACTTTATGGGAATGCCACCAAGTCGAGGAGATGGCTGAAAGCTTGGTGAACAATTGAGAAAACACTTGGCTGATACCCCATGAAACCATCATTTAACATTAAATATGCTGAAAAGGTATATCAAAGTTTTCTGAGGCAATATGTGAATCTATTAAATCTAAATATTCATATACATCTTTTGAACTTACAGTTAATATGGTTGTATTTGTATCCAAAAGAATGACCAGGAGGTACACTTGTAACAAATATAAATCTTGATCGGAATCAACACAGTAAAATATATGTGATTACTTAATATATAACCTATTTTAAACCAGTTAAAATCTCTTTCATTGTAACAATTCATTATTTTAATGAATATAGTCAGTATTGCTAAGGGAAGTTAATTTTCTGCATTTATCTTAAGGATTTAAGCATTAATGCAATATGATATGCTGATGGTCAAGTACAGACTGATTACTTACAGTAGCAGCTCAAGGAAGAGAAAATGGACTGACCTGTTAAACATGTGCATCAGGGTATATCGAAAATGGGGGTTATTTTTTATTTTTAGAATTCATATTGGTAATTGGATTAAAAGTTGTATAATGACCTCTTTATTGGAGATCCTAAATGACATTTTAACCAAAGTGCAATCACATTGAAATTTTAACAATTTGGGTGTATAATGTTTGTTTTTTGTAGCTCTTTGCTTGATGTAGTAACTCTAATGTGGTCTGTGGATTCAGAATGTATTACATAACTGATATGTGTTTCTATAACATGTGTTAGAGGCTACATCAACCCAGAACCCACCACGGGGAGGTAGCTGCTTTAGAATTCCATTCAACCCACATATTATTCTTACTTTACTCTTAATTCACCAAATGATCAATTGTGCAATTAAGTTCTTTTTCTGAAGCCAAAGAATTTGCTTTTCTTCTCATGTTATAGGCAATGTCATTCTTGCATCCAATTTTGACCGTATATACCCATCTCTTTCATTATTTCCATATACAGATAATGCAGCCTCACTGACAATTTTAACAAGTCTCTCAAAGCTTGAGTATGGCATGGGAACACGGAAATCTCTATGTCTGGAACAGATCCATTCTTTCAGAATTCCTAAAACATACATGTTTTGATGTGCCTCAGAGTTGGAGGTTCTGTCACCATGTTCTCTTCCCAATCAATAAATCAACATAGCATGTAGCTGAGAAATTTAGTTTCAGGTTTTGGAAGGTAAGAATTTCTTTAGCAATACTTTCAACTGTATTCAGAGCTCTTGCCAAAATAATTCATTGCGCTGCTAACAATCTCATATTTTGGCTGTCATCAGTTATCATTGCCAATAGCATATTTTCTGGACTACAATAAAAGACATTTCTTGATATCACACTATGAACTATATCTCAGTAATTATCACTAAAAAATCTGGATGTACTAGTAGCAAAGAAAATAGGTCTGGAACTATCTATCTTTACAGTGAGAATTGCATTTTATCTAAAACTACAAAGGAACATAAACCTTCACAACAAATCCTGTCAAAGTTTTGAGTCCCTCAGATGGTTTTTCTATAGAAATGTAGAGACAAACCAGTCTTGATGCTGTTATATCCAGTGTGCATGACTCGACTTTCCTGGTTTCTTATTTTGTAAATTTGGTTCACATTTTCAGTGACTATAGTTCAGGCAATTTTGAATAGATATTTCTCATTGGAGCTAAGATCTTTAACAGTTATATCAGGCAGTTCTGAACATATTTAATCAAATTTGTGATAGGTTGATTTTCACAGTTTTCTAAAAGCTTTCCAATAGGAGCTGAAAAGGTCGAGAACCCTGTAATGCACCTGTTAACATTTCTCAATAAATGGTGCAAAGACAACTCAGCAAAGTGCTAAAGACAAATGCTTTAATGGAGAGGATGTCCTATTTCAGTCTTGATGTGTCAAATGACTCCCCCTATCAGTCCTGTGTTAATCACAATTCCATCGCACCCTGTTGCCATTAAATTACATGTGTCTATCTCTATATCTTGTTCCCCCATTTTTCTAGTATGGCTGAAGCAATGTTTTTTGCAGTTGCTCAGTCATTTAATGAAACATGATCAAGATATGTGCTTCCTGGTTCTTCAACTATGACATAGTGTTCTTCAGCCTTAGTTTCATGGTAATTTTTGCCATCTTTCTTTTATCATTTTTAAAGTGTGATCTTTTTTTCCATCGAAGTATATACCCAATGGTTTAACATTTTCTTCTGACACTGTTTCACAAACTTTTCAACAATTTTAACACTTCCCTCTGTACTTTGCTTTTGTCTAGAAACTTATCAGGATATTCTTCAGACACAATACCAAGATCTGCCATCACAGCACTGGCAATTGCAGCAACTTTGCATACCAATACATTTGTCTTGTCTTTAATAATATATGTTTTTACACTTAACTTAGCCATGCTTAATGATTATATTATTTTACTTGCAACTTATAACAGCACGACTCTAAACTCAGCTAACAAGATACTGAAGCTGAGGCGAGGAATGTGTCAAGATATGCACTTCCCCACTCCTTGGCTGTAAGCTAAATGATTTGTGGAGGAGAATCTGAAAGGCAACATCAGCACCTGATACAGCAGTCTGTACCTCTGTTATACATCTAATTAAAACAAATGAAACATGCATGGCATGCCTATAATTTTTGTAACTTGTAAGCTATTGTGCTTCAGTGAAAAATCAGTTTATAGACCCCCCCCTTTTTTTATGCTCTCTTATAACATCATAATGCAACTTTTTAATCCATATAAATTCGAAAATTTATTTTTTGATACACTTTAATGTGCATGCACACATATAATACACAGATTGAGTGATATAATAGAATATATTAAAGCACTACAACTGTTTTATAGTTATGTAAATTGTATCAAATTTTGTCACTTTAATTATGAAAGTAGAATTAAAGGAAAAGTGCTGCACTTGCAAACCCACAAAGTAGTAAGCAAAGTGTATAAATATATTTAAAAGCATGCAGAGAGTGTGGTACACATTAGTTTGATGAACATTGAGAAAAGTGTAACTGAGGCAACAGGGTTTCAGAAAGAAGCCTAAGAAGAATAATTAAAGAAACTAAAAACATTGCCAGAAGTGCTTCCATCTCCTTTCTCAGGTAGCATAAAAAGAAACCTATAAATCTTATTGAGTCACTTTGGATAGCTTCAATGAGGCAGTAGTGTGCCAAACAGTCAATATTTTGTATCGTGCATATACAAAGAGCTGGCTGCACCGAAAAAGTACATTCAAAATTAATAGACAGCATTACCAGATGCAAGGCTAACACCTAATTATTATTATTCATGTGGGAGGAGAACGAGGCTTTATCCCTAATGTTTATGTTCATTTTAAGTCCCATCAGAAGATCGGTAACTACCATATGGATATGAATTATTCCAATTATAAGTGAGTAAATAAGAGAAAGATTGGTTCCGAATCTTCCATCAAATTTAGCCCTGGTTATTAATAGCAGCTCATATCATAATGGGCTTCTTAATAAAGCACCTACTGCAAGATCCAGAAGAAATATGATAATATTCTGGCCTAGCAAAACCTATACATAGAACAATTTCTCCTGCCTTCATAATCCAGATGTTTACAACATGATAATTCTCCTGAAACTTAAACACCCCACTTACAAAAGAGTCAGCATTTTTTATGCACATAACATACTGTTTTACACCTTATACCTTATTATCCTGAGTTGAACCCAATAGAAAATACCCTGGCAGAAAGAAATGTCATATTTAAAATGAACGACATAAAATTAAATTAGCAGTGAGATGTTCGCCAATATTTCTGTAGAAGACTGACAAAATGAAATAGGTATACAAAACATGTTGAAGAATTCATGCATAGCTAAGGTTTGCTGGATGCAGCATAGGAAATAGTCATTCATTAAAAGGTGACTCTATAATGTACTTTTCAAGTGAATATGAAGTGGAGGACAATGAACAAGGGAGAAGTGGAGGAGGAGCTGCCGAATTCTGCTAGTGCAGTAGCTATTTCTTGACACTAGCTTAAAGGTAAGATGGCTTCCTCACCACTGTTACTTTCCCCTCTTCTAATGCACGTTGAGCAGCACCTCAAGTTAATTGGACTTTACTAAAATCATTACTCTCATAATAATAAAAATGGCAAATTTTTAAAAATAATTCACATGGAGACATAATGCTTAGGAAAAAAATTAGGATTATCTATATTATTACAACATAACCCAGATGTATATATGAGCACTGCCTCCAAGTTCATGAACTGGAGTGTTAACACTCCTTCTGAATATGTATTTAACAATATATTTTGTAGAAAATATTTTTAAAACTGTGGGTGATGTATTTTTACCAAGGAAGGTGTTAAATTTGAAATAACAATGTAAGCAATTGTTGCATTGAAGATTGCCGTTAAGTTTGTCCAGTTATTTTAAATAATATTAATACTATAGTAATTTTCTTTATACGGGCCTCCCGGTGATAATGTTAAAACTTTTTATATATGGAATAAAAAAAAATACCTAACCAAAGCCTGACTATCCCTTCTCTTTCATTTTTCTTCCAAATTAAAATGTACTTCTCCTTTTCTTGGTAACCTTTTAATTCCTTGTTGTATGTTAGTAACCTTTTCTCCCTAATATGGGAAAATAAAATTTGTCTGTCCATGTCTTCCGTTCTTAATCTCACCCCCCCCCCCAACAACCTCGTCTAAAATATCCAATTTTAACCCAAAAGTATCCTAACCCATTTCTAAAATTTTCTAATTTTCTTCCACCAGATATTAATAATACCCAAATTTTCTTCTTGATACTTCAGGCATATCAAATTGTCAGTATCCAGTAGCTCTTGAACCCTAAATAAGTACATCAATAGTTGCTCCATCATTAACTCTCTCACACTTACCTTTCTTAACTCTATCAAAGTCCCTGTATTTGCAGTATTGTTGGAAACTCCCAACTCAAAAAGTTTTGCAATTTTCCATCCATTCAGAACCATCTCCAATCCCCTTTCCAAAATCTCTTTCACTACAGAATGGGCCACACTTCTCTTCTTTCCTCTACTCCTGATATTACCAAATTAAATTTCTGATATCTTTCTTCCAAAGTTTCTACTCTTTTTTTGGTGACTTGGACTTCTGTTTTCATGTTTTGCATTTCAATTTTGATTTCTTTTTTCATTTCTCTCCCCACATGTTTATTTTATTCCCGAACCTTTCTTCCATACCCTGCAATACGTTCCGGATTTCTCCACCTGCTCCATGATCAACAATAGGTCCAGGAGTAATCTGTATTCCTACATACTAATTACATACACTACAGCAAAAATATTCCCCATCTAATGCTGCACTTTTTTGTAAATAGATTCTATAGTACTGATAGACCAATTCTTGCTCTACAAATCTCTATGTTGATTCCCATTGTTACTTGTATAACTTTTCAATTTCTTCCTGTAACTCCCAAGAAACAGAAACTATCTCCTTCACTGTTAACATAGCACCCTGAAATAACATAATAGTTGTAGCTTATTGTTTGGTGGTGGTGATCTTTATTGAGTTGTAAGTAGATTACAAAATTATGGATGTCTGCAGCTTGTGATCCTGGTCATTATTGCCAAAGCACATACCAACAAGTAAACTTAACACAAAAAGCAAAATAACATATACCTAGGGTGCCAAAAATGTATAAACACTTTCACAGTAGATATCTATTTAATTTTTTTCAAAGTTAGACTGAAAAATAACAGAAATATGTAGTATAATATTTTGTGAATAGATGTGACTCACATACATTATGATAGCATTTCTATATGGCAGGTAAACAAACAATGAACAAATGAAGTCAACATTATCATAAATCAACAAGAACAAATGAAGCCAAGATTATTGTATGATGTTCTGTAAGCAAATGTGACTCTCATAATGTTATGCTAGCATTGCTGCTTCAACAAAATGGAGTCAAGATTATCATTTGAACAGCAGAAAGCAATTTTGAAGTGGTATTGGAAAACAGAAAATATTGTTGAAGTTCAAAGGTAATGGAAACGTGTGTACAGAACAGAACTGCTAATGCGAGTAACAATTGCACACATTTGAGACAAATTTGAGACTCATGGTACCTATGCGATGTTCACAAGGGCGGATTTGGCAGATCACATTACCACCAAGATGTATGTGCATATCTTGATGACAATCTTCCAAGGCACTGGATAGGACAAAGAGATCCGATTGAGTTTCCATCATGTTCTCTGGATCTGACTGCATTGGACTTTTACCTAAGGGGGACTCTAGAATGTTGTATACAATAGAAAACCAGCTACACTGGCAGCATTTCAGGAAGAAATTGAAACAGCATATGCTGCAACTGCGGAGGACACTTTTGCAAAAGTTGTGCAATCAGAAATTCAACGTACTCAGAAGTGTATTGACGCTGATGCTGTTCATTTTGAGCAACTATTGTAACTGTAAAAGTCTAAGATGATTTGCAGTTTTTTCTTTGCTTGAAGTGTGTATACATTTTTGGTACCCTCTGTATATATTAAAAAAAAACACTTTTCAGTTTAACAAAACACACATTTCATAAATATATTATGCTAGTACCATCACTCATTTGTCCCAACTCTCCCCCCTCTAATTTATTTATTTTTTCTATGGCTATATGCATTCTCTCAAACTTTAAACAAAAATTTACCAAATTTCCTAATCTGCTCATCATCCTGAAAATTTTTCCTGTATGCTACTACTTTTCTTATTTTAAGCCATGTTTCTTTAATAAGCTCCTTTCTGCATTCATTTGTTCCTGGACATTCAAATAATATGTGGATTGCTTCTTCAGTTCCCTTACAAATAGTGCATATGCTCTGTTCACAGTTATTTCTGAATCCTCTCAATTTCCAACCCTAATCTAAAACCAAGCAATCCCCTCTCTTTTCTCTTTGTTGCACTTCTCAATATATCTTTCTCTTTTCCAAAATTTATCTTCATTTCCTTACTCAAAATGAGTGAGCTTTTCTCCTTTATTGTATCCTGCATAATCTGTCTATCCATATCTTCATATCTTAATTCCAAAATCCCTTCCTTATGCATTCTCTTTCCTTCCATCCCATTCTTTTTCATTTGATTCTTTTTCTTTATTAAGCCAGCTGTTAATACTTATTATTTTCCTGATATTCACATATTGCTTTAAAATATGTTCTTCATTAAACTGGTAATTCTAAACCAATTAGTACATACTCCATCACCAACCTCTCGTAACAAAATGCATGTATGACCAGTTGATCTGAATGTGTAGAGTATGTATTTTGCGAATGAGCAAAATCCTTTCAAATCTTGAATTAGTCGATGATTTTCAGTTTGGAAAAGGGAAAAACCATCTTTACTTTTTAACCTCAAAAAAAAAAAAAAAAAAAAAAAAAAAAAAAAAAAAAAAAAAAAAATCTTATGTTTTGACCACCAATCTGCTGACCAAAGAACTGAAAATGATAATCTGGAATGCTAATATTTGAAAACATACATTCATTTAGGAACAAATAGAGGGTAGGTGCATAAGTTTCCAGCCCAATCATTTTCTAGTTAAAGACAAAAACTTTATTTCAATTTTCAATATAGTTATCTTTTATTTCATTACACTTCTCACTTCTTTAAATTAACATTTCAATCCTCCCACAAAAATAGTCAGTCTTGTCTGCAAAATGGGCATAAACATCATCACTTCTTTGTCACACTTAAATTTCCTTCCTTGAAGGTCCTTCTTGAGTTTTCAGAGGAGCAAATAGTCACTGGGAGTTAGATCTGGGCTGTAGCATGGATGATTGAACTGCTTGAAGTCGCATTTCTTCACAGATTCCTTTGCAACAAGAGCTGTGTGCACAGGCTCATAGTCATGAAGAAGGTGGACACCATTACTCAGTTTTCCTCACCTTTTCTCTTTGATGGAAGCAGTAATCTGTGCAGTAGGCCAGCATAGTACTCCCCATTATTGTGGTGTTCCCCTCTCCTTGAAGTCAATGAAGAGTTCCAAATGATTGTGGTCATGATCTTCTTGGTTGACTAAGTGACCATGGCCCTTAGAGGTGGTGCTTTGCCAGGTTTATGCCACTCCATTGATTCTCTTTTGGACAGGGGATCATTCTATAAGACTATAGTTTCATCTCATGTAACAAGATTTGCAGAACTTCTCGCTTTCTCGTTGCCATGGCAGAATTCCAAAAATGCCTGACAACAGATGACTCGTTGCTGCTTTTGGACTGAGGAAAAAAATTTAGGCACCCATCTTGCACTAACCTTATTCATGTCAAAATATTCATGAATAATTCAAAGGACTATTGTTTTAGAAAGGCCCAACCATGCTACTATTTCTGTAACTTTCAGCTACTGGTCTTCCATAATTTCTCCTTGCATAACAGCAATGTTTTCAGGAGTGAGCACTTCCAAGGACTGACATGCACACTCTTCATCTTCAATTTTTTCTTGACCAATTTGAAAAAGTTTGGCCCATTCATTTACGGTAGAATATGAGGGGGATGCTTCCCCATATACACTGTTTAATTTCATTTGGAGTGGGTCATTCTTTTGTGAAGAACTTAAAAACAGCTCGATACTCCATTTTGAACATGTCATAATCTTCTATATATAGCCTTGTTTCTGCAACTATATCTGAACAACTGAACAAAGCGGAATGGAATTTACAGCTGCAATTATTTAATTAACAGATAATGTATGTCACCAGGTAAGGGTTTTGTGAAGGCAGTATCTCTTATTGGCGAGACCAGAAACTTATGGACCTACCCTCATATCTTTGACATCACTCACTTATGTTTATGAACTAATGGTTAGCACATTGCTTCTGATGCCACGATGAGTTTGAATTAAGGACATATGTTTATTTATAGCTTCATTTTAAAGGCTTATTTTGAGTTATTGTAGTTGCAGTATCACCACATTGTTTTAGAAAAGGTTATTTATTGATCTCATGTTGCTGCTTCATCATGGTACAAACTAATAGTTCAAGCACTTGTTACTGAATGTAAAAGTTAATTTTGATACTGTTTTTATATGTACTAAATAGCAAATTATAAATTTTCAGTAACAAATTCCCAATATCAAGCTATCTTATTACAAAGTATCACAAAACCCAGAATTCTCCCAAAAGGTCCAGAAGCTAATAATGTAAAATGTATGATGATCATTCATTGCTCAATAGAGGTTTTCTTTTCTTTCTTTCTTTCTTTCTTTCTTTCTTTCTTTTTTTTTTTTTTTTTTTTGCCATTCCCCCTCCCGTGTGTTTGGTAGTGCTTAAGCTCCCTGACAACTACCTCCTCTTAAAAAGTGTACCATGATCACAAGAAATAATTAAATAGTAATTATGTTCCTTCCTTCATCTCTCTCTCTCTCTCCTTTCTGTGTTTGGTAGTGCTTAAACACCCTGATAATTGCCTCCTTTTAAAAGCTGTACAAGATAACAAGAATTAATTAAATGTTAATAACTGTATTCCCAGTATTTCAGCACTTCCACTGAAAGTAAAAGTGTACTTCATGAGCATTATTAGTATTCTTCATGTCAATAGAAAGAGTACTTGTATTTACGAAGACTTGCCAAATATCTTTCTTAATATTGTCACACCCCAGAATTTTAGGAGGTGACGGGGAATGCAAATCATAGAAACGTTAGTAGAGATAAAATCAGTTCCCTTTATTACAACCATGCCTCAATACAAAATTACAGTCTTGGGTAAAGCCCTCCGCCGTCAACGTTACTTAGATACACCAAGAGTATTCAGCTGTTGACATTACTTATGTAACAAGACAGCATCCTGTAAAGCATTCCACTGCCTTGAGCCCCAGTCAGGGCTTACCTTGGAAGATGTGTCTCGGCGCACTCTTTGCAGACTCAAGCTTCTCGGTCGGTCTAGTAGGTCCCCAGCCTGATCTCTAGGCTCTCTCTTTCTCCCTGTGCTGCAGGAACCTCCATGCTCTTAAATAGAATCCCGTACCCCAGGGAGGGGGTCAGAGGCATTACCAAATATGGTGTGTCACCGCTCTAGGTTTGAATTAAAACAGCCAATCACAGAGCAACACATGAAGGCTCTAAAGCATCCTGATTGACACATGACATCCTGAAGCCTACGTGACTTTTGCAGATTGCTCAAAGGAAACTGATGTCATGGTGAAAACCCTTGGGTTTGTCACAGGAAGTGGCTAACCAATCTTTTCCTGCTGTACAATAAGCTACTAAGTATCTCACGCCAAGACAAAACGGTAAAAATATGGATGAACAAAAAACTGTCTTATTCTGAGAAATTTCTAATTGAAACTAAATGACTTCAATTTACTAATATTTACCGCCCGAAAATAGCGTCCGTGACACATCCTGGATGACTAACATGTTGTCGGCCTCGACAACACACATAACCCAGCGGGGTAAAGAGACTATCCAGAAATATTAAGTATCAATACAAAGTAAAATACTAACGAAACATACTGGCATAACATTCGTATTGGCGTCCAGATGCAACCAGCCAAAAAACATATGCCAGCAGATAATTACACTGATAAGTAAGGAATACTAATACCTATTTTTTTTAAATAATAACGAGCACCAACATACCACAAAGGAAAAAGAGGGGAAAATCGCAACGGCACTCCCGCGGCCCAACCCAAACAGTCATACCATAAGTCCATGGTATGCGCAACATACATAGGTTCAAACGCCCACAAACACAGTATACACCGACACTCGGAGAACACCCTGTACGCCGCAAGTACCCACATGCTGAACGCTGCCCACCAGTTAAGTCTTTGGTACGCAACCAATGTGAACCCGTAGGAAGTAGCACGAAGATTGAAGTCCGAGCCGGAAATCCGGCGGAAACCACAACTAGGGCACTAGTATTATTCACCAGGCCGGAGAAGAGAAACAAGCTGAGCATATGTTGTAGTCACATAAGCAAACTATCCGTGTCAGCTCACAATGTCTTCAGGTAACAGAAGTGGGCATAGGCGTATCGATGTTCTCGGGACTAGTGTCGTGGGCGGCACATAGGCGGGTCCGCGAGCCATGCATAACACCAGAGAAAGAAGCAAACGTGAATTAAAAATGAGTGATCAAATGGAAGGAAATAGGAAAAGAAGTGACAGAGACTGCACAGAAAGTGGGGGGGGGGGGGAATCCATGAAATACAGGGAAAATCAACAGAGCAGGAGGAAAGACAAGGAACTCAGAGGGCAGGTGGAAGTGAAAGATGTGAAACCAGGGGAAGGTATCAACCGACTAAATAGGTGCTACAAGTACTATCCCCCCCAAAAAGAAAAGAAAAGCAACTGTAACACACTAAAACGCAATACCTATATCATACAAAGTCTAAAATAAGAAAACATTGGAATATATATGAAAACATAAGTAGCATACAATATATATATATATGGGATGGGTGCAAACATCACCTTCAAAAGGCAAGACATGAGCGTTACATCGACTATAGCGAGTGACAAGCAAAAAGATATTCTTTCAGTTTTATTATCCTATTATTGGAAATTTTTCATATAACGAGGGTTGGAACGTAAATAGTGGCAACTATTTATTTACAACCGATACAAAAGAGTTACATGTTAGCAACCTTTACTGTCCTTCAATGTAGTCACCAGCGTTGTTTATAACCCGTCGCCAGCGATGTGGAAGTCGTAGTATACCTTTAGCAGAGCCTGTTCATTCCCTTGATGGTGCAGATGGAGCGGTCTACTGCCTGTCGAATCTCTGGAAGCGAATGCCACGAAGTGGTTCCTTCATCTTCGGAATCAAATAAAAGTCACAAGGACTTAAATCCGGGGAGTGTGGTGGATGGTACAGTACTTCCCAGCCCCATCGACCAAACAAATCAGCCACAGCTTGCGCTGTATGCGCCCGAACATTGTCGTGCAAAATGATGGGTGGATTCTGCAGAAAGTGTTGCCGCTTCTTTCTCAAAACTGGTCGCAGGTGGTGCTCCAAAAACGAACGGTAATACTATTACGTTTCTTGGGGCCTCACGGGTTATCCATGAAACAAAACTTAATGGGGGGCATCATGACATACCCATAAAGATTAAACAGTGCCCAGAACGCACCTTGCCTCCAAGGTGCCTCACGACTTACTCATGGAATAAAGTGGCTGCGCTAACGCTGATTAGGTCACGATCAATAATGTAAACTTGACATGCCCTAAGTAGGTACCATAATATATGCTTTATTTGTAATAATGCTAGTTTTATGCATTTGTCTGTTCTAATCACCAGGACACACGTGTCGCCGTGGCGTAACACTAATTTACAACTGGTGACAAACCATGAGAAATAACAGGAAGTGGGAAACCATGCGGTTCCTGTAAGATTGCTCAAGGCCTTGGTTGTTACTGTTACAAAACACGCATTGCCATATTACCACAAATTTCAAGTTTTCTCAAACTGAAGTGGTCTCCCGTAGGATTCCAGCGGTGCAGCTGGCGTATGCCGTGGGGCCACAGGCGGTGTCGTTAGTAGAAGGACCCCATTCGTGCCTCGTCCATGAAGAGGACCAGGGCTTGGCCTCGCATTTGCACGGTGTAGGTGGTGTACCTGCCAACACAACTTAAAAGAGCGATAAGCAACAGCACACACAAAAATCAGAAACAATATACCAAAAAATACAACAAAGCCATCATAAAATGCAAAGGAGAGTCCACCAGCGGCCATTGCGCCTGGTATCTGCGTGGTAATTAAAAGTTCTGACGGCGAAATAGAACAATGGTGTTCACTATAGTTAAAAATGCAACCCATGTAATTAGTAAATACATAAATGGCCATCCTCACGCTGGAGCGAATTTGACACGTGTTTTGCATCCGCATAGGGTATATGGAATAAATTTAGATGGGGTACTTCCATAACCAATTGATATTGAGATATTCAGATATATTAGTAAAGGTTAATTGTTTGGAATTAGCAAACGGTGATATTTTTAAGAGGCTAGTGTCGACCACCCTGCCGGAATCAAATGTAGTGTGTGAGGTTGAGGAGCCGAAAAATCGATGCACGGGAAACGTGGCAGTATGTGAGTAACATGGCTAATTTTTAATTCACACGAGCAAGGTAACGTTATTTGCAACGTACCTTTTTTTTTTTTGATTGCTTTATTTATGGACGCTCTTTAACATCTCAGGTCATCAGCGTCCCATTCAACTCAGGGCGTGAAACGGCCGACAAATTTTGCTCAGAGGCCTCTCTTTCAGGTTTGAGATTCTTTTTCTTGCCGTAAATGTACGACACGAGACCCACGGCTTTACTTTCCTTCCGAAGGAAGCCATACTTAGGATTTTAAGCCCGAAAAAATTCATCGGTCGTGACCGGGTTCAAACCCACGTTCTTGGGTGTAGGAGGCAAGTATGGTAGCCACTATACCACCAGGACCGACGCAATGCACCCGGAGCGCCATGGGGCCAAGTGGGGATTATGCGAGTAAGATTTCCACAAATAAATTCGATAGGATCAAGAGGGTGCGTGATAAAATATTCGTCCTGCGCAATTTCGGTAATTAACATTGTAGACGCTGTGTGGCATTGGAAGGGGCAAAATTCGTTCATTTCAGCGGCGATCATACCGTGGAACATTTTCGTAGCACACATAGGACTGAATATAAGATCATTACTAAAACGCGGAATGTAACAGAGACCCGTCTTATGCGGATCATATTGATGAATGGCCGCTCCCGTAATCGGACGCACTTGATTACCACTAACCGCCACGAACGTTGTGTAATGTAGAATAGTGCAAGTAGAATTACCCCAAGAAAACGGAATACTAAAAAATTCCTATAAAACCCCAGTCAATCCTTTTGTTTCACCGGAACTTTAATAGTAACCAAAATATAGGATTTACTAAAAGAACATGTCGTAATTTCCAGGTCAAAGTATTTGTGTATTTCCGCCACGCCCATAACCAATTCAAAAGAAGTATTAAGGAGGCTTTGTTTCAATTGCGCTACTTCGTCCGCTTCCAAATGAAACATGAACTTTATTTTCAGAGAAAAATTATTAGCCGGACAAATGAAAAACGGCCAATCCGCTATAAGTGTCTTCCTTCCTATCATATTGAATTCCACCTGAACCCGAAAATCAGCTCTGTATTATCCCCTAAATGTATGATAACATAAAATGAAACACAAGGTGAAATAATATATACCACAACACATTCTGTGTATATCTTCAAAGATTTAAAAGGGATCAACTCTTTAGGAAGGGATTAACTCTATACAAGAAGTGTCTAGAGATAATGCATTACTGTATATATATATATATATATATATATATATATATATAAAATTAACACTAAAATAAAAGTAGATAAAGATAAAACACAGAGAAAGAGTCACACTTGAAACTGCTATACTTCGAACTACTGCGAGTTCTTCAATGGCAAGAAGCTAGACAAGTCTAGCTGAAGAACTCGCAGTAGTTCGAAGTATAGCAGTTTCAAGTGTGACTCTTTCTCTGTGTTTTATCTTTATCTACTTTTATTTTAGTGTTAATTTGTTACATTGTTAATAGTGTTTCTTTATTTTTATGTTTCATTTATATATATATATATATATATATATATATATATATATATAAAGCCACCTCTTTCGAAACCTGTTGGATATATGATGAGTATGGCGATACTAATTTATATTTCCTATGCGGATCAATAGCAAGTTAAACCTATACCCCAACTGTCAAACAACATATAGATGTGAATTTCTTATTATATTGTCTGGTCAACTTTTAACTTAAGCAATGTAAATTGTTCATGTCCACCTGCAAGCTGCTGCATTAAAAAAAAAAAAGAATATAATTTATTGCATTCAGTTCAAACTGAGTACAAATTTGCCCCATTATGCCGACCACACTAGCCCACTCCCCAATCTTAAATTTAGGGCTATGCCACTGGGCATAATAGTATGAAGTAATAAAAAATCCTATAACTAATTTATGTTGCACTTAAAGTATTAATCACAAAATATTAAGAGTTTATTCCTGAAAAGTTTGGTAGAAACATTAGAGCAGTGCATGACAACCGATAAATATGTTACAGAAATAACAATAGCAAATGTTTGAACTTAACCCTTTATATAAGTCTGTACAGATATAAACGTTCTTTTACTACTTTTTTAGCAGTTCGCTTTTCCTAGTGGATGCATCTGAAACGTGTAATAATCAGTTGTGTACCAAGATGATGACCTACTTAACAACGCGGAGCACCCTCCAACAGCAAGATAAAAGACAGATAATCTAACGAAACAAATAATACAAGGTGTACCACCAATTAGCATACACCTATAAAACACTGTATAACTACAATTAGGCAAACAAGGTCAAACTTGACTTCTTCTATAAAATGAATAATAGGGATATAATTGAGATATATGTACAATTAACTCTTTCGATTTAGAACCCCCATGTCGTTTAATGCGATTGTTCACTTGAGACGTTCGTTCCACTATCACATAGGGACCATAAAACCTATGCCACAAATTATTCGTCTTCCCCCTTTTTCGAACGGGTGTAAATAGTTTAACTAACTGTCCAGGGTTAAACTGAAGTGCTCGCCTCTTCCTGTCGAAAATGCGCTTATGCCTATCCTGTTGTCGCCGAATATTATCTCTGGCCACTTTGCGCGCCTCTTGAATACGCTCTAGGATCTCCTTTACAAAGAGATTATCAGTGGTGTGTTTCAACTGAACCTCTCCAGGAAGGGTTGGATGTCGTCCATACAATAAAAAGAAAGGCGACGTCTCAGTCGATTCCTGCCGGCTTGTGTTGTACGCAAAGTGCACATGGGGTAAACTTGTGTCCCAATCACTCTGATTAGTGAAGGTGTAATATGAAATCATATTTATTATTGATGCGTTACATCTTTCCGTTAACCCGTTGGTGGCAGGATGATGACTGGTAGTGAACTTCGACTTCACCCCCATCGACGTCAACAGGTGCTGCGTAATCTCACTTAGGAACACTACGCCTCGGTCCGATAGAAGCATGGCCGGAGAGCCATGGCGACAAATGATGCTTTTCACTACAAATTGGGCCACATATTCAATAGACCCTTTTGGTACTCCTTCTAGCCACCGGGTGGCGTACTCTGTCGCCACAATTAACATCGTGTTCCCTTTCTTAGATATATGAATTGGATCTACCAGGTCTATCCCCCACCTTTCACCAACATAATTAACAGGAATAGGTTGCAAAAATCCAGGAGGCCGTACATTTCAGGGCCCCTTCCGAGACTGACAACTGGGACACCCCTTCACATACCTTTCAATTTACTTCCACATGCCCAGCCAGTAATACCTGGAACTAATCTTAGAAAATCTTTTAGCGAACCCCAGGTGCCCCGATAACGGATCATCATGACAGGAGTACAAAATTTCATGCTTCAAAGATTCTGGAATCACCAGTAAATGCAGTGGTCCCGAAGCACCAGCATTTTTCCTGTAAAGAACGTCTGTTTATAGCAGGTAAGATTTAGCCTGACGCTGCAGTTGGGGAGATCCCGCATCTGGCTGTTCTACTGCCCGAATTATAGGCATTAACTGAGGGTCCTCGCGCTGCTCCTTCGGCACTTCTACCGGTGGTGATAAGCATGTCACAAGGTCGTCCGTCTGTTTAACTATTTGTTGCCTAGGTTCATCAACCGGTAAACGAGAGAGAGCATCTGCATCTAAATGCTTCGCCCCCGATTTGTATACAACAGTATAGCCATATTCTTGCAACTTTAATGCCCACCCGGGTAATCTTCCTGTGACATCCTTCAAGTTTCGTAGATAACACAACGTGCGATGGTCACTCAATATTTACCGGGTATCCATAGATATAAGGTCTAAAATGAGTCAAACCATGCACTATCGCGAGGAGCTCTAGCTCTGAGATGCTATAATTCTTCTCGTGCTTGTTCAGTGATCGGGAGGCGATCGCTGTTGGATGTAATTCACCATTTATTCGTTGTAGAAGCGCGCACCCAATCCCGGTGCTACTAGCGTCTTTGTGCAATTCCGTGTAAGCCCCAGGCCGATAATGACATAACACAGGGGTTGTAGTCATTAACCGTTACAACGTATTAAATGCATTCTGATGCTGTTGCGTCCATTCAAAATCTCGGTTTTTTCGCGTTTACTCATGTAAGGGCTGAGCAATGTAAGGGCTGAGCAATAGAAGCAAAATTAGCCACGAAGCGTCTATAAAAACTAAACATCTCCAGCACTCTGCGAACATCCCGTACTGTTTTAGGAACCGGGAGTTCGGTAATAGCTCTGATCTTGTCAGCATCGGGTTCAATACCCTTGGCCGACACCGTGAAGCACAATAGTTTGATACGGGACATTCCAAAAAATAAATAAATAAATAAATAAAATCAGGTTTTAACTTAAAGTTATGGTCCCTTAGCCTTCCAAGAACTTACTCGAGATTACTGAGCAATTCAGGGAATGTGGACGCAAAAATCGCTATATCGTCGAGATAGACCTTTGCTTTCTTGTATTTTAGATCACCAAGCAGTTGATCTGCCACAGCTGAAAAATGAATTGGGGCATTTACCAGACCAAAGGCCAAGCGTTCAAACTCCCATTGTCCAAAGGAAGTTACGAACGATGTGTACTTCTTACTCTCTTCCGCTACCGGACACTGAAAATAAGCACTCACCAAATCGAGTGTACAGAACCATCTAGCGTCACCCAAATAACTCAATAAGACGTCAATCAGTGGCAGGGGATAAGATGACGTAACTGTGACCGCATTTAGTTTCTGAAAATCGACGCAGAATCGGAAGTGACCATCCTTTTTCTTGACTAACACCACTGGGGAAGACCAAGGACTGTGGGGCTTACGAATGATTCCAGCGTTCAACATGTCTTTCACCTGTCCTTGTATCACCTCCCGTAGAACCTGGAACATCCTGTACGATCTTTGTTTTATTGGCCTATTATCTGTAACCTCAATCTTGAATTTCCCAATATCAGTAAGGCCTAAGTCCCACAACTTTGTAGCAAAAACGTTCCTATACCGTCTCAACAATATTTGCAATTGTGCACGCTGTATTGCTGTAAGTTGCGAGTTTAAATTAAAATTTTCTCCACTAATCTCCGTAGGGTGAGATTCAGAAACAGACCAATTAGCAGATTACACTAAGGCGACTTCGTGTACATTGGCAAGAGTGGTACCTACAAAAATCGCTTTAGGTTCGGCCGTATTATTGTGTACTAGAACTTTACATTCATTTGTCGCATCGCAGAACACCGGTATTATGTCTATATATTTTTTTCTGGATTATCACTGTATTAGGTTCCAGCATTATGCGCCCCATTCCATTTGGGGTCAGGTGCACCCTAACCCTTTGAGATGTAAACGGAGGGACTCTCACATCCTCAGTGCAACGGGTTTTACACCACTCCTCTTCCTCATCCGGCTCTATGGAAATTTGTGCTAATGGGCAGTTCATTTTCCTGCCACAATTAAGAACTAAATGACGCCCATCCGGCAATTTGAGCGTTACAGTAGAAAAACCGAAATCAATTTTGGCCTTGTATCGTTCTAAAAAATCAACCCCTAACAACAAATCATGCCCCAATTCAGGAACATATGTCACAAAAGTAACACCCTCCAGTAGAAACTGTATTTGTGTAAAATAGTTAATAGCTTGCTGCTTATTATCCGCTGTACACACACAAAAAAAAAAAAAAAGACTCTTGGGGACAGGGTTAAGAGGGGTATTCACTAGCCGCTCTCGCATTATACTAACTCCACTTCCAGTGTCAAACAACACATTAATTTCAGAATGATTAGGTAGGCTCCCATTTATCGTTAACACATTCGCCGGTCTGATCATCGACACCACTCTATCGGTGCGACTGGGGGTAATGGCCGTCACGGAATTCAATTCCGTGACGCTGCTGCTCCGTTTGGGCGGTTCTGTCGCTGGTTACAATTCAGTGCCACATGTCCGGCCCGCCTGCAGATGAAACATGTAGGGCGGCCGCCCATAGTACAACCAGGGTTATTGGAACGGCGCCAATTACCCCGTGCAGGTTGGTTCGCATCCGTTCCTGAATTCCCAGTTCCCCGGCGTCCAAAGTCATTCGTGGGGGAAATCTACCCCGGGCTCCATAGGTACCATTGTCGCGTCCGCGACCCACGTTGTGGGCAGTCGGGGTCCAATTCTGAAACGACGTCCTACCTTCCTGCAGTCGTTGAACTTGCCTCTGGAGACTGCGAATCTCCTGAGCCAGACTAGCTACGACATCGCCTGACCCCGTGTCCTGTACCACAGCTCGGTCAAGTGGACTGTAAATCTACCCGCTGACCTGCGAGATACCTATCCGCTTCTATACGGCGAACAAAGTTTGTCAAGTCACCAACCGCCTGAGGGTCGGCGGGAAGGACCTGCTCTAGTAGGGGGGGCTTCAATTCCCGCATAAGGTGACGAATTCTGTCCCTTTCTGACATTTGAGGATTTACTTGGTCGCATAATACCAAGATATCATACACATAGCGTTCAGTAGGTTCACTCAGATCCTGCACACGTTGCCACAGACGGCACTCTTAACATATCCTGCGCCACTGGGACGAACGTAGATTGCAAGGCCAGTTTCAAGTCGTTCCATCCATAATGAACATGCCTTGGGGCAAAGGTCTTGAACCAATTCGCCACCGCCTCCCTTAAATAACAAGGAAGGTACTATTTCTTATCGTTCTCATCCCATCCGTTTGCGGTAGCAATAGTCTCAAAATTCTATAAGTGCGTACCAACATCCTGCCCTGGTTTGCCTTAAAACATTCCGGGATCGATGAAAGGACGGGCGAAAGGTAATGACGGAGTTATCGTAGGCTTCGTGGAAGCAAGCTCCGAAACCGAAGGCCCGGCCTGAGCAGTAGACATCATCGCGAGATCTTTCGATGATGCCGAACTCACAATAGTGGAAGGGGAAGTGGTTCGAGGTTCCGTAGCCATTAAATCACCAGCGCTAAAGCTCCGCTGTCTAACTGGAAAGTACACCAAGGGCGCCTATCCTCTAATCCTCCGGCTACTCCTTAATCTAATATTGAACATAGACCGATATAGGGAACTTAATCCTGCCGATATCACTTGAACATCATCTACCGCTACCGCATAGGTTCGTACATTATCATTCAATATTTGCTAGTATTCTTGAAGTAGTTTCCTAATTTCTGCACTAGTGGGACTACTACCTGGATATTTTGCCAACCAATCCATATACTTTAAAAGTTAAGGGTCCGCAACTGCACATCCACCCAAAATCCGAATGACTCCTGTTATGCTCAATAGAAAATTAAAAAATACAACATGTCGCCTTTCAACATAAAACAACTAAACCAACCTTAACAGTATCACATCTCATGATTATTAACCTCCGCTAAAAAAACAGGTATGTAAAAGGAAGGGAACAAAAACTGCAAGTAATAATGAATCACCCTAGTGAGGCACAGGGTCGAACCATACCTTTCCCAAACTAAAGACTGACGCCTCCACCATATGTCACACCCCAGGATTTTAGGAGGTGACAGGATGCAACTCATAGAAACGCTAGTAGAGCTAAAGTCAGTTCCCTTTATTACAACCATGCCTCAATACAAAGTTACAGCCTTGGGTAAAGCCTTCTGCCACCAATGTTACTTAGATACAACAAGAATATTCAGCTGTTGACATTACTTATGTAACAAGACAGCATCCTGTAAAGAATTCCACTGCCTTGAGCCCCAGTCAGGGCTTACCTTGGAAGATGTGTCTCGGCGCACTTTTTGCAGACTCAAGCTTCTCGGTCGGCCTAGTAGGTCCCCAGCCTGATCTCTAGGCTCTCTCTTTCTCCCTGTGCTGCAGGAACCTGCAGGCTCTTAAATAGAATCCCGTACCCCAGGGAGGGGGTCAGAGGCATTACCAAATATGGTGTGTCACCGCTCTAGGTTTGAATTAAAACAGCCAATCACAGAGCAACACATGAAGGCTCTAAAGCATCCTGATTGACACATGACATCCTGAAGCCTACGTGACTTTTGCAGATTGCTCAAAGGAAACTGATGTCATGGTGAAAACCCTTGGGTTTGTCACAGGAAGTGGCTAACCAATCTTTTCCTGCTGTACAATAAGCTACTAAGTATCTCACGCTAAGACAAAACGGTAAAAATATGGATGAACCAAAAACTATGTCTTATTCTGAGAAATTTCTAATTCAAACTAAGCGACTTCAATTTACCAATATTTACCGCCCTAAAATAGCGTCAATAACAATATTAATAGCTTTACAAATGTATGAGACATTTTTTAAGCACTATAGAGGTTTTGAATTCAGAGGTTATCAATAGACATGTTATATCACATACATATAATAAAGTGCATTAAAATTAAAGGCAGAGGAATTTCTCACTTTTCTTAAAATTGATCACGTTTATATTTTTTTTGAATTCTGATTTCCAAAAGTGATCATTGTGGAGGCATTTAGTGTAAGCATTATAGTTATTGAAAAATAATATGGGAGATGAAAGGCAAATAGATCAAGTGTATAGAGTTGGCAATAAATTGGCGTATGGTGGATGTAGTTGTAATTCATTCTCATATACTTTGATAAGTTTATATGGCATTATATGAATGAGTGCAAATTAGTAGATGGTAATCAATGAGTAAATGGTGGAATTATGTTGTGAAGATATAGTTTTTCAATTACTGTGAGGGATGATCAGTTATTAATGGTTTTCTGTCAAGTGGTATGGCAGCTCCCATTACAAAGATTATATAACACCAAGTTTTGTAGCTAATCAAGTCCAATAAGTTATTGGACAATAATCAATGATTAAAAGTTATAAACCAATTATTAAAGATACTGGTATATTAATTACCTTGGCGGGAATGTTAAGCCAGCAGTGGAGAAGGAAGGTAGTGTTTGTAAGGAGCGCAACATTGAAGAGTAAAATTGAAATAAGGGACAATGGGAGTGGAATTTGCAGTATATAGAATGAGAATTGGACTATTTAAGGTTAAAAAAATTATTAAATTTATTAAATGTAAAACAGACCAAAACAGGTTAATGAAATGGATAACATGAGGAAGTATGATATTTGTGTTGCTACTCATTGGTGGGATTGAAATAAACCCAAGCCCAATATACAAACAATGGTGGAGGCCCTTGTAGAAAAAAATCAATGGAATGGATGTAATGGAACAATGTATAAAAGACAATTTCATTAAAGTAGCTGAAGAAATAAAAGAAGAAGGAGGAGGAGGAGCAGGAGGAGGAGGAGGAGGAGGAGGAGGAGGAGGAGGAGGAGGAGGAGGAGGAGGAGGAGGAGGAGGAGTTAGAGTTAGAGTTAGAAAAGATGTGCAAGGAATTAAGAGTGAGGTAGATGGAATCAAGGAAAGAAGGAGGAGATCCAATTTGGTGTTCTTAGGTGTAGAAGAGAGAAGGGGTATTTGGCCAGATGAAGAAATTAAAAAAATGTTAACAGAGAAATTGAAAATGGATCTGAATGGATGGAAAATAATGGAAGTACACAGAGTGGGCAGGCAAAACAGAAAAAGACCAATTGTAGTGCAATGTGCAACATCTAACCTAATCTACAAAATATTGAAAAGATCAAAGTTGCAAAAAGGGAGGAATATATTCATAAATAAAGACTTGACATCAGCCCAGAGAGACTTGAAAAGAACTTTATTACAGAAGATGATGAAGGCAAGATTAGAAGGCAGTCTAGCATTCATTCGAAAGTTACATCTTTGAATAAGTGGTGAATGGAGTGAGTTACACCTTATGATTGAATCAGTTATAAGGGAGGAGCCAGACATTATGAGCACAGGAATTTCACGAGATATGTCATTGCTAAAGAAAATCTCTCCCCAAGGAGGAAAGAGAGAGAAGGAAAAGGAGGCACAGTGACAGTGTAGTGCAGTGAGCAGTGTTGAAAAATAAGTGGTTGGGAAATGAAGTGGAGAGAACCGAGTAAGGAGTGTGGAGATCATGAAGAAGAAAGGGTAGAAAGCATTGTGTCATCACCACATGGGAGCATTTTGGTGCTACAGAAAGACATGCAAAAATCAACAGAGGGTATCCAGTTGAGAAGTAAAAGAACTTTAGATAAGTTTAGATCTTCTAGAACAGATCGGGATCCCAGTAGCAGTTAATAAGGAGATTGGGATTTTGGAATTGTGAAGGTTTAAAAAATTAAATATATACCGATATTTTGCAGCAATTAATTTAGGAAGCTTGACTACCTGGCAGTGGTAGAAACTTGGTTGAAAGATGATATTGAAATAAATGGTTTTAATTATGTAAGGAAAAGAGGAGATATGGTAACAAAGAAAGGAAGAGAGGATTAGGATTTTTCATTAAGAAATCTCTAAGTGTAACAATTAAAGAAACATGGTCTAGGTGTAAAGAAGCTTTATAGGTTATAATTTACCATAATCAGCTAGATGACAGCATAATCTTTATAGGATAGTATAACCCTCCGATTACTTCACAATTTTATAATCCAGAACTGTACAATTTTTTAGAGAAAGACATTGAGTGGCTGAGGAATAAATATCTGAATACAGTGATTATAATAATGGATGACTTCAATGTAAGAATATGGGAAAATGATGTACATTTAATAGATGAATGGGAACATAAAGAAGACAAAAATGAGATACTCATAGGCACAGCAAAGATTAAGTTGTTGATAGAGGAAGTGATTAAGCATTTGATATCTTAAATGGTAAATATGGGGAGAATGAGTATGGAGAATTTACATACATTAACAAAAATGGTCAATGCGTAATATATTATATACTATGGTCATTTAACATTAATTATATGATAGATAATTTCATAGTATTGAACTTACCTGCAAGGAGTGGTCATTTCCCATTATAATAAATATAAAAATCAAATTGGAAAAATCAACAAAGTACCAAACAAGGGAAGAGAACAAGGATGAGAGGGAATATCTTAGATATAAAAGGAAGGAGGAATACAAAGATAATTTTGAATTTAAATTCTGAAATGGGGCAAATTTGTCAATATGGGATAGAAAAAAAAACAATTAAATTGAAAATGCATCTATTATTCTAAGTTTTATTATGTATTGAGCAGATGGGGAGATGAGAGTAAAAATTTGGAGAAATTAGAAGAGCAATGATTGATTCGCTGAAGAGTGTAAAATAAACAAAAGGAATGTAAAAGAAAAATTGATAAAATGGAGGGAGATGGGGAATATAAGAGCTAAAGAAGATTATTTACAAAGTAAACTTTATAATGAATTGATAGAAGGTAAAATAGTCCTCGGAGGAAAAGAAAGGCGAAGAATTTAATTAAAATCATTGGTGGAAATAATGTAAGTAAAATGGTGAAAGGTATAAAATAATTGTACAAAAAATTTGTAGCTAGAGTAAACCAAAAAGATTGGTTAGATGTTTGTGAAGTTTTTTGGAAGCTAATGTAATTTTATAAATAGAAAATGACTAGGTAGAAATGTTAGACAGTAATATAAGAGAAGAAGAAATAATGAAGCAGATTAAAAAAAATAAATAGGAACAAAACCGCAGTAGTTGGGATACCAGTAAAATTCCTTATGAAATGGTGTAGGAATTCAAATCAAGTTGAGGTGCTAACATCACTGTTTAATTCTATAAAAAGTAAAGGATACATGCCAGAAAGTTGGAGAAAAGCAATAATATAACCAATATATAAAGGTAGGGGGATATGGAGAAACCTAACAACTATCTGGGTATATCTTTATTATCTAATGTGGGAAAAATTTATACAGGTATCCTAACAGATAGACCCAAAGAATGGGACTGCCACCAGTGGTCGAGGTCGTTAAAGTGCATACTCATGAGTGGGAGGTCTGGGGTTCAAATCCCGCCAAGACCGTCCTCCGTGACAAGTTTTTACCAGATTTTCCTCAGTCCTCATAAATGGCCAATGCATTCATAGTCAAAATGTACCAATTGAAGTTTATTAGTAAAGATAAACAAGAAATAAAATGCAATTCATGTAACCAAATCCGGAACCTTTTCAGTAACTTAATTTGGTGATTAGATGTGGTGCTTATTTAGTACATGGAAGATTTCTTACTCTTGGTTAGAATTAAAACTGTTTTAGTTAACAGAATGACAATAAGGTGTTCTAGTTGGAAGTAGTGTGCTTAGAAAACAAATTAGCAACATGATAAAACAGCATGCATGCAGTTTTAAAAAATAAAGAATGTAGAGTTATTTGTTTGTTTTATGGGACATAAATGATAATTATATTTTTTTAATACCTTTAAATATAATATACCATTTTAGGTTTATATAGCTCAAAATTTGCTTTAGTATAAACTGCTGAAATGATATGAAACACACGAATGTAATAGTATTGCACATGAAAGAGTACTCTTTCTGCTTTTTTAAAAGTTTGAAATATAACATTTTTTTATTTTCAGGTCTATATCACTCAAAACTTGCTTCAATATAAACCGCAGAAATGATACAAAACATAAGAATGTGATAGCATTGTACACAAAAGATGACTGTTTCTGCTTGGTATTGGAATCTGAGGAGGAACTGGAAGAGTGGCTGAAAGCATTGCTGTCACTACAATATGGAGAGGATATTGTGGATGGTGAAGAACCAAAGCCAACTTTTGGTAAGTAAATATTTCAGTTGATTTAATTTCACGATTAACAAACTTGTGAACTTGGAGGAATTTTATTTAGATATGCTGTATATACAGGTGTTGAAAATTTAACAGCTTAAATTTAAAGGACAGTAGAGAGATAATCGAAAAACAATTTGAAATAGAACACCCATGGCCTTTGGGTCAAAGTTTTGAAGTTATG
This sequence comes from Metallyticus violacea, assembly GCA_030762175.1. NCBI lineage: Eukaryota > Metazoa > Arthropoda > Insecta > Mantodea > Metallyticidae > Metallyticus > Metallyticus violacea. Next base: position 269,278,077 of record CM060846.1, on the reverse strand, counting down.
TGGAACTTATGAAGTGACACAATAATACTACTTAGTTAATAGCAAGCAAAGTATGTGCAAAATTTATAATCAGAACAGTTAATTTCTCCTCAAATTAAGGGAAAACCTTGGTTTTAACTCTTAAAATGTAACATTTCCAAAGCTAACCTTGCTGTTTTGTTCTTTCTGCAAGAGTATGCACAACAATGATAACAGCTTTGTATGGCTAAGTGTTAAGCTTCTTAGAAAAAGTTAGCTTAGTTGTTAAAGGAATAATAACATTTATATAGCAATGAGATTGTCCAGCGTCTCTTTTTTAGTTTCTCCACCCTGAATTGCATTTCATTTTTATTTCAATTAGTTTTTACATTTATAAATGTTATATTCCAAAACTATGCTATCATAGAAATATGAATGCACAAAATAGCAATGAGTTTTAATAGCATTATTGCTACATAACCTATCCTCGAACCATGAGAAATTTTTGGAAGGAATGTATTGTTCCAATGTTTCAAGTGTTATTTGACAATAAGTTAAGATATTTTATTTTCATTCTGCAATACTTACATCCTGATATCTTGTTTCTACATCAGGACACAATATTCTAGATTTATTTTATTTATTCTGCTTACATTTTTCAATGCAATGTAAATTACAATTTAAATTCTACAGATTTTAAAATATACAATACTAATACTATAACTAAATAAAACTAAAACTTCAATAAACTAAACTGGTACTGGAATCCAGCCCTACAGCTATTTTACTATGATTTATAATTACATCTACCATTGCTACTGGTACCCAGTAGCAATAATTACATTTAAAATTAATTAATTTACAATTTTTATTCAATTTAATATCTGCAATCTTCATTTCTGCTAACGCTCGGTATCCAGGCTGCTCCCCACTGGAATTCCTGACATTATAACCTGGGCACCAATGGGGTTACTGCTGGTCTCAAACAGCAGCTATACTGGACCATGGTGTGTTGATAGTGCAGTTTCCTTCGCTACTCTCCTTCTTTTGATCTCTGTCTACTTCTTCTCTCAACTGCTTCCTTTCCACCAGAAAACGGTCATTATTCCTTTCTTCTGTCAATTCTGTTCTCTTCTTCTGATTCAAATTGGGTGTAATCCTCTTTATCGTCTTTTTCTTCAACTAATTATACTTATTAATATCTTTCTTCCATTTCCCTGATTCTCTAGGAACTTCTAGGGGAATATACGGTTTCTAACCTTTGAATTTTTTCTCTTGTTTGATTTTTGCTGTTTATATACTCTTCCACCATTTTGGATGGTATTTTATTTGTTAGTTCATTCAATATCCTAAAATCATATTTGTCTCTCATGATGTTCCAGATGTATTTCCCTGCAAGTAGTCGTCTTTCCTCTGCTATAGTGGACTGGTATTTAGGGCATTCAAATTAAACATGCTCCAGTGTATAGATCATGTTACAAACAATACATGTATTGTTTGCTTGTAATTTAAATCTTCGCAAATATGCAATCTTTCCTTTATGGATGGGAAGATTTCATGCACTCTTCTACCTTCTTTTATTTCATCCCAATCTCATCACATTTGTAATAAAGAATCTTTGATTTCTTTTTTATTTCTACATTTTTTGCCAATAATGTCCATTATTTTGGAGTTATTTTGTATTTTAAGCCAATAAGAGGCTGCTCTTAATCGAATTAAATAATCATTTGGCATATACCCAATATTACTAATAGTCCCATTGTTGGGGACATGGAAAATGCCCCTATACATGTAAATAAAATTTTCCTTTGGGAGCTGCTTAAAGTTTGTATAAAATGTATCTCGTGTGCCTTTTCCCCCCAAACTCTTCCTCCATAGTTTAATATGACTGCAAAGATGCTATTATGATACATTTTCATTCTATTAGCTTGTATATTGAAATATCTCTGTTCATTATTGGCCAACTTAAACATAACTTTTTCTGCTCTAGCACTTGTATTTTCTACATATTTCTTAAAATTTAATTTTTAATCCAATTTGATACCTAGATATTTATTTACTGCTTGTCTTTTTATATTATTATTGTTAATTTTAATACTCTGATTTCTGTTTAAGTTTCCTTTTAAAAAATATATGATTTGTGAGGAGCTATTTCCAATTTTGCATTTATGCACCAATTGTTTGCATGATCAGTTATTATATTCGATATCTTTTCAATTTTCGTTCTATTATTTCCCTCTATTATTATTAGTAAGTAATCTGCATATGCAATAATCTTTTTTACACTTTTTAACCCTTCTAATTTATCTATTATAGATTCCAAAAATATATCCCATAATATCAGTCCTAAAATTGATCTTTGCGGACATACTTTGGTAATTTCCTTTGTGATAATCTGGTTTGCACCCATAATACACACTCTTCTATTTTTACAATAATCTATTAATGAATTATAGATGCACTTTGGATATTTCTTTTTCCTTAAAATTTGAAACAGTTCTGGCCACTATAAGTTATCAAACGCCCAGCAATATTGAAAAATATTGCTATTACATATTTTTTATTAGTTGTTTTTGCAGTCTCTATTGCCTTGTTAATGGCATCCTCTGTTGACTTGCCTTTTCTAAATTCAAACTGTTAACTGGTCACACCAATTACTGATCTATATTCTCTATTCTTTTGCTCAATGATTTTTCTTGAATTTTGCCCAAAACATTTAATAAGCAAATAGGCCTATAGGATTTTGGTTGCATGGGATCTTTGTCAGCCCGTTTGTTTAAGATGATCACATTCGCTTCCTTCCAGCAATAAGGCACTCTTCCCTGCCATAGACAATTATTAAACACTTGACACATGTATGGAGTAGTCTGATCTTCCAAATGTTGTAGCACTTCTGACTTTATTTCATCCGGTCCTGGTGATTTGCTCTTCTTTAATTCCATTATAGTTTTTCTTATTTCAACTTCATCGTAGGGGAAAATGATACCTTCATCTATTTTTACAGTAACGAGTTCTTTTCTTAGTTTCCTGTGCTCTGGATTATCACTTTCTTTAATGTCATTAGGTAGTAGTTTTAGAAGTAGGAGATTTATAGTCTATCCAGTTGACAGTCATTTTATCCTCCCCTTTATCCAGAGTAGATATTACTTCTGGGGCTTTTTACCTTCTCCATTATGAGTTTATAAAGTGTACCCCATATGTTGTTGGAGAGGTTTACCTCTTTTCCATGCAGCTTTGTGATACTCTTCTATATTTTCGTTAAATTTTTTTCTAATTTCTCTATATTTATTTAAGTTATTTTTTCTTTCTGAGGCAATGATAGATTTCTGATAAATTCTTCTAGCTTTTCTAACTTATCTTCTTAATTTTAACAGATTATTGTTTCAAAATGTTGGTGAAGTGTTATATTTTTTATTAGTTCTGGGTATGCTACACTTCATAGTTTTTTGAATGACTTTGGTTAGTTCTAATGCTTTATTGTTAACGTCATCTTGAGGTTGAGGCATTGTAGGCAATTTAAATTCTGTTTTTAGTTTATCCCAATTTACTTTCTCTATATTGTAGGGTTTCTATTCTCATTCCATTTTTGATCTAAGTTTGTATTACTTTGTAGTTCGAAATAAATTATATTGTGATCACTTGCCATGAGAGATTGATCTACTCTCCAATTTGTAACAATTTTGCTTGCTCTTTTATTTGTCAACGTGATATCTATGTTGGATGTAGCTCCTGCTCTATTACTGCAAGTGGGTGGGTTACATGGTTTGTTCTCTAGATTTAGCTATAGCTCTGCTCTTACCTCCTCCAGCATTTCTCTCCTTTTATCCTTATAGTTGCTGTTCCACGATTGGGAATATGCGTTATCATGCGCTGTACATATTACTGGAGAATTATTATAACCATTTTCTATATCTCTTATTCTATTTATATATGATTCTTTGCATTCGCTAAACTGAAAATATTGATTTACCAAAATATGATGTTTCCCTCTTAGAGCTATTTCTATGCAATTTGTGTGTGTATCACTAAGTTGCGTTATTTTCACCACTTGTATTTCTGAATTAAGATAGTAAGCTTTCCGTCATAGGAAGAGTGCGTGCCAGTTCTTCCTGTACCACTTTAAGCACAAACACTTGACTGGGATATTTCAATAGGCACATGCTCAATGTCTACTGAAAGCTCAATCAAAAACCAACTTAAATTATTACTTAACACATAATGTCTCTTTATAGCTTTCATGTCTCAAGAAGGTTATTGTCCCTTTCAGCTACCACTCCTGGAGGTGCCCACCATTCTGGTTCAAATTGGGTGTTATCCCCTTTAGCATCTTTTTCTTCAACTAATTCTACTTGTAAATATCTTTCTTGTCCCATTAAGGGCATAGGCACAAATGACCAGCTGTTGAGCAAGACTGAAGTACTGAAATATCCTTTTTTGCCCCTAGCAATCCAATCTAAGATAAAACAGAACCTTATTGGTGCGCACCTAGATGCTGGTGCAACATGAACCCATTGCACTGTTCCTTTAAAAGAGGAATGAATCCATCTACCAGCAACCATACAAACCCATACAAACAACATTGCTACGTTGTGGGTCTGGATGAACAATGACTGCATTCATTCTATCTTCTCAAAGTACAAGCCTTGGGGCTGGCAGACTTTGCTCATTAGTTGCAATTTTGCAACTAGGTATTAGAGTAGCAGGATGAGCAACATAATTATTTTCCTCAGTACTCTTTACAGACAAGGCCACTTTCACCAGAAATGAGCTTATTCTTAATCATAAAAACATATGGTATTATAAAATTTACTTGCCATTGTCAAAACAAAGCATCTGGACAGGCTCAGTGTGAACATTTGGACTGACATTTTTTATAATTATTTAATTGTCCATACTATCTTCTTGTGTAGTTAGTCACTTATTTGCCATTTTCTAATATAAATGCTGCTTATGCTTCTTGAAAATGTCCCTCTAAATATTGACAGCATGTGTGGTTCCAGTACAATGAAGCACTTCCTGATTTGGACATGAATTTACAACATCATTTCAACAACATGTTTCTCGGAAGCTGGATAGGTATAGGTGGTCCTATAGCTTGTCTGTTGTGCTCATTGGACATCACTCCCATAGACTTCCTCAAGTGTTTAGTGCTTGAAACACCAGTTACTTCAAACGAATAATAGGTAGCAAGGATATTAGCAGCCTGCAACAAAATCCGTGACACCCCAGAAATGCTCAGAAATGTACAAGGTTAGTTCCCATGCTGATGTGATCTCTGCAGGGAAGATGGAGGTTTTCAGTTTGAGCAGATTTTATAAATGCTCTCTGTATTTAGATTCGAAAAATGGAATCTTATTTTCTTTCATTGTTTTCTTGTTCATTTTGCTCAAACACTGCTTTTATTTAGTAGTAACACTTTGAAGTCTAATTTACTTCATTGTCATCTCTTCATTTTGCTGATCTTTCTTCATTGCAGAAGAAAATAATACAGTTTTTTAAAAATATTTACTTTTCATAATCTAGAGAAATAGAAGGTTTTGTTCTCTTATTATTTTTCTTTCTATTTGCTGATAGTTGCCCTCTTAAATAACTACTTGTGTACACGTGTGCTCTACAGTAAAATGCCGAGCTAAAATCAGCCTGAAATAAGGGTATGATTACATTTCTTTAATGATCTTGTTTCATTTTCCAGAAAACTGTCACTTGCAGTACTGGTTTCTGAAGCAGTATTTATTGACTTCAACCACTCAATCATTTATAGTGTCATAATTATCAATTATATATCATATAAATTTAATCATATTTGTATTATTTGCTTGTTTTATGTCTGGTTGAAGGTTTGTTGTAATATTCTAAATACTCTCTAGCAAGAGTGCAAGTATAGTAAAGAAGTTATGTTGATTTGACAAAAGGAATGTAAAAACCTGTACTCTTTTGTATCTTGTATTTGTCTATAGCTAATATTGGGTCAGATGAGCCATTAGTTTCTTGAGAATATCTTTAAAATGGTAGTTTTTAGACCTCTTTATTTTATAAGGTCAAGGATCCCCATCTTTGTTACATTAGGTAAGAGGGGAAAATTGCAAAGAACTGTGTTATTGCAAGAATGCATGGGTGTATAGAGACCCTTAACCTTTAGAAGGACAACCTGTATATTGTACAAAGGAGAGTAAATAGACAGGCTTGTAAATGATATCCAATATAATAGCCAATCAGAAGGACCATGTGAAAGTGTCCAATAACCTGTAGGAAGATGTAAATAAAAGAAAAGTTAAAAAATGTTCTAATGTGACATTTCAAAAATCTAGAACAGCATTTCAACTGATAAACTTTGATAATCTTATATAAAGATGCAATTTTCAGGTCCCGGCAATATTCTGCAATCTTCAATCAGTAATTGTACTTTTAATCTTGTGTTGATTGAGTTCATAATCTTTGTCAGTTAATATCTTGTCTTGGGCTTGTGCTGATACAGGTAGTAGGACTTCATTTGAGTTCAGTTACACCTTAGTTACAATTGGATTCAGCTGATTAGTTACTGTGTTATTAGTTGAAGTAGTCAAACAATGCTTGAAGTTTGATTCTGAGAACTTTACAGTGCATGTTAATAGAATCTAACACATGAACAGTAAGAATTGATAGTGAATACTTATGGTTAGTCAGTGCCAAAGTGTGCATTAATGAATAGCAAGCAAGAAAAGTATGAGATAGGAACCTCACGAATATAAGAAGTATAACATATACCCTGAATAACGTTAAAGACAAAAAGACAAATTGATATGTAGAAGTGAACTATTCGTCATCTCCAATTAAAGTTAAAACATATCCAAGGTTTACTCAGGAACTTATGTCATCTAGAGGTAGGGAAGACATAAACAGAAATAAATTGTGCTTCTAATCAAAATCACAAAACATCGTACTTTCCAGTCAGTTATCCAAATCCTTTTACCCCTGATCTGGATGATCAGAAAATTCCAGCAGATATACATGCAAGGTACGCATAGGCACACATATAACAAGAATCTGTGGAGTAGGAAGATAGCGACATCATGATTACTACAAATCACTACAAGCAGTCAACATTAATCAATTATAATCAATCAATTTTATGTAATTAACTATCAAGTCGTATCATGCATCTTCCCTTCCTTCCTACCCGCCATATTTTTATTACATTTCATAAATGCTTTTGCTTTAAAATTCATCATACATCTTTATTTTGTAAAAGACTGCAGGCAATAAATGCAATAGAAGAAAAACTTCAATTACACATAATTACAGAAAAAGGGATAAGATAAAAGAGGTAGATGGAGGAAAAAATATAGTAAAGGAAAAGAAAAGAAAATTTAAGCATTGAGATTTGAATTCTCTACCTCAAAATTTGCAATCAGTTGCGAACTCAACTTGACCATCCTACTAAAGTGCCATAGGTTCATTGTGTCTTTACTTTTCCCCATTAGCTCAGTACTATAGGAGAATATGGACAGTGGCATACAAACTCTTAATACATTTCATGTTATTGCCTGAAATTTTATATTCACACATCGTAATTTCCCTATATCAAAAGTCAGTCCTGGTGGTCTAGTGGTAACCATACCTGCCTTGTAGACCCAAGATCTGAGGTTCATTTCTGGCCAGAGTCGATGAATTTTTTCAGGCTTAAAAATCCTAAGTATGGAATTCTTGGGAAGAAAAGTAAAGCCTTGTGTCTCATGTCTTAGATTTAAGGCAGGAGAAAGAACCTCAAGCTTGAAAGAAGAGGCATCTAAGCAAAATTGAATGGCCATTTCAGGCCCTGAATTGAATGGGATGCTGAGATGTTAAAGAGCGTCCATAAACAAACCAAATTAACCTATCTCAAAAGACTTAATTACAGTTTCTTTATCATCCCTGAAAATTGCGTGCCAGCCCTGGTGATCTAGTGGTAACATACTTACCTCAATTACCAAAGATTATGGGTTAAATCCTGGCCTGGGTCGATACATTTTTTCAGGCATAGAAATCCTAAGTATGGCTACCTTCAGAAGGGAAGTAAAAGTCTTGTGTCATAGCAAGTAAAAGAACTTAAATCCCAAAAGAGCAAAATGTATAGGCTATTTCACTTCCTGAATTGAATGGGATGCGATGACCGCTGTTAAAAGATTATCTGCAAATAAATCAAATGAATAACTAAAATATGTGCAGTTGAAATGTATAACATTGTGTATATATGTTATAATGGATACTAGATATAGCTTTAATTTTTAAATCCTGAAAACTGAAATTGTAAATTGAAACTCTCTATTTCTGGATACTGATATTTTATAATAGGATGAGTCTTGTATAATATATATTGGTTATCATTTACCATTGGTGGGTGGCAAAGTAGCATATATTATGCTGCATTTAGTATCTAAAATATATATATACCTACACATTTTGCAAAATTGTAAATGCTATTCACAGAAATTAACACAGATTTTCAACAAAATTATCTTAATTTGTGTAATTTATCAACCTTCAAGTATTAAAAGTATAGCAAAGATTGTAAGATCATTACAGCACATAATCACAGATTATGACCACGTAATAATGATGCTCATACTGTTGTCTTAGCTATTGTTCCCCTTTGCCCCACCCACCATACCCAGTTATCTTAATCAATACTGAAAATAATATACTTATTACTAACAACCCAGGGATTATCTGGTACTGAGGAAACAATGAATACAATGGTCTGTAATTATGGTGGTGTTGTTTAATGGATTTATTGAAATGAATCCTGGCCCTTATTAGAACAACTTATAATAAAATGGAAAGGATGGAGGAAAGACTGAGTAATAAAAGGAATGTGTCAACAAAGGAGATAAGGAAGAAACCAAGCAATAGAAGAACTTATAATAAAATGGAAAGGATGGAGGAAAGATTGAGTAATAAAATGAATGTGTCAACAAAGGAGATAAAGGAAGAAACCAACCAAGAAATTCAGGGTATGAGGTCAGAAATGCATAAATAAAGTTTAGAATATAGAAAATAGAAGAAGAATCTTAGAAACTGAATTTGGTATTTTTTGGAGTAGAAGAAAGAACATGAACATGGCCCATGGAGGAATTGAAAGAAATTTTAGAAGGAAAGTTGGGAATGAAATTAAATAAATGGGAAATTGTGGATGCTTATTAAATTGGAAGCAAAGAGAAATGCTAATACTAGTTAGATTCACAATATCTTCACAATAATTGTTGGAAGATGTGTTGAGTCAAACCAAAAAGAAATAAATGTATTTATTAAGAAACTAGATAGCCTTAAAAATAAAACATTTCATTACCAATTAAGCATTTCTGCATATTCTTCAACAGAGATTTGTCACCGAAATAATGCAGATTTAGGAGTCAGTTAATTCAACAATTGAAAAAGCAAGAGCAGAGGGATGGCAAGCATATATACAAAATTTTCAGCTGTTGGTCGATGGAAGAGCTGTCGTGTATAGCGAAAAAGGGGTTAAAATGCGGATTTAGTAGTCATTTATTTCAACAATTGAAAGAGCAAAAACAAAGGAAAGGCGAGTTTATATACTAAACTTCACTGTGAATCGATGGAAGAGTTGCTGTGTAGAGTGAAAAGGGGTTAAGGGATATCAACAAGGTGAAAGAGGAGGAAATGAGTTAGCGAGTCCTACAATATATTCCAGAGATTGGAAGTAAAGGTAGGACAGAAAGTACAAAGGTTGGTGTATCTGTTCAGTATGCATTTGTGTCTTAAGACATAGACATATAGAGAGAAGAATTGTCAAGAAGTGCCTGGCAAGTTGATGACATCACCTGTTGGCAAACAGAAGGCTGACACAGCAGACAAAACAGGTGGATAGAATGAGTGGAGATCAATGGCCCCCTCAACTCATCAAGTATTATCTCAACACCTTGTGGCAATCTAATCAAAATTGACAAAACAGGTTTGACTTGAACAGAGGATCTTGATCAGTGGAGATTAAGGTGAGAAAGAAATGGGAGTTGGGGGTTTGCTCTTAGGAGGCAAAAGAAGCTTAAAAATCAGATATTGGACAGGTTTAAAATAGGACAAAATTGAGGGAGAATGGATTGTGTGGCTAGGTTTTTGAAATTGTGAGGTTTTATATAGAATAGTGCATTTTGGTAATGTTAGAAGTTTGTTGACAGAAATTCAGATTTTAGTGGTTGTCAAGACATGTTTGGAAGAAAAAATTAAAAATGAATTGAATGGTTTTGTGTTCATTAATAAAGTGGGAAAATGAAAGAATGTAAAAGATAAATATTCTGGAGGTTTGGGCTTATTTATTAGTAATAATTTGATATTTGGTGTGAAAGAGAGAAAATCTGAGATAAATGAAATAATGTGACTGATGTTTGATGAATGGGAAATTTATGTGAGTATAGATATAATCCAAAAATTCCAGGTATTATAGTAAATTTCTTTTTGTAATGTAAGATGCAATGGAAGATATTAAGAGTGAATGTACTTTAATGGAATTTTGATAGCTGGTGATCTAAACCCAAGGTGTGGAGAAAATCAGGTTAGAAGTTGTATGTAGGAGGGTCAAGTGCTCTGTGAAAGGAATAACAATTATAAGGTAATGTGATAAACAAAGAAAAACTTAAAACTGATTGAATTTTGTAACAATTGTAATTGTGTTAAACAAAATGAGTGTCGGAGAGGGGTGGGGAATTTAAATGTGTTGGTGAAGTAAGGAAAAATGTAGTGGACTATGTCATTTGTAGTGAAAACTTATATCATTGATAAGTAACATTAAGGTATTTCATAAATTAGTTCACAGAGCTCATTTTCTGTTGGTGATTTGTTTGTCATTCAAGAGGGTTGGATGTGAAGTAGACTGTTCTGAAGAAAAAACTCTGTTGAAACGTGGAGTTTCAAGTTGAATAATGAGAAAAGTGAGAAATTTATATTTTTAACTCCGAAATAGTGAAAATGTGAATATTTGGGGCCAATTCAGTGGTGAATAAGTTCGAAGAAAGTGAGATTTTTGAGATAATATGAATTTGTATAAAAGTAGGAACAAGAAATATGGGTTAAAAGGCCCATGTAAAGGTAATAAGGTTTAATGACTGATTTTATGTACAGTGCAGGAGTATGCAAGACTTAGTGAGGAGAGCAGAGAAGGCATGGAGAGAGAGTAACAGAAATGAAGAAACGAAAAATATAATCTAATTAAGGGAAGCCTTTAAGTTGTAAGTAGGGAAGAAAAAAGAAAAATGAGGGATAGATAGAGCCTGGAAAATTGAAAGTAAATAATATTCATCTGAGGAAGAGGAAAACAAATTTGGCAGGTTGTTAGACAATGTACAGGAAAATGGTCTAAGGGCCTTTTAATTAAAATTGTAGATTGACTCAAGTATTTTGAGAACTGTTTGAGACAAACGAAAGGAATGAATGAATGGTGTTTAACGCCCGATTTTGCTGCAGAGGCACCACAGGCGATGGACATTGATTATACATGAGATGAAATGATGTATTGGGAAAGGATTTATTTTTAAGGAAGGAATCGTTCCAGGCCTAAGTTTAGGGTACCTCCCCGGCATTTGCCATTTATGAGGACTGAGGAAAACCTGGAAAAACTCAGTCAGGGAGGACGGTCCAGGCGCTATTCGAACCCAGACCTCCCGCTCACGAGTCCGTGTCTTAACGACCTCGGCCACCTGCGGCGGTCAAACGAAAGGGTTCCACATAATTGGAAGCTTGAATTAACTTATAATTACATTGAAGAATTGGGTAGAACATTTGAATGGGAAGAGGTGTTAAAAGTATTAAGTATTTTCAGAAAAAAGAAATAGCCGTAGGAATTAATGGTCTCCCTACAAAATTTCTTCTAGTTTGGTGTGAGGATAAGGATAAACCTCAGTGTTTGATTAGACTTCTAAATGTAATAAAGGCAAATAAAGCGTTCCAGAAAATTGCAGAGGGATTGCTCTATTGTAAAATTTGAGAAGGATATTTTCAGGAACTCTGGCAGCTAGAATGCAATATTTGCTCTAGGAGAATCAGAGATTATTGTCTTTCCAATTAGGATTCAGGAAACGCAGAACTATGGATAATGTAATGAAAATAAAAATTTTAATTAACTCTTTGGCCCAAGAATAACATGTAAACCACTTTTTAAAAAATTAGGCATTCTTCCTTTTCCGTATATCTACACATTTGAAATAATAATGTTTATCCATAAAACCATTAATAATAAGGTTCACCCTTCATTAAGAATGAAGCAGTCCATCAATACAATACAAGACAAAATTCATATATATATAAAAAAGCAAAATACCTCCTTATACCACAGGAGCATATTGCACTCTGGCATAAAGATATACAATTACCTTCCGAAATACTTAAAAAAAATACAAGACAAACTTTTCAAACTATCCCTAAAGACACATCTAATTAACCACTGCTTCTACTCCATTCAATATTTCCTTGTAAATAATGATAAATAACTAACAACTGCACTATGTCTAGTAGTGTGAGAATGACCATGCACTTCATCTATGTACTTGCCATTTTATTATCTTATACACTTAATGTATTATATTTTTTACTTTACTTTTGATGTTCTTGTATATAATTATTTTATTAAGATGTGTGCCAACATCAATTGTACAACTATGTACTAAAGTGATCAACTGGATCAATAAACTACTACCACCAGCACTGCCGGAAACTTTTTGAGCAGAACCATAAAGGATTTTATTCTGTCCATGGGCAAAAGTACACCATTAACATCCAACTGTGTCAAAAGGTCACTTGCACCTTGGCTGACTTTCATGACATGATTACAGAGCATAGAGTTTGGAAAAATACCAAAAAGATAAGAAAAATATTTATTTCCCAATTAATGGCTATTTAATAAAACCTTCTAGCCAACACTCCATTATACACAGCATTGCTTATAGATTGGTGAACATTCCACTCAACAAGGACAAATACAGAGCGAAATACCAGTACATCATTGATACTGCCCTGAACTGCCACTTGAAATGCAAAATTCAGATATTTTCATGAATAAGAAACAGATTTTAAAGTGCAGTAACTTTACAAATGGAAACATTTGTAAACAAAACTCCGACTTGGTGATGGGTAATCCCCTATCTGCATTTCTGGCAAATTTATTCATGAGTACAGTAGAAATAGACATTACCAAGGCATTTCCATTTATCTTTAAAACATGGTTTTGCTATGCAAATGACATATTTGCAACTAAAAAAAACAAATGAGAGTACGGCTTAAAATGACTAAATCTGCAATACCAAAGTATTAAGTTCAGTAAAGAAATGGAAGAGGAAGCATGTTTGTCTTTTTTGGGCCTTAAAATCTGCAGAAGAAACAACATAATTTTAGTTTAGTGTAAAAAATGAATACCTAAGTTTAGAATATAATTTTGTTTGGTATATATAGGAAATGCACACATACAGATAATCAGAAAGAATAATGACTTCAACTAAACCAAACCAACACACCAGTATATACAGCCTTGCTCATAAATTATTAAACATCCCACTCAACAAGGAAGAAGAATACACAACATAATACCAGTACATCATCAATACTGCCCTCAACAATGGATTCAACCATTCATTAGTAGATAAGAAGATCAGATATTTCACAATATTTAAAGATATTAAAAACACCACTACACTCTCCATTATAAAGGACATAAGTTTTATAAAATTCACATACTATTTATGTACAAACAGGATATTAATGAAAATTATTTAAAAATTTCATTTTGTGTTGGTGCACAAAATTAACATTGAGAACTTTTTGAACAGAACAATAAACGATTTTATTCTATCTAACAAAGAGACAGGAGTGTATCAAATGGATGGCTTGGATTGTGATCGCGCGCGCGCGCGCGCGCGTGTGTGTGTGTGGGGGGGGGGGACAGCACAATAAGAAATTTGGAGATAAGGACAAAAGAACGCTTTAGAAATATAAGATGGATAAATCAGCTATTGCAGATCATTTTTGGACTTATAATCATGACATCACAAAAAAAACCAAACTTTTGAAAGCTACCAATAATCCCAGGAAATTAGCAATATGGAAAAGATTTTAATTGTAAAAAATAAGCATCTTGTTTTGATTTTGACAACCTGCAAATGGACTTCCTGGTTTGCTGTATGTTGGAACCACCAGAAGTCACATCATCACCTGCCAGCCTTAGTCACTCCCCAGCTGAAGATGGGAGCAAATGCTATTGAAACAGGTTCTGATTAATTAGTCAGTTAGTGAAGTACAGTGTCTCCTAATACCCATGTCTTGTTGTGTATAATTTATCTAGTCATTTGAAAACTTTGTATTTAATAATTTAAATGTTTGAATTACCTCTTCTTAACTACTAAAATGTATTGTCAGGCAAGCTTTAATTTAAAAACACATTAACATCTGAAATGTTTCCAGGTATTGTCTGCTACATTTGTTATTCATAATAATGCCCGATGAGCTGCAATGAGTCTCTTTGAAGATACAGTTAATCCTCTATCAGTGCCTATTGTTCCCATGTTGTAGTTTATTCATGTTAAAGAACCTCAGGCCTCTGAGAAAAATTTATTGGCTGTTTTTCGCTCTCAATTGAATGGAATGCCAATGACCAAAGATGTTAAAGAGCATCCTTAAATAACCTGATGATGATGATGATGATGATGATCATCCATCAGACGCAATATATCTAAAGATACCTTTCCCACTTTTTTCAACATACTGATGTAATTACTAATGCAAAATGGCTCCACCCATTGTATCTTCTTAAAATCCATTAGAGCATTTCCTTGTATATTGATCAACACAGTTTTTTGTTTCATTGTCCAGCAAAGATATCTTATAAACCTTATGTATTCTCATGTACCTCATTATTTTTTGTATCTTTCATTGTGTTGTTATAGTTGATCTAATGTGCAGGATTTTGATCCATCAATTTTTCCCTGGCCAGCTAATATAATTTGTGTATTTTCCCATCAGGTGCAGCTTTCCTCAGTTCTGTGCATTCCAATATATGTTCTCTGTTTAGAATCTTGTCAGTATTGTCGATCTTACATGTGTTATCATTCATAAAACCAAATTTGTGTAGATGTTCCGCCAGACAATCATGTCAAGTGGCCAGTCTATATTAAATATTTCATTGTTGTGAGCCACATTTTCATGCATTTAATGCCATAGAAACAAAAAGTGTCAATTTTTCTACAATTTTGCAATTTCTCATTCAAGATTTTCCTTACGTTGTCTTTTGATTTTGCTTTTCCAAAAAAAGCATTCAATCTAAATGATCCCAACCATTTCAGAAAGTTCTGGGAATATTGTGGGGTTAAAATGAAGATAATGAAGCCTTTTTCAAAGATGAAAGTGACACAATTTGTAAAGCTGTAGCTGAAACCCATGAAGAGGATTCTAAATTCTCTAAAAAGATGCCAATAAAGAGATAAATAACAGAACTGTTTGAAAATGAAATCTGTACAACAAACAATAATTTACTTATCTGTCAGGAATTAAAAAAGTCCAGCTGGAGATGCTAAAATGCCTATAGAATTTTGCAGGTGTCTCAATATTGGTAATGTGTTAGAGATAATCATTCCATATTCCAACCAAGACATTGAGTCTATAATAACTATTTCAGCAATCAAAGAGATGCAAATATGATAAATAAAGAAAAAATGAAAGCATTCCTAGATCTTTATTTAGGGAGTAGTCCTATGTAGCACCAGACAGTCTTTAGAAAAGCTATGGGGTACATATGGAGAACATTAGAGATATTTTGGTTAGTAATGAATTTAAACCATATTATGTTTCTTCTTCACTGTCTTAAGTCTGATGGATCTTGCAAGCAATGAGGAACATTTTCATGATTTTCATTTGCAATTACAGAAAATGTTATTCTTTGGAACAAATTTTACAAATTTTGCTGGGAGGCTTAGTTTTATACAGTAGATTCCATCTAAGCTAAATAAGAATGAAATGAAAATGTATATATAGCCAAAATATTTTACTGCTACAATTAGGGATAATGTTACAATTGACAAGATGCTGATAGTCTCTAGAGGAAGGTGCAATTTTATACGGTAAATTCCATTTAAGTCAAATAAGTATGAAATAAAATATGTGTATTGACTGAAGCCAAAATGCATCTCTACTATTCTTGAAATTTAGCTGGAAAGGAACCTATAAACAATTGTGCATTAGCAACAGTCCATCAGACATTGTTAAACGATTGTTAGAACTAATTTATGGAAGTGGAAGGAACATCACTGCAGGTAATTTGTTCAGTGATAATTTGGTAAAATATCTGTAGAAAAAGAAATTTATCCTATTTTAGAAAAATGGAAAATATAAACCTATTGTTCCAGGAGCACATCATTACAATGTTAGGACGTAAAGAAGAGACACTCTTCTATCTTATATTCTAAAAAAATACAAAATGTCCTTGTGATATCAGCCAACATTTTGATAATGTATTTATGCAAACTCTTATGAAAAAGCAAAAGGCAGAGATGATAGCATTTTATAATGAAGCAAATATGGAGTTTTATATATATATATTTTCTTTAGGGTGGTTTTAATGCCCTTTTTACTACTGAGGCACCACAGTTAGTGGACACTGATGACATATGAGATGAAATGATAAATTGAGAAAGGATATATATATATATATATATTTTTTTTTTAAGGAAGGAAATGTTCCAGTTCTAAGTTGAGCATACCTCCCTGGCATTTACCATTTATGAGGACTGAGAAAAACCGGGGGGTGGGGAGGGACCCAGTCACGTAGGATGGTCCTGGTGGAAATCGAACTCCAGATGGTCTACATATTTTTTGCTATATATCTGCACTGAATGTGCAAATTCTCTTCATGGGCAATGAAATGAAAATGAAATAAAAGTAGGAGACTCTTCTTGAAAAGACTGTCCAGGGAACTAGTCTTTGGTCAGCTGTCTACAAGGGGCACAATTACAGGGGTAATAAAAAGTACACTCGAATAAGATCTTAAAATATTTCAGCTAACGTAAAGCAGCAAGTTTTCTTCTAGTTCTTTCACAAAAAGTAAATGCATACTTTGTGAGAGCTGTTCCTTGGTATATAAGAAGAAGTGACTTTCAAGATATTATTGTAAGAAACGTACTGTTTAGAACATGCAGGCAAATTTCCTAGAAGTGTGCCAAGAATCTGCAGGGAATCTTCCCAGTGAGATAGACTAGAATTTATTTCATCACAGTTTGAGTAAAATTTGCATCTAATAGTAATGATATGAAAATACCTGATGATGTATATTGTTAATGCAATATAAATGTATTTTCTTACTTTTATTAATCTAAAACAGAAATAATAATGCATTTTCTGTAATTATAAACACTTCAGTACATGTATTGAACTGAATTGCTTTAAAAAATACATAGAAGCCACAGAGCCATAAATGTAACCAGTATCTTTAAGATAGATTTTGCTCAATTGTGTAGCTATAGGTATTGTGCTTGATGAAGGGTTAATGGTGGTGGACTTTCTTTGAGAACTGCTTCTTGTTTGGATACTTTATTTCATGCTTCTAGTACTATTTAAAGATATTAATGGAAAACAAAACCAATCACTCTATAATAATTCTTAATCTTCCTACGGATAATGGCATGAGTTAAGTTAATTAATAGTTGAAGCCACATTAATTGAGAACAAAATATCCACATACTATGATCTCCATTCTTTCAATTTCTAACACACTTTGGTTAGCTGTTGTGCTGGTTCTTTTGTCTAGATTCTTGATTGAAAATTATGGTTTATTTCATTGAGACTCATAGCATTCTTTAAGAGAACTATCAAATTATTTTGAAATTTGTTTATTGAACTTAGTGTTTTATTTAAATTTCTATAGATAATTTCAATACTTTTTACCAAAGGAATGGTTTTAAAATAGAAACTTGATTAGGATTATGCACATATAAAAAATATCTAGAATATTTATGACTTCCATATTAGTTGAAAATTTTGGGGATTAAAAGATTCAGCTAAAAATTTAAATGTAATGCTACAAGGGAAACATGATTCTACTATATAAGATAGGATAACATATAAAGGTGAGAATGCCAATGTTGATTTATCTTGTACCAAGCAATGAACTTAGAGTTGGTTACATCAACAGATGTTAAAATTACACTAACATTAACTAAAATTGTTGATTGGAACATTGCACAGTGAAGCTAATCATATATTAAGATCATTGTGTGATTGGGTCAAACTAATACCCTTGGGCTCCCTTACTTGTTTACATGTGAAATCAGCAGTGGCGTCGCATTTCTGAACAGAAAACCATGACATATTGAAAAAAAGAAAATTATTAAAATCAGTGCAAGGACCTACAGAATTAGGAACATGGGAGAAATTCTACATTTACAAGTACAAAAACAGTTTAATGAACTTTGACACTTCCAGTGATAAAAACATCTCTTCAAGTTCATCACACCTCCACCGGAGTAGATTACACATCCCCACAGCATAAAAGTTTATCCTCCAGTCACAATGGGGCTGCCAATGCAAATGAAATGTTCGTGAAATTGGTTCTACATATTTAAGCAAGTAAGTGGAGCAAAAGAGTGTTAGTTCGATTCAATCACACAATGATCTTAATTTACACTAACATGCTGTTTGTTAACATGATGTTAAAGTTTTAATAATGTGTTAAGACTCCTGCATTCCACCAAGCTTTTACAGCATAATGTTAGTTAATATATTATTAAGGTTCCTGAGAAATCCAATAGAAGAAATCAAGAAGGGGTCAAATTCAACATTTTAGAATACACTTCAATGTACTTTTGTTTGCGTATAATAATTTATAACTAAGGCTGTGGAATAAATGTTAAGAGGAACAAAGGCACAAATTTTTATAAATTTGAAAAGTAAACAATTGTTCAGTTAGGAAGCATAAAGAAATGATAGGATAGTCATTTTTGTCTCTACTATAATGTTATATAACATAGTTGCTGCCATGATTATTGTTAATGTTGTTTGGATTTTGGTTTGTATTCCTAAACTTATAAGAGTATTCCTTTTGTTAAATGCCTTTCATTCTATGTATGTTTTGTGTCTCTTGACACGTGTTGCATTACATATGCTTTGAACTCTTGTTTCAGGATATAGGCGAAGCATTAAAAGAAATTTCCTTAATGTAACCTCTATAACCTGCGGTGGTATTATTAGGGAGTGCATGTGTCTTGTCGACATTCACTACTACCAGCACAATATGCAAATAGAAGGAATCGAAAAGGAATAATTTATATTTTTTTACTAGCTCACAGCTTAATATTTATAGCTGGATTTTTCAGATTGACACTTCTGGGGTGAAAGGAGTGTGAATTTAAATATATCAAAATCACACTGGATAGTAATCTACAAAGTTTTTAATGTCTTGTCATTAATGCACAGCTGTACACTTTTCAATAAAATGAACTCTGACAATATTATTAGATGTAAATTGATTACGAGATAGATGTGATGGAATTTATATTTCTCTTCCAACAAATGTGCTTTAGTGACACTATTTCTATTGTGGTTGTTAATACTGACAATAATCTGTTTGATTTTATTGGATACTCCATGCAAATTCTCTTTTTATTACTAATAGATTTTTAACATGCCTTATTTTAACTTTGTCCTGGTATAAATCGTAAATATATTCCTATACGAATACTAATTTAAACTTGTGATTCTTAGTATTTACCAAGACTGGTAATTTGTAACTTCTACCCATGAAATATAAATCTCAACTTCTTTCTATGTAATATTAAATGCAACTTTTCTTACAGAGCACAAACCATGATTTCTTCTTACAGAATACAAAGCACATCCTCTTCCCATGGAATACAAAGCACAACTAACTAGAATATTTTGAAATATAAACTCTCACTTATTACAATGGATTGTAATAATACTATTCATTACAATGAATTAATTTCAACATAAGCATAACTAAATGAATTAATTTCATTAATTTCTGTTGAGTCTCAATAACGCTGTCTCTCTCGTGTTTCATTCTGGGTACACATTATTAATGTTGTTACATTTGGCATTGGTTGATTTTCTTAATATTACAATTTTCTTTATTTCTAGTTTATTTTTTGCCTGTGGTGCTTCTGTAGCGAAAATAGGCATTAAACACCATTCATTCATTCATTCATTCTAGTTTATTTATTCATATTCTTGGCCATGTGTGTGATCCTTTGAACCGTTACATTTATATTATTGAGTATTGTCATAAAGGCCAACAAACAAACATTAAGACATACATTGTAATAGTCCTTATCTGATATAAATGAGCTTATTAGATTTATACAATTTAAAATATTACCAATGAATATTTGTTTTTTGAATTGAAAATTAAAGCCTTTACCTAATATAAAAACATGTGCAAATGAACTTATTAAATTTATACTATTAATAACATATTATCAATGAATGTTTGGAGCTTTAAATTGAATATTATAGCCTTTATCCGACATAATAATATATGCAAATTAACATGGCTAAATAACTATTACCATTAAATATTTGTGGCTTTATGTTGAACATTTTAGCCTTTACTTAGTATAAAAACATATGAAAATGAACTTAATAAATTAATATAATTAAACAACTGCTACCAGTGAGTGTTTAGAGCCTTAAATTGGATATTTTTACCTTCAAACCTAACAGGACACAATTAATGTTATCCATTTCAAATTGAGCTCTGAAGTGAGAATTGTTAAATATTGTACTATCATGGGCTGATGCAGACTAACTAGCAACTATTTCTGATGAGAAGTTAAGAATATTGATTACTTAATCATTGATGGAAAAGTATCCCATATGAATACAATAAATTTTGGTTCTATTGCCTCTAGAATATTGAATTTTTACATGCTTACAATTATTGCTCTAAATAGGGGAATGTTATGTTCCTTCTCTTTTTTGCAGTCACTGTGGAAATCTTTGTGATAGTTCTGAAAATTGTACCTTTAGAAATATGGGCAGTGTTTCTAATCATTTAATAAAATAAATTAGTGCATAAAAACTTTACATAACAGAAGAGACACATGTTTCTGTTTACTGTATTCTAACTTCTCTTGTGATTCACCCACAACCTATGACAACTGCTTTTCACGTTCTGTACCTTTGTAAAAAATGTTCCATGAGTTTTGCATATATCTTATCAAGTTCATACCATCATACTTGTTTACCAAGCCACTGCAGCTAAGTGAAGTGCATGAACAAAGCAAGGTGCAGAATTAAATGCTCTCTAGGACTTCATCCATGTCAGGCCTGTTGTCTAACAATACAAATAGCCTTTTGAGAATAATTGTACCCTTTAGTACCTTCAAAGATGAAGGCTGGAAGTGCATCTATTTTGTGTGAAACTTCAAGAAAGGGAATGCATTATGAATAGAAGTGGTGATATTCAAACTTTTTAGTTTTATCCTAGAAGTGAACAGTGGAAAGTGGAATAATATGCAGATTAAAATGAAGTCCACGGATGACTTGTAAGTTATGTAAACTTTGTGTCTCCTAGTAGTTTCTCAATTTTCTTTTTAAAATTTTTTTTTAACATGTTTTTCACTTTTCTTGCTGTGATAGATATACATTGGGTTGGAATTTTTATCTTTTGAAATCCTTTAACTTCTATAATAGTGAGTAATTGGTAGTCTTTTACAGTCATTTCCACTATTAATCCAGTTATCATTGTAGCTCTTCTAAATCAGGTTAACGGAAAAGTTTTTGTTGATGGTTTTTTAACCTCTTCCAGAATATACACATATACTTAAATGATTTTCAACCTGTAATTATTTTAGTATTTCTTTAAATAATAAACTGAAATAAATTCTAAAATAGTTCAACTTTGCCCATCATAGTTGTGTTTTGAATGATACACCTGGAAGCATAAGTAATTACATAAGGACACATCTCCACATTCACCAGACATCATGTTGATTTTCTTGCATGGGCCCCTTTTATGGCATACTGAACTTTTCCAAAATGGATGCAACTTTTACCCGTAGACTGTATCCTTTTAGGGGAATATTTTTCTTAATCTTAGGGTGGCAGAGGTTTTAAAACTTCTACCCCCTTTGTGTACAGGTCTTTGAATTTGGTAGCTTGCATTAAGCTGTGAACAATTGATAAGCAAAAATCCAGATATGTCATTGTTTTTAGTGGGTTTAGAGCTCTCCAAATTACCAAGCAATTGTATACAGTGATATCCAACATGTGAAAAAATAGTTTTTTGTATCATTTTACAGTTTTTTCTTAAAGAGAGATATGCCTGCAATGCCTGATGCACTAAATCAACACCACCCATATGCATATTGTATTTCAGGCTTGAAAATTGTCATTTTAGTTTTGGCTCTAGCTATGGTTCATCAAAATTTAGAACTGCAATTAGATAAAGCAATAACTACCCTTCTATTATGCCAAGCAATGTAAGTCAAAGGTGGAAGCTGATGCACCTCCACTTCCCCTTTTTTAGAGCCTGTACTTTGGCAGTGCAATATGTTTTGAACATATTTGCCTTTTGAGGTCAGATCTTCATACACTTTATGCTCATATACATTTGTTTCAGTAATTATGAGAGCTACTAAATCTACAGTAAAAAAAACTTGGTAAAAATTCAATTGATGGTCTGTCACATGTAAGCTGTGTATGAGGCTGTACACCACAGGTTGTACTCTGAAAAACGTCTTTTTATGCTGCAATGGTTTTCAGAATTGAAGTAGGGGTGTTATGATTGGCGGGGGCGTAAGTTTGATATCAATGCCTCACGTTGGAGCATCAATTTGAAGCTATGGTGTACGGTGAATGCCGCTGGCTGCTGAGTAGTCATTTCACTGCTGTTGCCCACTGCTGCTCCGTCTGATGCGGTTTTAGTTGGGGATGTTATGGATGTTAGGGTTCGCTGTACTGGAGGTTTTGTGACTTGAAGTCAGCGGGGCGAGAAGGTTTCGAAACAGACCTCAGAGAAAAACACAAGAGCCTCTCTAACTCATAGTTTATTAACAACACTGTATAACCATTTTGACAAGACTGTCCACGGAGACCTGAGTTCTAGCTATCTGAGGATCAAAACTTGAGCCTTCTTTGCCTCTTGCTGACTGACTCACTGGCTCTTACTCACTGACTGACTTATTGACTGACTCCCATCTACTGACTACCAAACTTACTCTTCGGCTGCTAAACTGACTGATTTACTCTTTTACTGACTTATTCATACACGACTGACTTTACTCTTTTACTGACTTATTTGTACTCGACTTACTCTCTGACTGCCTTTACTCTTTTACTTCTCAACTTACTCTCCAACTGTCTTTACTCTTTTACTCCTGGACTGATAACTGGTTGTAGCTTTACTACCAATACGCCACACCTTTTGCGAAAAATACTTCTCTATTTTCATGAATGAAACTTTACTTCTAGCTTCCTGATTGGCGATTATTCAACATAGATTTCTGTGCCTATAGGCTCTGATTCTGATACATTTGTTGATGATGCCTATTGGTTACCCATTTTCCTCCCTGCCTACACATTTTTTTTTAAATTTTATTGTCTCTTTCTGGCCTTTCTCAAGAAGCTTCCCTATCATAAATTCCAATAGGGAAAATTTTGATGAACTGTATTATTGTGTCCGGAACTATTTCATATTTTCCATCTCTGAAGTATTTTCATAAATCTGCACTTCTATTTTATCCTTTTAGCTCTGTTAAGTACACAATGTAGCATGAAAATGGAAATGACCCTTTTTAAAAATACACCATCAATGTCCGCTCTAAAGCATTTACAGATGTTAAGAAACAATTCTCAACATATCTCTCTCTTTTCTCTACCTGCCTGAACTCAGTGGTCTTCCCCGGAACAGTCCATCAGTCTGATACAATACAACCCTTGTACAAAACCAATAGATCCTTCTGTCATTAGATTTTCAGACAAGTTAACACAAAAACAATGTCTGAACCAGGAATTCTGTTTTGCACAAAATATCAGCTTGAATATTTATCCAATGAAACATTAATTTTAATTCTAGTTTTAACACATATGAAATTATCCGAGCTCCAGAATCCGTACCCTGTGTCTCACTAGTTGAAACCATGATTTGAACTGGGAATAACAAGTTTGTAACTTTGTAATTCCTGGTAAAGTGAACCTTGCCTCATTACTATTTAGCTGAAACAAAAATATTCCCAATAAACAAACCCAAAATATGGTGCCAAGAACAGATTCAAGTATCAAGTTTCTAATTTATCTATCTCAGCAGCTGAAAATTGTATAGCTAACCTGAACATACAAGCTAAGCTTATTGTGTCATGCAATGCAATGCAAAGCAATGCAATCATATGTTTCAAGCACTTTGTGTACAGCCACACACGTGTTCTGTATGAAAACCTACTCTCTACGAACGATAAAGAAGTGTGTGAGTGGTTGCTTCACATTATGTCAAGCATTTCAATATTTATTACTGCTATGTGTGCTGGTTCAGCTAAGAGCTTGCAATGTTCATAAGCTTAGTTTGAATGGTTGTAGCCTTCAAGACAAAAAAAATAGAGAACTCTTTTAGCTCTGCAAATCACAGTTTGATGTGTTAAATGGAGTTTAAATTGATTTTTCCCCCCCTTTTTGCATTGTGCAAATAAATACATTAATACTTATAGTTGGCTCATACTGCATTTTATGTCCTCTAATTCATTTTATGTTTCTAGTTGGTTCATACTGCGTTTATGTCCTATTATTCAGTTTTTGCTTCATTTAAATATGATAAAAATAAGCACATTATAAAGGTTTGTTCTGCAATGTAGAAATTTAAAATGTGGACCATTTAAATGCCTAGATCTGTGTATTGTCTGTTCTGGAACAGGCAGTGCAGGTTATAAATGACCATCAAGCCATGGGTTAAATGGGCTTTGTGCTCATCATCATGATGGAGCTTCATTCCTACTGGGAACTGACCCTGTTGAAGTGACACTTAAAACTGGAATTATGAAGGTTGCATTTTCTATCAATTTGTAAAGGCAAACTGTTGATTTTGATAGACATTGGTTGCAAGAGTGGATGAAGACTGCTAAGTAAAAAGAAAGTCTGGTAATGACAATATTAAATACTTGTTCTTGTTCTTGTTCTTCTTGTTCTTCTTCCTCCTCCTCCTCCTCCTCCTCCTCCGCCTCTTCTTCTTCTTCTTCTTCTTCTTCTTCTTCTTCTTCTTCTTCTTCTTCTTGTATAAAGGCTATATGTATGTTATGCCTCAAATAATAGTTACACTGGCATTTCTGATATTAAATTTAAGGATTTAGAAATACAAGGGTAGGTCCATAAGGTTCCAGCCTAACCATTTTCTAGGTATGATAAAGACAAAAACTATATTTCACCTTTCAATATATTTTGCAATACAGTTTTCACATCTTTCAATTAACATTGCATTCCCCCCCAAAAGTCTTGTCTTCAAAATGGGATAAACGGCATCCATCTCTTCTTCGTCAAACTTAAATTTCCTTCCTCAAAGGTCCTTCTTGAGTTTGAGGAGAGGAAATAGTGACTGGGAGCTAGATATGGACTGTAGGGTGGATAGTCGATCTCCTTGAAGCCATATTCCTTCACAGCTTCCTAAGAACTGTGTGCACAGGAGCATTGTCGTGAAGAAAGCTCATGCCACACCATTCAGCTTTCCTCACCTTTTCTCTTTGATGGAAGCATGCAGTCTGTGCAGTAGGCCAGCATAGTATTCCCCATTTACTGTCGTATTCCTCTCCTGAAGTCAAGGAAAAGTATTCCTTCACAGTCCCAAAAGATTGTGGCCATGATCATCTTGGTTAACTGAGTGACCTTGGCCTTTAGAGGCAATACTTTGCCAGGTTTATTCCACTCCATTGATTCTCTTTTGGACAAGGGATCATAGTAGAGGACCATAGTTTCATCTCCTGTAACATTGGTTTGCAGAACTTCTCTCTCGTTGCCACGGCAGAGCTCCAAAAATGCATGACAAAAGATGACTTGTTGCTGCTTTTGGACTGAGGAAAGAAGTCTAGGCACCCATCTTGCACTAACCTTATTCTCTGTTGAGACTTCTTGTTTATTTAATTGTTCTGTCAGTTTTTTATGTTACTATCTTAATATAATCCAGGGATTAGTTCTTGAGGAATATTGGATGTTCTTCTCTGCCAGATTTAAATACTAGTAATTCTTCTCTAAGTAAACTTTGTTTGTGATCTGTGTTTTTAGTTTGTGTTCTTTGGATAGTTGATGAAACCATTGATTTTTACCTGGGTTTGTTTTTAATTTTATGTATAATTGTGCTGCTTGTGTTTCAAAGAAGAAGATCAAAGGGTAAGTTCATAACCTATTTACAGAATGTAGGCCCAAATGAGTATCTTGAGAAGAGAGCCTACCTTGGCCAAGTGTTCCGAACTCTACCCACTTGCAACAGACATGGTGTTGGCACATCCTGTTTCTCATAGTCAGATCTAGATGTGCTGCAGACAATAGGGGCATAGTAGGTCTGGTCAAGGCTGCATTATACCAGATTTTGTGAGAAAGTCTGCCTTTTCATTCCTCACAGCACTTATATGACTGGTAACCCATTGCAGCTGAAAGGACCCTTTGGTAGTTATTCTCTGGAAATTATTTAATATCCAAAATCATTTGACTGTCTGTTTCTCCTTTTTGAAGATGTCTGATTGGTGAGCAAATGTATTGAGTAAGGCTGCCTTCTGGTAGCAGTTAATAATTTTCAGTTTCTCAGCAGCATCCTTAATTGCTGCCACTTACTTTTTGAAGGCGCTACTGGGTGTAGTAATTGCCAGGAAGTACTCAATACATCAAAATAATAAAAAGATGCAGTTTAACCAGTTCCTTTTTTCCCCCGTTCCCTCCTTTTTTATAGTGTTTAAAGCCCATTTTTATTACTGAGGCACCACAGATGGTTCCAGGATGATACATCTTTGTAGATGTGAAACTAATGCTTTTCTGGATATGTGTTATGAATAGTTTGGAGGGCAACATTTCCTAGCTTGACAACCAGTGATTCTTGCTTGCTGAGAGTCTACCTGCAAGCTGAAATATGACTTGTGGCAGGTTACGGAAGATTTGGATAGTTCAGTAATGCAGTTTGAATATAGGGTTTATTCCATACTTTTGCCCTAATAATAGTTCCACATGCGTGAGTGGAATCATTTGGGTCTTAAAAATGTTTCACTGCTGCCTGTAATTTTTCCAAAAAATTGGCAGTAATTTTGAGTTTTATTCCCAAGTTTTAGGTAATCTTCATCTCGATGGGTATATATGTGTTTGGCTTCAGCTTGCAATTGCAATTATTTGAATGGATTTGACACCTCTTTTAATAGCCCATAATTCTGCATTTTGGACTCTTGTCAAATTTTGTTAAATGTTGCTAGTGGCATTGTGAAATACTTCACATCCATATTTCATTAGGGAATGTATTTGCCTTAAAGGCATTGCTTAGTCACCTTACTCTGCATCCCATTTTATGGCAGTTAAATGCTTGAACTACTGAGAATATTTTAATTTCTTCTCCATGGTAGATTGTGTTTTCAGTTTCCATTTAAGCTTTCTGTTAAGGGAAATTCTCAATTATTTACTTATCAGTGTTCTCCATCCTCAGGTTGATTACTTTATGCTGGAGTTTAGTGCTGCAGGTTTTGTTGAAATAGTAAGCAGTTTAAAAACTGTCTTGGTACTATTTATGACCATTTATCCAAATTGCAAAGGGCTGTATTTATTAGAATCTCCAGCCCAATAAACTCTTTTTGTTGCTGAAAGGAGGAGGTCATCAGCAATAGCAATGTCTGAACTCCTGGGATGAATCTTACAGCTTTGAGGACATCATCCAAGTACAATGAAGAGTGTGCAGCTAATGACATCTCCTTTAAGTAGACCCTGTTTTTGCTGGTGGTGAGAGTTTGTGCCATGGGGGAAGGGGAAAACAATGATGCTGTGACAGAATGACAATCTATTTAAACATATTTCTTTTATTTCAGCCTTTATAATTGTGTGCAGCAGTAAGTTTTCCATAAATGCATGTATGCTGCATATCCATCATTACAGTTAGGATATACATATGCATCTTACAGCCATCTTTAACATCCTGGATAAATATGATGACCGGGTCCAAAGTACTCATTTTTGGTCATAGGTGACATGTGTGTATATTACATTCTTTGCAGTACATTCTAAACTTTCAGCATCTTAACCATGTATATAAGGTCTGCACCATAATTCAGTTGATTGCCTTTCATTCAGTATAGCTAATGCTATTATTTTTAATATTTCTGGAATTTGTTCTTTTTTATTAATTTTGATTTCCAGGTCAACTTTTTACATTGACTTCTATATGGCTAAGAGGATTGATTAATAAATAGATTTGGTATTATTTTGAAGAAAACTGTATAATTCTATTTTCTGTAGACATCTTGTGAAAGTTGTTCAGGTTTTTAGTTGCTGTATCTTTTTGGACTTATAGAACAATATATTTCTATTTCATTCTATTTCATTTTTGTCCTAATATTCTTTGTTCTTTTTATATAATTTGTCCTGATAGATAGACAATGAGATTATTTAGTTACTAACCAGCAAAACCAGTTGGCCAGCAAAATGCAGCTATGTACTGAGAGAAGCACTCAGATAGCCTGTAACTCCAAATAATGTTCCTATATTATCTGCTGTGATCTGCCTTGGGACAGCAGATGTTGTTTTAAATGGCCTATTTTAGTTCTAAGAGATCTAAACGGGATTAATTCTAAATTGTCTTTAAGGTTAATTTACTGTAGCTATCACTTCAGTTCCACATAAAAGATTTGGTTTTATGCAAGAGTTTTATGCATTTAGAAGATGCAGAGTACTTCTTCAATATATTCCTGGGGAGGTTCTGTGGATCTTCAAATTGAAGGCTAATGATGAAAATTTAGGTTTACTCAAACAAGGATAAAATATATGAAAGTACAAAGGATCATAAAGATATAAAAACAAAGAAAACCAAAATAACTTACTTTAAATACTGAATGGGCTGCTGTATAGAACATGTTACTAGATTGAAAGTCATTAAAGACATGTCCCTATGCATGGATAGAAATAATCATTTAAATAAAGAACTCTTATTAGTAAATAACTAGGTTATTAAATTAACCAAAGAATGAAAAATTAGAAGTCCACAAATGGGAGAATATGGATAAATGACTAATATCAGTAATCCCTAACTATCAAACATAATCAAAACCAATGACAACAGTAATGGTGGAGGATGAGTGGCTTGAGTCAATTTTACTTGAATTAATAATTATAATATCATTATGTAATCATATTGCTAAAGAATTTTCAAAAGATTTTTTCAGAATAGATGTAAATACTGTAGACATTAATAATAATGATGATAATCTGTGACAATTTTTTATTAGGCTGTCAGGATCATAGGCCTTAGAGTACTTGAAAGCAAGAATATGTTTTTTATTTGCGCTAATAGCATTGCGATCTGTGGCATACATCTGAGGAATGAGAAAAAAGGTATTTCATACTGTCATTTTCAACAAAGTGTTCAAGTTTGAACATTTTACTTGGATTAATTATAATGAACTCTTCTATTTCAGAACATGTATGGCAAGTAACAGTTCTTAAAAAGGGCTTAGGAAGCAGCCGCAACATCTTAGGAAGATACCTTCTTTGTCTCACTGACCACAGTATCAGTCTAGTCAAGATGAGTGGGCAGGAAGAAAAGACAGAAACCTATGAATTTTCAGTGAGTATTTCAATACCAAATATATACTCTTGAAGCACTTACAAAGGGCGTATTATATTGATTTATGCTTTATTTTTTCTGGCATATATGTACAGGTTGCACATCAGCTGATAAGTCCATTTTTTCAACACAGTGTCTCTTTAAGTGTATGCACATTTGTCCCCAGTATGGCAGCTTCTCCATGCAGTTTGGAATAATTTTTTTGGAGTGCTGCATATGATGCCTGGACAGCTGTTTCCTTGTCTTCTAAGTCTGCAAAATGGTAACCACATAGAGATTTCTTCAAGATGCCAAACTTCAAAATTTCTTTGGTTGGTCCCTTATGCTTCCCTTGCATTGATTGCTGTTTGATCTCTGGCTCATGTTAATGGTGCCACATCTCATCACCAGCTACAAGCCTAGATATGAAGTCTTCTGGAACTTGTTCATGGCATTCCAGGAGATTTCTGCTCTTGTCTATATGCCTTTGCTTTTGCTCTGCAGTCTAATTTCAGAATCCATCTGGCAGACACCTTCCCCATCAAAAGGTGGCTGTGTATGATGCATTGTAGGACATTTCTGGAAAGTCTCAATGGCCAACAGCATTTCTGAGAATGTGGTGCACCTGTTCTTTTAAATAGCCAACTCTACACAGGCAACGTTGACTGGCATTGACAATGTCATTTTCCTTTTCATTGATGTGTGCCTTCATGTCTAGCCATTCACTCAGTTATAGGTTTTCTGTAAAGGTGCATCTACCACAATTTGTCAATGAATTTCTGCATTGGTCAAACCTACTTTTCAGAGAAACCATATCATCCATTGATGCCCTTGATCACTCTCCATGCTGTCTGCTTGTTCACTGATAGTTTGAAAGTCACACAACTGGCATCCCCTTGTTGAATGCTACTGGTGGAACACTGTACTAGCTATCGTCTTCACAAGTCAAATGGTAAATTGTGTATGGAGAAAAAAAATATATAATATAAATCAGTATATTATGTTTGACATATGAAATAATATGCTCTTATTTTATAGAATTTCTCTGAAGTTTAGTAGATTTTTTCTATATTGATAGAACTATAAATGCAATTCTCTGTTGCTAATCAACATTTCATCAGAGACATTGCATTTAGTACATATAATTAAATAGAGACATTGCATTTAGTAATATATAATTAAACAGAGACATTGCATTTAGTACATATAATTAAACTTCAAAATGGATGATGATAATGCCATGTTGCATAAAACTAAGAATATGAACATAGCCATATAATTAAACAGAGACATTGCATTTAGTATATATAATTAAACTTCAAAATGGGAGATAATAATGTCATGATGTATAATACTAAGAATATGGACATGGCCCTATGGACTGAACTAACTAAAAGAGTAACTATGATTATTATCATACTTGCTTGTTAATGAAGATGAGAGGAAATTGTTAAATTAGGTACCTATAATACACTAAATCACATTGTAAAACTATTACCTTATCGCAGGTTACCAAAGAGAGTTACAATTACTATGTATCTCATGTAAATGAATTTCACATGTTTTTGAACTGGTTCCTCTGAAAGTAAGAGAGAGAAGTTGGGACAGCAATAGGTCCAGTATGCTTGCAAGGCTGTTTTGAACTTAGGGTAAACAGTAAGCGTAAATCTAGCAAATAATGCAGCAGTATATATTTTACACTGTATCTCAGAATGTTTTAATTTTTAAAATAAAATAAATTCTTGTTAAAAAACTAAAAACACTGTGACATAATTGTGCATTTTTCTCATAAATTATTAGTGGATTTGGATTTGGATTTTTTTTATTTCCTTAAACTGCAGACAACATGCTATCCTGGGAACTAGGATAATATACCTAAGTTAGCTGTGCCTGAAAAGAAATTAATTTTCAAACTTTGAAAATATATATATGAGGGTAAGTAAGTCCATAAGTTTCTGGCCTTGCCGATAAGGATTATCGCTTTCACAGAATACTTACTTGGTGTCATACCTTATCTGGTAAGTAAATAATTGCAGCTGTAACTTCTACTCTGCTGTGTTTAGTTGTTCAGATATAGTTGCAGAAACAAGGCTATGTGTAGAAGATTGTGACATGTTCAAAATGGAGTATCCAGCTGTTTTTAAGTTCTTCACAAGAGAAGCACTTACTCCTCAAGAAATTAAACAGCAATTGGATGGTGTATATGGAGAAGCTTCCCCCTCATATTCTACTGTAAAAGAATGTGCCAAACTTCAAATGGGTCAAGAAAGCATTGAAGAAGAAAAGCATGCAGGTCAGTCCTTGGAGGTGCTCACTCCTGAAAACATCACTCTTGTGGAAGGATAATTGGAAGACCGTAAGCTGCTCAAAGTTACAGAAATAGCAGCAAGGGGCCTTTCTAAAGCAACAGTCTTTCAAATTATTTATGAACATTTAAACATGAATAAGGTTAATGCAAGGTGGGTGCCTAGGCTTCTTTCCTCAGTCCAAAAGCAGTAATGAGTCATCTGTTGTCAGGCATTTTTGGAGCTCTGCCGTGGCAACAAGAAGAAGTTCTGCAAACCAATGTAAATGGAGATGAAACTATGATCTTCTCTATGATACCTTGTCCAAAAGAGAATCAATGAAGGGGCGTGAACCTGGCGAAGCAGCTCCTCTAAAAGTCAAGGTAACTCAGTTAACCAAGATGATCATGGCCACACTCTTTTGGGACTGTGAAGGAATACGCTTTATAGACTTCAAGGAGAGGAACACCAAAGTAAATGGGGAGTACTATGCAGGTCTACTGCACAGATTACATGCTTCCATCAAAGAGAAAAGGTGAGGAAAGCTGAGTGATGGTATGTGCCTTCTCATGACAATGCTCTTGTGCACACAGCTCTTGTTGCAAAGGAAACTGTGAAGAACTGTGGCTTCAAGGAGATCAACCATTCACCTTACAGCTCAGATCTAGTTCCCAGTGACTATTTCCTTGTCTCAAATTTCAAGAAGGATGTCAAGGAAGGAAATTTAAGTATGACGAAGAAGTGATGGATGACATTTTGAAGACGAGACTTTTGGGGGGATTGAAGTGTTAATTGAAAGATGTGAAAAGTGTATTGCAACAAAGGGTAACTATATCAAAATGTGAAATATAGTTTTTATCTTTAGCATACCTAAAATATGGTTAGACCAGAAACTTAAGGACCTACCCTTCTGTGTGTGTGTGTGTGTTTGTGTGCACGCGTGCATGCTATCAAAGTTGGACCAAAAAACAACAGTAATGAGCATGATATTCTGTAAACAGATGTGACTCACAGACATTATGATAGCTTTGCTACATGACAGGTAAATCCACAATGAACAAATGAAGCCAACATTATCATAAATCAACAATGAACAAGTGAAACCAAGATTATTGTATGATGTTCTGTAAACAGATGTGACCCACAGTATGTCATACTAGCATTGCTACAACAAAATGGAGTGAAGATTATGTTTGAAAAGCTGAAAGCAATTTTGAAGTGGTATTGAAAAACCGAGAATGTTGTTGAAGTTGAAAGGCAATGGAGACGTGTGTACAGAACAGAACTGCCAATGTGAGTAACAATTGCACACATTCGAGACAAATTTGAGACTCATGGTACTGGTAAAAATGAAGAGGTCCAATTGAGTTCCCATCATGTTCTTGGGATCTAACTCTATTGGACTTCTGCTTATGAGGTGCTCTTAAAGATGTTGTATACCATAAAAACCAGCTACACTGGCAGCACTTTGAGAAGACATTTTAATGGCATGTGCTGCAGTCGCTGAGAACATTTTTGCATACTTTGCTGAATCAGTATTTCAATGTACTCAGGAGTGTATCGATGTTGATAGTGGTCATTTTGAGCAACTGTTGTAACTTTAAAAGTCTGAGATGATTAGTTCTCATCATTTTCTGTTTGTGTATATTCAGTTTTCTGTAAGTACAGTTTTTTCTTCACTTGAAGTGTGTGTACATTTTTGGCACCCTCTGTGTGTGTGTGTGTGTGTGTGTGTGTATGTGTGCATAGTTTTAATTTCTTATTGGTATTGATTTTTATCAAAAAATAGTGATATTTAAATACTTCTATTTACCACACTTCACATTTGCATACATTGTGTGTGTGCAAAATTTCAACAATATTGGTCCAGCCAATACTGAGAAAAATGCACATTTATGTCAAAATTTTAAGTTATTGGGAAATAAGTTTTATTTTTGTTTAACAATTTTTTATATGCATTAGAGAATTAAAATTACACAACATCTTTAGTTACGTATACTTAATATCTTGTAAAAAATTCATGTTAATAATTTTATAAAATTCTAAGATACAGTGTAATATGTATACCGCTGGATTATTTGCTGGATTTTCACTTCCTGGTTACCTTAACTGTCTTTATGTGTTACCCATGTTAATTGTTTGGTGGGAGAACTCCAAAACACCAATCAGGGCCATTTGTTTCCAGAATTTCTGTATTATGCTAGCAATGGATGGATGATCTCCCTTTAATAGTGCTAAGAAACAAACATATAATACAACAACTCAGACAGTACATATGCTACAACTGTGGTTCTACATTCATTATCAGGATTTTTATTTTCTAAGACCCTTAAGGCAGAGTTTGGCTAGGTGTAGGTGTATAACCTCTTCCATTTTCTATTGGTCACCATGTCTACCTGCAACTCTGGAAATCTCAGGTTCTAATTCCAGTTGCCTGGGTAAGATTTTTATAGGGTTTTTCCTTACCATGAATAGGTAAATGCCAGGTAACTTTAAGTGTTGTGGACTGCAAGCTCATTTATGCTCTTATTTCATCAAAACTTTATTAGTTTATTTAGACTTTAATTGTATTGAGGGATATTAAATTGGGGGAAAAAAAAAAGTAGGTGTAAGCTATTTATATAATAGGAATGTGCTAATAAAGTAGTACATTACTTTGTGGTTATATTACTGTTTTCAAGAATGAACATTATGTCAATATTTCATTTGTTACTTCCAGAACAGTGATACCTGAATCCTATTATGTTGAACTTAAAAGGTTTTCATATTAGTTCTTAATATTTATGAGCATATCGAGATCATTTAACCTATTCCTTGTATAATTGCATCTCTATGAATATTGATTTTGTATTCTTAGGGTCTTGTAAAATGTGTGTTGCAGCTGGTGAGCATCAGGCGCTGTGGGCATTCTGATTGTTTTTTCTACATGGAGGTTGGTCGGTCATCATGTACTGGTGAAGGAGAGCTCTGGATGCAGACAGAGGACACAAACATAGCTGATAACATGCATGCAGCCATTTTACGGTGAGTATCATAAACACACAATACACTGCCAAAAAGAAATTATGCTCTAGTCTGTCTGTTAAGGGCTAGATGTGTTTTTATAGATAACACATGAATTATTAAAGAAATTTTGGGAGAATGTTAATATTATTTGTGAATATATTTTTACGTTAATATCATTGAAAAGTAACTGGTGCTATAGACCAGTGAATTTTCAAACTGTAATCATATTTTGTACATATTTTTCCAGCTTTATTGCATAGAGTACACAAGAAATATTTTTCTTTTTGCTTTCCCAATGCTGCTCATGTGCTAGACACTGCCATAGGTACTAACATTTTTCATTTCATGTGCTTTTGAATAATTTCGTAGATTGATCATGTTCTAAGGACAATTCCGATATTATATGTATGATAGATGCATAGAGTAACTAAATATCATTATTTTCCAAGTGCATGCATCATTTATTTATACAACTAGGTAAGTACTTAAAAGTTTACTTTTACCATTTGTTGATACAAGCAGCTTTCCTGCTCTAATGGGTGTAACACAAGAATCAATCCTTACAGATTGTAGTAAGAAAACAGCCTCTATAACAGCCACTGTTGCTAACTTCTTAGGACATCAAAGTTAGGTGCAAAATTGGGGAAAATAATTCCTATCTGGGTAAATTTGCCCTGTTCAGGAATTTGTCCCGGTTTTTCCTCAGCCTGACCTAACTACTCAGGTAACTTTAGTGCTTTGGTCCCCTTGTTTATTTGCGCTTGATAATCTCTAAATATCATCTGAAAAATCTGGGCAATCAGCAGTTGATGTTTATGATTAAAGTTATTATTATTATTGTTTATTTTTTTGTTTTTAAATTTTTGGTTATTTAATTGCTCCTTGCAATGTGACCTATAGCAATTCTTTCCTTCCTTTGTCATAAACAACAACCTTTCAAATCTGTGCAAGTGATTCCTTTGACAAATGTCAAAATAAAAAGACTAAAACTTACATATTTATAAGATGTAAGAACTTTCATAAATTTTTCCAGCCCTAAAATAATTAATATATGTTTATCAGTTGGATTGTCATGTGTCGTAGTGGTGTGTTTGCATATCACAAAAGTTAATTCAAATTATGGTTACCAGAACACATAAATACATGTCATAAAAGATAGCAAAAAACAAGAGAAAATGCTAAAAGCCTAATGGGATTTGAAATTTCTGGGAAAGAAATTAGCAGTTTTCTTGGAATAATTCTTATCATAGGGCTATGTAATGTTCATTGTTGATCAAAGAATCTATGTATGAAAATAAGTATAATTAAAGCCACAGTGCCTTGTGATCCCTTTCTAAATTGCATTATATTGTTAGAGAGGCTCCTAGAAATTAAAACAACATTTAAAAAGAGCAGCTGTTACACAGAAAACGTTTTTAGAATGTCTAAATACTGAGAGAGATATAGTTGTTGATTTATGAATCTTTGGTTCCTTAGAGAGGAGTATTGCTTCTCAGACATTACATCCCCAACAATTCTCATAGGTAAGGCGTTAAACTCTACAAAATTATGTGTTATGTTATGTCTATGTTATTTAGATTTATCAAGGATAAGATGAACTTTCAATATTATGTCAAGCTGAAGTTGCCTTGAAAATGTGTCAACCCCCATTAGGAAAAAGTTATGTATATCCTCTTTCAGACACTTTCTACACTAGCATTTCTTTGGTCATAAGTTATTGGATAAAAGACCCTTCTCTTCTGCAGAAGATTTCATCCCAACAGGTTAGGACTTTCCAGGAAAATTGGGAAAAACATCTTAAAATGGTAAAATTATGTGGGGCAGAGATCAAAAAAGTAACTGACTGATTGGACAAAATGATTATTCTTATGATCTCAACAAGAAGTGAGTTTACAATTGTCCTGTAGAATGTGAGACATGACAGAAAGATGAGTTGTTGGAGTATAGCAAGATGAGTATGTTGGAGTATAGCAAGACAAAAATGGTGTTGAGCTCAGTGATCAACTATTGTCATCTCTTTGCTTTTGAGAAGAGCAATGTAATGGAGGAGGAAAGCTTCTTCTGTGAACTACTACTGAATGCTGGTTTTTGTATTTTGTAAAGCACTTCATAACAAAAATATTCTGGGTGTTTGAAGAATCATTTATCTTTCATTTGTCCAGGATATTTCTAGGAAAAATATGCTTTTGTTGTGCTGTGAAAGGATGTTCATTCATCAGAGCAAGATACGTGCAGAAAAAAATTTAAAAATAAAAGAAATCAATAAAAAAAATTACCTAAAAGAAAAAGAAAGAAAAAAGAGACAACGACTTTCTGCATGGAAAGTTAAAGAAATGGAAAATGTGCATCACCTGCTTTGGTGTAAAATATGTATAAGAATCATATAAAATATAGTGAACTTTTGTAACAGTGGTGTCAAATATTAACATTTTAAAAAATGGAGTCGAAATTGTAACATACACACCACTAAAATTCAATAAAATGGAAGACTAGTTTCGGGAGCTATGGCAATGGCTCCCGAAACTATTTTTCCATTTTATTGAATTTTAGTGGTGTGTATGTTACAATTTCAACTCCATTTTTTAAAATGTTAATGTATAAGAATAATATTTTATAAGATGCAATTGAGTAATATTTGGAAAAATCTTTGTGTTTCAGTAAATAAATTTTCAAACTTAGTCTATTCAGAATGGACAAACATGTAAACAAAAATAAAATCTTCCAAAAAAATCAGACTATCATAAATTTATTTTTAAAGCCATAAATGGATCTATTGGCACATTGCCTAAAATCCGTTGTGATAGAACATTCTCTTTTCCACAGCTAAGGGTTGTGTTAAACTATTAAGGCTATTGAGTCATCTGATTACATTTGCAAATGTGGAAAATCAGTGATTTGTATCATTTTAAGTAATTTCATCATCAAGTCTGGTGGGTCAACACATGGATAAGTCCAGACAGCAAATCTTCCTCTGGAAGGAATTTGTTAAACTATACCTTATGTCATTTCTTAATTACAGCTTAGTGAGAAACTACAATAGTTCCCTGATGTTAAAGGCATGCATATTTGAAAAAATGATTGGACATAGCATTATGGGTGTGGCAGGTTTGACCATGTCAATTCCAAATTCTACCAGTAAATTCTTCAGTTACTTAATAACTTCCAGCCTTTGTGCTGGTTAGATTTGTGACAAACTTAACACCAGTAAGTTAAATTTAATTAAATCAAAGCAACTGCAAATGCTAAGAAAATATCCAATATACTGGCTGTCTACTGAAATTAACCCTGGCTACTTTTCAGGGAGACAACCACAGCATAGAAGCAAATTAAATTTAGCTAATAGTTAATAGTTAATTAAATTACACCACACTTCCAGAATGTCTTCACAATTTGCACAGGGTTTTCCATCTCTGCCAAGGCCGGCTCATCTCCCTGCTCACAGCTGTCTGCCTGACTCCCCACCCACCCTCCCTCCTACCTACCTACCCACCTCTCTATTCACCCACCCACCCACCCACCTACCTACCTACCTACCTACCTACCTACCTACCTACCTACCTACCTACCTACCCACCCACCTACCTACCTACCCACCCACCCACCCACCCACCCACCCACCCACCCTACCTACATGTCCATGAACTTCTAAGCATTCAACAATCTACATTTGTTTGTGAAACTTTAGAGCAATGTATATTTTTGTGTAAATGTTGTTATAAATATGATTCAGCTCATTGCATTTGTTAGGATTTTATTTGCAAATTCCCTGGGCAATTACTCACTTCCAGAACTACAATTCACAATTTTATGAATAATTTTATACTACTCATTCAGTGCAAAACAAGAAACACATGCAAAGATGTACAGTTTGAAAAAAAAGACAAATTAATAAACTAGGCAAATCTTGAATATTCACCAACAAAACCACTACCAAAATTAGCACAACAATTTGGGGTTACAGTGTCTTCTGCATGTACAACAACAAAAATTGTTAAAATTCAAACCTTACAAGTGTACACATGTCCATTGTCCACCACAATTTGATTCCATAGCACATGTGCACTATTGTGAGTAGTTTCTTTCACCATTGACTGAAAGTCTCATTGACCCACAGCTTGTGTTCTTCTCAGATGAAATATGGTTCCACCAAAATGGTCGTGTGAACACTCATGCCTCTCAATATTAATGTTCTGAAAATCCAAATTAGGTACAAGATGGTCCTCTTCAAGGTTAAGAAAATTGGAGTTCAATGTGCAATTATAGTGATGTGCATAAGCAGTTAATTTTTTTTATCTGCAGACAGTAAATGGAGAGAGGTGCTGAAATGACTTTTTGATCCCACTTTTTAATCAGCTGACAGAAGAAGAAAAATTATATGGGTGGTTTTAACAAGATTCTGCCACTGCTCATATAGCAGAGAAGTCCATGGGTAAAATTAGGGCTGTGTTTAAAGATAATGATTAATGCTGGAATATGGCTCTCTTGCTCTCCATATCTAACAGTCTCTGATTATTATTTTGTGTAACCTGAAGGATAAAGTCTACAAAACAAATCCTCACAAATCCTTCAGTAAGCAACTGAAGATGGGAGAGATTCTCCCGAAACGCGTCTTAATTTTGGATAAGTGAATGGAGTAAAGTGTAAAAAAGTGAATATATAAGTTGAAGTTAAATCCTTACACATTGGAAGAACTCGAAGAAAACTTACAAAATGCAATCAGAATACAGTGATCAAACTGAATCGTATCAATCAGAATGTATTTATCCGGTACCATGCCTGTTTAGCTGAAGGAAAATGACATTTCCAGATGTGCTATAAGGTAAGATTTTATACATAGTTTTAAGAAATGAAGTCAGAGTACAAGCATGTCCAGCAGCAGAAATGCAAAATCCTGTGCTAGCAGTAAAAATATATTCTGAAAGCCTAGTACAGTTTCTTCCAACAATTTATAATAGTATAAAATAAAAGTTATTTTTATTCTTTATTTCTTTTCATTGTTCATTTCCATTTGTTTTCAATTTTAAATAAGTCTTGTCCTAAATTCTTATAGTAATTTATGAGCTTCTCATTCAGAGCAATACTACTGTTTATTTAAAACTACTTTGGGTTTATAAACAGTTCTTAGTTCTCTTACATGGAAGCATATGTTTTACACTGTCATTTCCCCCGCATAATTGGACAACATCCTGTAAAAAGCAATTTATTTGCCCTTTTAACTTCCGTGTTTCTGCTATTACCTAAATAGTACCCTCTTTTCTTTGTGTACTATATTAATACATTTATCCTATTTGCAATTATATTTCGTTAAAACATAAGATACTAATGATCTCTTTACCATTAATTGCTCCTGCTATTATCAATAGATTTTTCTTATTCTTAATTATTTTTCATTAAATCATAAAATGCTAATGATCTCTTCAGCACTACTGTACTGAAAATATTTTATATTTCAGTATTTTCAAGACTTCCTATTTCCTTCCTGAAATCCTTATTATTTTTTTTCTCATACATCCTCTTAAACCATTACTTTCTAAAAATGTCCTAATTAATCCATCCATTATGTCCTAATCCCATTTCTTGAGATTCTAAACATTCTTACTTTTATAATCCAAGTTACAAAATTTTATATCAGTATTTCAGAGCACTTTCATTAATTAAAACTTTCCTTGCTACTTGTTTCAATTCTATTTTGCAACCTCTTTTACCACTGTGACTCTTAACTAGTATTGTGATACCATTTTGACCTCATTTGTATTTTAGAGTAATCACTGTACAATTTTAAGTCAGATTCAAGGCAGCTTCTTATAGATACCAGACATTCTAATTTGTGTAAGCTAAGGGAAAGATTAGCTAAGGAAATATAGACAGAAGTATATTTGACATTTACAAATGATGAATGGAGATCATTCTGTTTTATATTTAACAGTCAATTTGATGCAGCCTGACTGGTGGTCTAGGTAATCATACTTCCCTCATAGATTCAAAATCATGGGTTCAATCCCAGCCAGGGTCAATGGATTTTTTTGGGGGGCTGAAACATACTAAGTATGGCTTCCTTTATACTGGAACTATGGAAGTTTAAAACAGGAGTTCCACAAGGCTCAGTATTTCGTCCTCTTAAATTTTTAATTTATATTAATGATATTTCACAGATTCCAGGCTATGAACTTATATCTTACGCTGATGATATCTCATTTATTATTTCAAAAATTTAAATCTTATAGGAAATATGCTTCATTATCATTGCTAAATCTGATTATTTAAAAAGTTCTTAAATTCAACTGAACTCAATGTTGACACAATGTACATTCTATTTCTG
Source organism: Metallyticus violacea (assembly GCA_030762175.1). Lineage (NCBI taxonomy): Eukaryota > Metazoa > Arthropoda > Insecta > Mantodea > Metallyticidae > Metallyticus > Metallyticus violacea. The sequence continues at coordinate 269,236,781 of CM060846.1, read as the reverse complement.
ATTAAGAAAAGGGAAAACATATGTTAATAATGTATATATTTTTTTTTTGAGTGGTGTTTAATGTCCGTTTTTACTATTGAGGCACCACAGGCAGTGGACACTGATGATACATGAGATGAAATGATATTGGAAAAGGCTTTTTTAAAGAAGGAAATGTTCCAGGCCTAAGTTTAGGGTACTTCTCCAGCATTTGCCATTTATGAGGAATGAGGGAAACCCAGAAAAAACTTCAGTCAGGAATGACGGTCCTGGTGAGACTCGAACCCCAGACGTCCCGCTCATGAACCGCACCTTAACGACCTCTGTCACACGTAGCGGTTAATAATATATGATAATATAGTCATTTAACAAGAAAATAACACAAAATTCCTAGGAATTTACATGGATAAAAAACTTGAAATATAATGAACATACAGACATCCTTTGCACAAAGTTACGCTCGCTGTTATACTTACTGAGGATATTTTCAAATCGTCTAAGAAAAAGAAATTTTAAAATTAGTATAACATGAAATTATACACTCTCTTATCAAGTAGGGATTTGAAATTTGGAGCAGAACTACCTTACAAATGTAAATAAGGTTATGATAATGCATAAAATGCTTAAAACGTACATCCAATCTAAAAAGCTGCCAGTCTGTAAAAGAAGTGTTTGAAAATAAGAATATATAAGCAGTAATGTTTTAAGTATATCAAGTTATAAAGTTATATTGTTAATTAAACAGAATGAAAATAACAGATTATTAAACAGTGCCCATTATTCATATGACACTATGGGTATTTTATCAACTTAATTATCCTATTTATTTATTTTATTTTGGTCATAAAGTACACAGGTGGGGGTATCAAACATTACTTTCAACCATGTCAGTAGTTGATGGCCTAGGTAGGAGGGTCATACTGCCACAGGTAACCAAGGTTGTTAAGGCGCGGACTTGTGAACAGGAGGTCTGGGGTTGGATTCCCACCAAGATCGTCCTTTCTGACTGGGATTTTCAGTTTTTCTTCAGTTCTCATAAATGGGAAATGCTGAGGAGGTAACCTAATCTTAGTCTTGGAACTTTTCCTTCCTTTAAAAAAAAAATCCTTTCCCAAATTATCATTTCGTCTCGTGTATCATCAGTGTCCACCGCCTGTGGTCCTGAGTTGTAAAAACGGGCGTTAAACACCATTCAAAAAAAAAAATAACCAAAAATCTTGCAAGAGCTTATGGTTGAATATGTCAGTGCTGACATTTTGCAATACTAGCGCCGCCATCTAAATTAATATTTCCTGAGGAAAACCGGGAAAAAAACCCGTCAGGGAAGACGGTCCTGGTGGGATTCAAACCACAGACCTCCCGCTCACGGGTCCGCGCTTTAACGACCTCGGCCACCCGTGGCAGTATTTTGAGTTAGAAAGCGTGGAAAGGAAACATTAATTTATATGGCGGAGCTATGTCTCAAGATGGTAGCGTTAGTATTTGTATGATAAAACTTCTCCATGATTTGAATTTAGGAAATGTGGAGAGGGAATATTAATTTAGTGTAATGAAATTAGTATTTTAATTCTAGAAGCTTTATTGTTGTGAAATTTACGTTTAAATTTTAGAGTAGCAAATATTGTGCCATACAAGAAGTGATAAAATATATTTAAAAATATTTTGGACTTACGTTTTGGTTATGTATGACGTGACTTTCGGGGGCAAAGGCTATCGGAGGAGCAGATGTTTGGGTAGCTCGAAACAATGTGTGAGGCGTAATCGGTGAAGCAACCCTGGATACGAATGTGAAAGAGGCGGCAGCTTGCCTGGTTGTAGACGTCGAAGTGCGCACAAGTTGAAGCGGGTAGCATGACGTGACCCTTTGCAGCTTACAGCATGTCATCTTTGGGAAAAACACATTGACCGGTGACAACTTGCGATATGTTAACGCAACTATAGAATATGGTACGTTTGAAGTTTAACATTTTACAGTAAACAAAAGCGATAAGTAAATGCTTTACATGGCGTAGTGTAAAATAGGCGCGAAATAATGAAGGTAGCCAGGGAATATTGTATTTTGGGAAGTAACAGGCGTGGTTAGGAAGTATAGGGCCAACTTTTATTTTAGATGGTGGCTTTAGTGTAAACTCCTGTGGCTTTTCAAAGTTTTTCCACCATTCCAAGATTAGTATAGTAGTCTAGTTTAGGGTAGTACTTATTTAAAAATGTGCGTTCTCTTTCTGTCTCGGTTTAAAAAAAAATTGGGCGCAAATATCCTAAAGGTGGGAAGTAGTCTAGTTTAGGGTAGTACTTATTTAAAAATGTGCGTTCTCTTTCTGTCTCGGTTTAAAAAAAAATTGGGCGCAAATATCCTAAAGATGGGAAGTAAAAGTATGTGTCCTGGTTTGTAGAGTCACTGCATGTAAAATAACCTCAAGTCTGAAAGATGAGGCCTTCAAGCAAATTTATCGGCCGTTTCACCCCCTAAGTTGAAGGGGACATTGATGTTGAAGAGCGTACGTAAATAAACCAAATAATAATCGGTTTAAAATTTTAGCGGGCGTTTATATGCACAACATCACAATTTTTTTTTTGTATCAGCGAAATCTCTTTTTTACTTCTTTCGGTTTTTATTCTAATTTTACGGAATTTTCTTTTTAACAGTGTTGTCACACTCGCTGTCATCGTCCGCATTGCTACTATAACATCGACGCCTTGTGCGTGGGGCTGTTTCAGTTGGCCAAAGTGGTTGGCCAATTTATACCGTAAAAGTTTTGTCAGTTTTTAGCCTGAGACATTTTAAGTTGTCTAATTTGCCTCATCAGTGTAGCTAAGTTCGAAATGATTTTGTTATAACGTGAAATTCCTACCAACCTTCATAGCTGCGACATTAGCATCACTACTCAATTAAAATATTTAATTACTAAATTTCATACAAATGCACTCTCCAGGGTCAGAACATAATAAGAACGTGAGAACAAAATCATCTATCTAAACCAAAAGTTATATAATGAAAGCTTCTTGTCAACTGATCTTCTTAACGAATTTGCATGCTTTTTTTTTTTTTTTTTTTTTTTTTTAACGATTTCTCTAAATGGACACATTTTCTCGCAATACGTTAATAGACACTTAGAAAGAGTTTTTTTATAAGTTCGAAACTTGTATTGTTCAAAAGGGCCATGCGCAAAGCCGGTTTTGCTCTATTTAACGTGGACAAATTTCGGTGTTATTGGCTGTGATAGGTGAGGTTATTTTACCATGCTTGCATTGCACACCTGCTTTAGCCATACTTTCAAGTAGTAATGAGCGTTAAACCACAGGTAACGGTTTACGCACACACACACGCACGCACGCACGATAATAAGTTACATATCGGGGCAATTCAGCAATTACCCTAACAAAGACTTCATTGTAAGCCTGCACGCTGGAAGTCTAATGTTAAAGATCAAGCGTAAAGAGCGAGTGAATTGTGAAGCATCTGGCCTCGCAAGCGTGCGAAAGGTCAGACATCTGAAGGCTAGTATCTATCCCGCGCAAGGATATAAAGTCTTACAATGGTCTGGTTTCACTACCGCGGGAAAGGTCAAATCATCGCAGAGAAAATGTGATGGTCAGCATCTGGCCGCACAAGCGTGAGAATTGGAAAACGTCTGAAGGATAGCGTATGACTTTACTAACGTGGAAAATGCCAAAAGCTCGCAGAGAATATGTGGGGGCTGGCATCTGGCCGCTCAAGTGTGAGAAAGGCTAGCATCCAACTTTACGACCATGGGAAAAGGTAAGATGCTCGCAAAGAAAATGTGCTGATTGGCATCTAGCCGCGCAACCGTGGGAAATGTCAAAGGCGCAAAGCAGTGGTACAAACACGTATTAAGATTTGAGACTATATAGGAATAAAGCAAGAAAGTGTTTCTTCCCGTAATGTACCACTGCGATAACTGTAGCGATTTGGCATTTGTTGCGTGCAGTCAAATACCTAATATCTGTATGGTCTGCGCTGCGTTTTCCAAAGCTTCTAACAAAATTAGGAATTTCTCGAATCTAGTTGTATACTTAATTTTTCTACTTGCATTTTATGCCTGTTCTTAAACACAAGAATATAATTTGTATTTAAAGATATGGCTGGAAACTTTTTACCCTGGGTAAATACATTTTACAAAATAACCGCAAAATGTCTGTGATGCGAATCTTTTGTAAAAATGTTTTGAAACCACGTTCCCTTCTGCTTCATCCATAAGATCGTCCACAATAACTATGTCATGTTCCTGGACGAACCGAAAGTTTGGAATGCCTGCTTGCGTACATACGTCGAACGTACAGTTGACAAATTTTGTGCCGTCTAAATCTGGCGGATATTCACACGGATGGCACCATACGAATCTTTGAAGAAGGTAATCAAATACCTTGTTGTAATGACGAAACAATTGTTTTACAAAAGTAGATTTCTATGTTACTGGATCATATGAATAAAAGTGAGCAAATTCTCCGGAGTATATTTCCTCTGCAGGTTTCCTAACCTAAAAATGTTGCAAATCCAATACCAATTATAACCATTTATGATATAATACTTAAATTGCCATACCTCGTTGCTTATTTTCACCAATCAGTGCGCAGTAGTTACTCTTTCGTCCAGAGCAACACTCCTTATCTCTGCGAATCACAAAGTAAATTACCCTTAAGTTATCTCTACTCGCTCCGATTCGCGCACACTTCCGTCGACCTCTTCAACCTAATGAAACCCCTCCTGCAGGCCCAGCCTAGGAAAGGCTAGAACCCTTCGCAAATTACGCCCCCACAAAGTTTCATTTTATATCCAAATATCCGCCTCCCTCCCCCGTTGATGTCACGGAAGTATCATTTCCTTTCTTTCCGTTTTATCGTTGCATCTATAATCCCTGTTCTATAATTTAATATATATAAAGTTCGGAACCAAAACACTAGCGCCGCCATGAAGATTAAAAAATTCGCTCTCTGTGCTTTCTAACCTTAAAAAAAACCTTGTAATGACAATAATGTCATTTCTAGCATAAACAACAGCTTAAATCGGACCATGCGACAACGCCAATTTTAGCCGCAGCTGTTGCAGTACTTAGATGCCATCTTAATGCAGCCAGCTTGGCTACCATCTTTATGGCGTCACTAACGCAGCCATTTTGGCTACACCATTGCCTAAAATTTTAAACGCTACAATAGCGCCCTTAGCGGCGAACCTCGAAACGTCCATTCTAGGCCATCAACTACTCACGTCATTATAAACGGGCACAAAAGTAATGTTAAATACATACAGTCTGAAACATTTTAAACAAAGTACAAAGTTTCACACTGAATTATTATTCCTAAATTCATAACAAAATACATAAATTAAAGCTTTTATTATATTTTAATGATTATAGCAATATATATGTGTGTGTGTGTGTGTGTGTGTGTGTGTGTGTGTGTGCGCGTGCGCGCACACACACACATTTTAATAAAACAGTATTTGTATAGATATATAGGAGATGCTTAAGGTAACATTTTGCTCTATTAAATATTTACAGTTTGTATTCATATAATTGCAGCATTTATGTACTAGAATTTAGGAATACCTGCTAATTATAGAAACAATCTATATAAGTAAATCGTTTTTGAACTTTTGCTTAAAGCTCTTCTTTGTTAAAATATTATTTTATTTTTATTGATAGTGAATTATGTAATTACAACTTGTGTGAGTGAATAATACTTTTGTTACCTAATTTACCTCTATAAACTTTGGTAAAAAGGTTGTAAATTTCTTTGTTAACACATGAAATTACCATAGGTTTCTTTTTGACATATAAAAAACAATATAAATGTAGGCAAAATAAGAGTTGAATTTTTAATTTTCTAAAGAATTATTTACAGGATTCTGGATATTTGATCAGAGAAAATATTCTTATCACCCTTTTTGGCACTACAAAAACGTTTTGAAAGTATTTGATACAGATCCTTGGATCATTCTCCATGGAATAAATATGAATGAAAAATAGTAAATAATACACTATAGACTATATGTACAGGGATAATGAAGACTAGGTGATATAACAGGAATATTATCTTGTTTAATTTTGTGCAGGTAGTAGATATATATTTTGCTAAGAAATCATCAAGATTAATATCTAAAACTTTTGTAGTATGTACTTTTATTTTCATAGCATTAAATGACAAATTTAGTTGCTCAGTTTGATAAAAATTTCTCTTCTCTAGAGTTAGTAAGATTTCTGTGAATTTTATATTAATTTGATTTTTTGTTTCCATGCATACATATATTGTTGTGTCATCAGCATATAGAGTTGTATCTGCACCATTTGTTGAGGGGTATTCATTTAAATTTTTAATTCCACGCATATAACAGAAATAATAAAGGAACGAGGATTGAATCTTGGGGAACACAATACTTAATTATCTGCAGAGATGATATATAGTCTTGAATATTATCCTCCCTGTGTATGGATTTAATTTGTGTCCCTTGTACTCTGTTTTCCAAGTAAGACATTACCCTATTTCCAGCAATTCTTCGGATTCAATAAAACTCTAACTTATTTATCATTAAACTGTCTTCAACACAATGAAATGCTTTAGTTAGATTAATGAATACGGCTGCAATTTTTCCTCTATGGTTTGTTTATAGACAATGTTATTATTTTTGAGATAAATTCTTTGTGGAGACGTATGTTTGAAAACCAAACTTCTTCTTTCAGAGTTATTTATGTTTATTAATGAAGTATGTCAGTCTAGTTGTAATGACGCTCTCTAGAATTTTGATTAACATTGATGTTTTAATTGTTCTATGGCTATTTAAGCCCTTATGTGATTCCTTTTTTTAAATATTGGAATTATTTAACCCTTTTATAAACAGCTGAGGAAAATGCTGCCCTCAAAATAGGTATTCACAATGTTCAGTAGTGGTACTGTGATTGAATTTTTAATACTTTAATAACTTACTGGTAATGTTATGAAATTCTGTAGACATGCTAGAGTTTAAAGAGTCAATTATTTTACTTAATTCTATTTTTCCTACTGGGGCTAAGAACAGTGTCCTTAAAAGTGAGCTATGGCATTTGTATTCAGTAGTATTTTCTTTTTGGTTATTTAAAGTATTACTTTTTGTGTGTGTATAGTGTGAATTGAATGCATCTGCAATTTCTTATTGGTCAAGAGCGTACCCTCAGATTCAATATTCGAGTTGTCATCAAAATCAGCTATATGCCTTCTTACTTTATTGACCATATGTCATACTGATATTCCTTTAATTTTGGAACATACAAAGTATTTAGAATTATGCAAACAGTTTTGCTTTTTGACTATTTATAACATATTTGTGTATACCTTTTAACATAATCTTTGTATTCCTGACAGGTAGAATTTTTTCTAATTCAGAGAGTAACGTCAATGTATTTCTGGAATTGCAAATTCCCATTGTTATCCAGTTTAGTTTGTCCACATGGTTATAAGAAACTCTGCACTTTTTTTTAGGGTAATTAACATTTATATAGTAATAAGTGAAATTGAAAACATTTTTCATTAGCAGTGTCAGCTTTCAATACTGCCTCCCAGCTCATTTTATTAACTGTAAAAGTAACACAGGCTATAAAGTTTATCAAATGTGCTTCTATAAATATATTTTGGGAGTTTAACTTGTTTTTCACTCCTAATCAGCAATGACATCTTTTATGATCTGAGACAACCGTGTCAATTACTTCAGCTTTTATTATGTTTTTACCTAATTCACTTATAATGTTGTAAATACATGTAGCCATATTCTGTGTAACCCTTGTGGCAGTGGATAGTAGGAACTGAACTAAAGTCTTTTAATAATGAAATATATGTATTTGTGTCTTTGTTAGGTTTCAGTAACATTAGATTAAAATCACCAGCTAAGATTGGTGGTTAAAAGTGAGCTATGGCATTTGTATTCAGTAGTATTTTCTTTTTGGTTATTTAAAGTATTACTTTTTGTGTGTGTATAGTGTGAATTGAATGCATCTGCAATTTCTTATTGGTCAAGAGCGTACCCTCAGATTCAATATTCGAGTTGTCATCAAAATCAGCTATATGCCTTCTTACTTTATTGACCATATGTCATACTGATATTCCTTTAATTTTGGAACATACAAAGTATTTAGAATTATGCAAATAGTTTTGCTTTTTGACTATTTATAACATATTTGTGTATACCTTTTAACATAATCTTTGTATTCCTGACAGGTAGAATTTTTTCTAATTCAGAGAGTAACGTCAATGTATTTCTGGAATTGCAAATTCCCATTGTTATCCAGTTTAGTTTGTCCACATGGTTATAAGAAACTCTGCACTTTTTTTTAGGGTAATTAACATTTATATAGTAATAAGTGAAATTGAAAACATTTTTCATTAGCAGTGTCAGCTTTCAATACTGCCTCCCAGCTCATTTTATTAACTGTAAAAGTAACACAGGCTATAAAGTTTATCAAATGTGCTTCTATAAATATATTTTGGGAGTTTAACTTGTTTTTCACTCCTAATCAGCAATGACATCTTTTATGATCTGAGACAACCGTGTCAATTACTTCAGCTTTTATTATGTTTTTACCTAATTCACTTATAATGTTGTAAATACATGTAGCCATATTCTGTGTAACCCTTGTGGCAGTGGATAGTAGGAACTGAACTAAAGTCTTTTAATAATGAAATATATGTATTTGTGTCTTTGTTAGGTTTCAGTAACATTAGATTAAAATCACCAGCTAAGATTGGTGGTTAAAAGTGAGCTATGGCATTTGTATTCAGTAGTATTTTCTTTTTGGTTATTTAAAGTATTACTTTTTGTGTGTGTATAGTGTGAATTGAATGCATCTGCAATTTCTTATTGGTCAAGAGCGTACCCTCAGATTCAATATTCGAGTTGTCATCAAAATCAGCTATATGCCTTCTTACTTTATTGACCATATGTCATACTGATATTCCTTTAATTTTGGAACATACAAAGTATTTAGAATTATGCAAACAGTTTTGCTTTTTGACTATTTATAACATATTTGTGTATACCTTTTAACATAATCTTTGTATTCCTGACAGGTAGAATTTTTTCTAATTCAGAGAGTAACGTCAATGTATTTCTGGAATTGCAAATTCCCATTGTTATCCAGTTTAGTTTGTCCACATGGTTATAAGAAACTCTGCACTTTTTTTTAGGGTAATTAACATTTATATAGTAATAAGTGAAATTGAAAACATTTTTCATTAGCAGTGTCAGCTTTCAATACTGCCTCCCAGCTCATTTTATTAACTGTAAAAGTAACACAGGCTATAAAGTTTATCAAATGTGCTTCTATAAATATATTTTGGGAGTTTAACTTGTTTTTCACTCCTAATCAGCAATGACATCTTTTATGATCTGAGACAACCGTGTCAATTACTTCAGCTTTTATTATGTTTTTACCTAATTCACTTATAATGTTGTAAATACATGTAGCCATATTCTGTGTAACCCTTGTGGCAGTGGATAGTAGGAACTGAACTAAAGTCTTTTAATAATGAAATATATGTATTTGTGTCTTTGTTAGGTTTCAGTAACATTAGATTAAAATCACCAGCTAAGATTGGTGGTTAAAAGTGAGCTATGGCATTTGTATTCAGTAGTATTTTCTTTTTGGTTATTTAAAGTATTACTTTTTGTGTGTGTATAGTGTGAATTGAATGCATCTGCAATTTCTTATTGGTCAAGAGCGTACCCTCAGATTCAATATTCGAGTTGTCATCAAAATCAGCTATATGCCTTCTTACTTTATTGACCATATGTCATACTGATATTCCTTTAATTTTGGAACATACAAAGTATTTAGAATTATGCAAATAGTTTTGCTTTTTGACTATTTATAACATATTTGTGTATACCTTTTAACATAATCTTTGTATTCCTGACAGGTAGAATTTTTTCTAATTCAGAGAGTAACGTCAATGTATTTCTGGAATTGCAAATTCCCATTGTTATCCAGTTTAGTTTGTCCACATGGTTATAAGAAACTCTGCACTTTTTTTTAGGGTAATTAACATTTATATAGTAATAAGTGAAATTGAAAACATTTTTCATTAGCAGTGTCAGCTTTCAATACTGCCTCCCAGCTCATTTTATTAACTGTAAAAGTAACACAGGCTATAAAGTTTATCAAATGTGCTTCTATAAATATATTTTGGGAGTTTAACTTGTTTTTCACTCCTAATCAGCAATGACATCTTTTATGATCTGAGACAACCGTGTCAATTACTTCAGCTTTTATTATGTTTTTACCTAATTCACTTATAATGTTGTAAATACATGTAGCCATATTCTGTGTAACCCTTGTGGCAGTGGATAGTAGGAACTGAACTAAAGTCTTTTAATAATGAAATATATGTATTTGTGTCTTTGTTAGGTTTCAGTAACATTAGATTAAAATCACCAGCTAAGATTGGTGGTTACTTACTAGTTACATCTAGTATGCATTGATTTTCCAAAGAAAACAATAAAATCTCCACTGGGCGGACAATAGATACCTGTGACCTTATGTAGTACTTTATTTATTTAGGCTTCAACCATAGCAATTTCAATGGATAGTGCCTGAATGTGATTTAGTACTTTTTAATTGGCATTACGCTTATCAAGGATATTTATCCCTCCCCCATTATACATTTCTCTTGAAAATTGGTAGTACTCTTATAGCCCAGTAGTGAACACAATATCATAAATTTTGAAATCATTTTCAATTAATAGCAAAATATCAGAATTTATTTTATTTTAAGCAAACTGTATATTTTAGTAAAACATTTTAAACACTTCACTTTTTTGATTATCAAGAGATTTTTGATATTGCACTGCTTATTGATATCCCTTAAGCGCTTTCGCTAAATATCCGTGATCTGACAGACTTTTGTCTTAAAGATACTGCTAATCACTTTTGACATTAAGTCACTAAGAGTATCTCTTTTCCTTGGCTACTTAGATGCATTCCATGTCTGGTGAATAAACTTCTATGCAGCTAGAAAATATCTATGACATGCACATTTACCTTTTCATTGTAATGTCTACTTCTTTGTTTACCACAGAGAATTCAGGCAAGCCATGCCTATGTGCTCTAAGTGATACCACCATGTTAGTACAAGTTAAGGAGCCTAGACATGATTTCAGAGCAATTACGTGATTTTTACTTTCATTTTTTGCAACATGATATGCGCCAGCATGTATTATCACACATTCATGTTGTGTTAAGTTACAATTTATATCTATACCATCCACAGTACTATTTGTGGCAGCATCTGTTTTCACTATACCAATTTTTTTCTTTTTTAAGGTTCAACATTTCCAGGCTTTCAGTGATACCTCTTGCATGGCTATCACCATACATCATCACTTTAACTTTACTTCCTGTTTTGCTCTGTTTGAGGTTAGTAATAGGGGTGCTTGGACCATCATATGCATTTCCACGATGATCATTCTTTCAGTACAATAAAATGATTTGTAATTGCAAAAGTTGGTTTTACTACCAGTATTTTTTCCAATGTCAGAGAATAAAATCAAATTTATGTCATTATGGTGCACAGTGCAAGTTGTATAAGGCTTTCTGCAATGGCAAAACTAACTCTTGGCTATATCAGCCAGAAAACAACTTTAATTACTTTAAAAGTGATGGAGAGAATTTTGTCCAAGAGAGTGAGATGATACTGGATATGAAAGGGAAGACAGTGTTGAGAATCCTAATGATACTGAAGGAATGTGAATGGAAACGATAAAACCTAATAATCCAAAATCTTGCTGTATGAATGGTTAGCCATCTTCCCTGCAGCTCATGTTAATTAAAAATAATCCTTAATCTCCCAGCAGCCTTTCAAGAATGTCAGAAGTTCCTTAAGGAAGGCATGAGGAATATTGCTTAAGGTTAGAAAATAATTTTCAAAGATGCAACCTCATAGGTTGGCTAAGTCGGTCATGGTGGTTTAGTGGAAACTTGCCTCATAGACCCAAGAACATGGATTCAATTCCTACCAGAATTGATGGATTCTTTCGTGTGTAAAAATGTTAAGTATGGCTTCCTTTGGAAGGGAAGTAAAGCCGTTGGTTCCATGTCATAGATATATGGCACACAAGAAACCTCAAGCCTGAAAGAAGAGGTCTCTTGAGTAAAGTTTTTGGCTATTTTATGCCCTGAATTGAATGGGACAGTGAGGGCCTGAGATGTTAAAGAGCATCTTTAAATATATCAATAAATAAATAGGTTGGCTAAGCTTTCATATCCATAGAGAATATGTCTAGTTGCTTAATCATTTTTTGGCATATTAAACAAGAGGTATCTGTAAATGTTCCCATCTTGGAGAAATGTCCTTGTAGTGGAGAATGACCTGTCAGTAGTCCTATCAAGAACAATTGTCTTACATTTACCAAGAGTAATTTTTTGACTTACTCTTGATAGGTCTTTCAAACATGGGCTTTGAATATTTGTTTTCTTGAATCTGATGCTAATGGTCTTTATGCTTTCTGTTCATCCAGTTCCTGACACCCTATCATATTGGACCATATGAAATACCAACAGCAGGTTTAATTTTTTTTAATGGATTTTCAGAGTCCTCTCCATTTGCCAAAAAGTTTGCTTCTTCACTTCCCCAAATACTATGTCCCGCTAACCATATCAATTTAACAGAGTGGAGATTTGACCACTGCAGAATCAAGCACTTTTAATGCTGCCTGACTGTCTAAAATTATTAATATGTGCCTATATTTATTATTATTATTATTATTATTATTATTATTATTATTATTATTATTATTATTATTATTATTAATACTTTCCCAAGTGCTTGTAAATTGGCAAATATTACTGCTTGGAAAACTGTTGTGTATTTGCAGAGACTGAATGAAAAATGCCTGTTGCTTCAATGCATCACAGCATCAATGACATGACTAAGTCTGGGACGCATATGTGTTTCATACTGGTCCTTTATTCCAATCATGAATAATTGTCATTCTTTTCTTTCAAAATAAGAAACAATGAATGTCTTCTCAAATGAATATTTCTGTGCCACTATATCAGTTTTCATGTTGAGCAATAAATTTTCATTTATCCTCTTTTTGCGGAACAGAACACTCCAAGCTGATGATGTAGTCTATAAACTGACCAACCCTACTTTCAGCTCTATCCACAGATGAAGTATTGTAAGGTTCAACAAGGTTTTCAATGCAGCTCATGGAATTGATGTTATTGATCCCAAACAGAATGTTCTTTATTGTACCTACGAAGCTGTTGACAATGGAGTGGTAATATAACCTAAATTTAGGTATTCACTTTTTACACTAATTTGGAGGAAAGAATATTTTAGGAATATTCGGTTTAAACCGGTGGATAAATCAGCAGTAGCAGCTCACTTTTGGACCAAAAACCATGAAATAAAACTGGGAATTAAACTGCTGAAACATCTTCACAACTCATTGGAGTTTTCTACTTGGGAAAAAAATTTCAAATTAAAAAATGGGGAAAACCTAATGAATTTCGAGTTTCCTCATATGGATGAATTCAGCATCTTCCTACTTCAACCAACAAAGGCTGCCAGCCATCATTTCAAGTAATGGCGGTTCAGTCAGCAACTGAAGATGGCAGAGATTCTCCCAAAGCATGTCTTACTTTTACGTAAGTAAGTGGAGTTTAGTGTAAAAAATGAATACCTAAGTTTAGTTTATATTACCACTTCATTGTCAACAGCTTCATAAGTACAATATTTATATACAAGAAATACAAGTCTAGAGGCAAAATTGAACGCCCGTTGGTTAGAAAAAATGGCAAATACAGACACGGACAATTTCACAACTTGTAACGTAAACCTTAGCAATACAAAACAGGTAATTAAAACATATAAAAAATTACAAATCAGAAAAAGACACATTGCAGCCAATATTAACTTCCTGAAATTATGTCTGAAAAGAAAAGTCACACGTATATTCGTGAGAAAAACCGTTAAAATCAACAATAGGATACACCAGAAGGCAGCAGAAACAAAGGTAATTGAAATTGAAAAGAACTTACAGTATAAAAAACTACATGAAATAGACATAGATATTTACGATCTGCATTTAAAACTAACAAAAAAACTAGAATTTCACGTATGGGAAAATTTACAACACCACCTACATCAAAATTTAAGTGTACAAATGAAAAACAAAAGCCAGAAATTAAAAAAGAGACTCCAGAACTTACAAAAGCACCAAATAAAAATGGTTCCACCCTCACGCACACACACAACAGATAAAGTAGTTAATCTTTCGAGTGTCGCATTTTCCAAAAATGAAATCAATCTCCTAAACAAAGGCCTAAAATCTTGTATAGATTTCTGAGATAATATAGAAGATTACATAGACGACATAGACATAGCCACCCAACAGCTAAACGAAAGGGAAAAATTGTTCGTCAAAAGTAAATGCAAAAAAGTTTTAGAGAACATAAAAAACCGAAGGAAATCAATAAACTATGGAATGGCATTTAAACAACTAAAAGAAATACCAGTAATGTACCTACAAGCAGATAAAGGTAATAAAATAGCCATTTTAGGCGAAAAAGAATAGATAAATAGAGTTGAAATTATGTTAAAAGGAAAAGACTACAAACCCATTGAAAAGAATCTACTCAATAAATGCAATAAAATGTTAATAAAAACATTAAATGAAGTCGAAACACTATCCACTAGTGACAAACAGAATATCACACAGAGTAATCCAGTACTACCCAGTCTTTATGCACTACCTAAAATACATAAAAATGATAACAGCATGAGACCAATAATAAACAATATCAATTCACCCACATACCAGGTAGCAAAAAAATTGATCAATGTCTTCAATTCTTTTAAGAGATTCCAAAGTTTGAGCAATTAAAAGTTCATTTTACCTAGTCAAAAAACTTGAAAATAGGAAAATTAGGACTGGAGACACAATGATTTCATTTGATGTAAAAGCCTTATTCCCGAGCATACCTATAGAGAAACTTATGCTTATACTGAAGAAATGGTTAACATCAATAAATTTAAAAACAGAATAAATAGAAGACTTATTAAAACTTACTAATATTTGCATTAAACAAAATTACTTCAACTTCAACAAAAAATATTACCAACAAATTTCAGGCCTAACTATGGGAAACCCTTTGTCACCTTTTCTAGCAGAGTTATTCATGAGCTCATTTGAAATACACATCACAAAAGCCTTCCCTTTAATTTTCAAGTGATGGTATAGGTATGTGGATGACATTTTTGCAATAATACCGAAGAAACACTGAATAGATGCCCTGAAACTTCTTAATTTGCAACATGAATCTATACAATTTACTATAGAAGAAAAAAGAAATGGGTGGCTATCATTTCTAGATTTAAAAATTATAAGAAATGGAGATTTTTTCAATTTTGGAAATAACAGAAAAGAAACACACAAAGAAAACTACATTAAAGATGAGAGTTATAACCCCATTCCACATAAATATGCAATTTTTCACAGTTTGGCACACAGATTGATGACTATTCCACTCACAGAAGCAGAGTACAAAATAGAATACAAACAAATAATAATGACAGCTATAATCAATGGTTTCAACAAAGACACAGTGATAAAAATCATCAATAAATCTAAAAGACAAAAAGGGATAAGGGAAGTTTCCACACTGAAAAACACAAAAGAAGAATGCAAATTCAAAAGTTTCACCTACCATCGAATTTACCACAACAAGTTCAAGAAAATCTTCAAAGAACATGGAATAATGTTAGCCCCAAAGAATAGATACATCAAGAATTTATTAGGTTGCGCAGTAAAAGACTCCATACCAACAGAACAGAAATTAGGAATTTACAAAGTAAAATGTGCAGATTGTGACCAGAGCTACATAGGCAAAACAAACAAAAAATTTGGAAATTTGGAGAAAAGAACATTTTATGAATATTCGGTTTAAACTGGTGGATAAATCAGCAGTAGCAGCTCACTTTTGGACCAAAACCATGAAATAAAACCAGGAATTAAAACTGCTGAAACATCTTCACAGCCCATTGGAGTTATCCACTTGGGAAAACTTTTCATATTAAAAAATAGAGAAAACCTAATGAATTTCAAGTTTCCTCCTATGGATGAACTCAGCAACTTCCTAGTTCAACTAACAGAGGCCACCACAGGAACATCCGGTTTTCCAGCCATCGTTTCGAGTAACGGCAGTTCAGTGAGCAACTGAAGATGGGAGAGATTCTCCAGAAATGCATCTTACTTTTACGTAAGCAAGTGGAGTTTAGTGTAAAAAATGAATACCTAAGTTTAGGTTAAAATGTTCTTTGTAATTTGTTCACTTTCATTCTGTAGGTTTTAGCTTAGTCATAGTCTGCCAATTAATGGAGCATAGGACAGTATAGGTTTTACCATAAAAGGGTAAAATCAATACCATAATTATGTTTACGGAATTTGGGAATCCACACAGTGAAACTTTTGTTAATCTTATTTTGATTTAAAGTAAAACACAGTCGTCGTTTTGGTTGACAATGTGAGGAATGTACCTCACGAAACATGTACCAAAATTACTTTTATAAGTGTGTTTGTGAAACTTAAAGAGAGTTTTAATGTGACGACATGATTTTTAGTGTTTTACTTTAAATCAAAATAAGATTACCATAATTATGGTTTAAAACCCCATATTTTACCAAGCATACTTTATAGTTCCAAAAGGTGCTGTAATCTTTGTTGGTATAGCATTCTACTTGCTTTCCCAAGTTAGTCCCTTGTCCAGTTTTAAGTCCAAAGTACTTCACTTGTGTTGAAAAATGTACTTGTTTACTTTCAAAGACTGGTTCATTCAGCTGATTCCTGTTCTTGAGTCTGGTGAAAAGAATAATCAATATTTTGTAGGAGTTAACAGACAATTGAGTTCTGCAGCTCCTTCTTTCATTTTTTCCTAATGCAACTTGTAAGACTTCAGACACAGATTTGAGCAGTTTGTCAGTAATGGTGACAGCAATGCTACTAGAAAAATCCAATGTGAAAAAAAAATCCTGTCTCATGTAATAAATTATCTATGACAAGGTGCCAGAGTAAAGTAAAAATTCCTGTGGAAACTCTCATCTGACTGAAATCTAAACAGTTTCTCCTTGAAGTGTTGAAATTACATTGAAAATGAGCAAAATGTACATTTTTCAGACCTAATAAATTCAGTACATTTTAGACATTTGAGCATGTAACAAATAGAACTAAGTTTAGTTGCTAAATGCTGAATGTGAGTAACCAAATTAAGGTTTTTGTTCACGTGTATACCAAAAATTTTTGTTTCTCCCTTGTAATAAATATTATTTCCATCATAATTGATTTGAGGTTTGATACGGTTTTTACATTGTCATGTATGAAATGTCATTACAATAGGTTTTTCTTTGTTTATAATAATTAATTTGTTTTAAACCAATTAAGATTATTCATTATCATATTTACTTAATTTCTCAATACAATTTCATTTTCCCCTTTTACAAGGATGTTGTGTCATATACAAAAAGAACTAAATCACCCTTTTGAATATTGCTAGGTAAGTCACATACATTAAAAACAACAGAGGCCCTAGTACTGAACCTCGAGGAACACCTCTCATAATTTCATTTGTGTTTGATCGTAATTACTTATTCTCGATTGTTTTTCATATTGCAGATGCAATAATTGCTTCCTATTGGTAAGATTAGGATTCAATCCACATATTCATGTTTCCTCTTATTCCATATTTGTAGAGCATAGATATTAAAATTTTGTAATCTAATACATTCTTTGCTTTAGTGTGGTCTAAACAAATCCCTATTTTTTAGACCATGCTAAATCAGCATATTTTGGTCCACTGAGTGCTAAATTTGATCCAGTAATTTAGCTAGGGCTGTTTCTGTGAACCTATTTTATCTGAAACCAAATTATGCATCAGAAAGGATGTCATATTTTTCCAAGAAAGATATTAATCTCTTATACACCAATTTATCTTTTTTTTTTTAAAAAAAATACTGACAATACATTTATACATTTATTGTTAGTATAGTTCTGAAATTTGGAATTGTAGTGACTAGTACCATTGCTGATTAAGTACTTTGGCTGAGCTTATATTGATATCAGGAGTAACTGTTGCAGCAATAGTATTGGTGATTACAGTTATACTGTCTCAAGATTCATTGCTAACACACACTATAATTGAACTTATGATTGTAAGCATTGAAGTCGCAATAAACACATAATAGAATCATTAATTTTGAGAGAAGATCTTATAGATCATACAGGAGAAGGGAATGTTTGCAGTTTTCTAGTAACAATGCATAATTTAGTTAACTTATTTTCATCAGTATCACTAAACGGAACAATATATCTAGACTTTAAAATTTAATATGTATTTTGACTTGAAGTTATTATGAGATCTGACACATGAACAAGAATATCACTTTCAATAGCTCCAACTAAAAATATTTTGTTTTATCATTTATTATATTATTTGTACAAACTGTGCTTCAATTTTACAGAACATCAGCTCTGTATTTAATTTCCATAATGGAGGCAATTTAATTGCAACTCTTGGATAACTGGAAATTGGTTTGTTTTGTATTTTGATACTGTTAGTAATATTTTGATAGATGCAGAAAGAGCAGTTTTGCTTCTTATTTTGATCACATCAGCATCACTAATATGTAGCAGTTATTTAATACATTTATTAGTATGGAAATGAATTACATGTTTAATATAGAAATTAAACAACAGGAATGTACAACAAAAAGATTAGTATTAACTACTTAATACTCTTATATCTGTTATCAGATACTGAAATATATTTGCATATTTGTCAGTTGTCCACTAGATTTTCTGTATTATAAGTCCCTAGTTTAATATCAATAACCTCTTTCCTGTTATGAATAACAAGAAGTCTATTCATTTCCTGTATTGAGCATATTAATTAGATTATTTCTCACCAGAAATTCTATCAGCTGTTGTCTTCTGCTGTATATATGTTTGTGTTCCCCCACAATGTGACAAAGTATTTGCTTCATGTTCAAAGATGAAGGACCCATCATTGTTGCAATGTTGGGCAAGTTCAAGTATCACTGAGGAGGAGGTCTATTCACATCATACTGCCACGGGTAGCCGAGTTTGTTATGGCATGAACTCGTGAGCGGGGATCTGGGGTTTTTATCCCGG
Organism: Metallyticus violacea; assembly: GCA_030762175.1. Lineage (NCBI taxonomy): Eukaryota > Metazoa > Arthropoda > Insecta > Mantodea > Metallyticidae > Metallyticus > Metallyticus violacea. The sequence continues at coordinate 269,217,631 of CM060846.1, read as the reverse complement.
CAGGACTGTCCTCCCTGACTAAGATTTTTTCCCAGTTTTCCTCACTCTTCATAAATGGCAATTGCCGGGAAGGTTAAAAAACACATCATAAGGCAATTAAACTGAGGAGAACAACTTGGCTCTACTATAATTATCTAATCCAAGCAAATCTTCTATTGTAACATCATCCATAGAACAGAGCCTTAAATTGGGCATTGCATTTATGCAGTGTCTTATATAAATACAGCACCTGGGATTTTGTATATTACTAAGGCTGACTACTGATCCTCAGTGTAGTCCTCTTTATTGTACCCAAGATTCTAATATAAGGGCAATATTAATTTTTTCTTCAGTTGACCAAATTTTGCAAAGGAGTGCAGAAATGATCTTAACAATATAGTTTGTTTATATCAGCTTAATAAATTTACTCATATAAACTACTTAGCTTGATTATCTTCTGCCTACATAGGGACTTCCAAGCCCACCAACTCTACAAGCTTATCTGCCTCTGCAGATAATGCAGGCTTCTCAGTCTCCTTTTCAGCTCTTGGGATCTTCTTCCCAGTAGGGTCAGTAAGGGTCTTGAAAAAAGACTCCTGTCATTGGCAGTGCAGATGGTCAAATGCAGGTTTTTGAGGACTCTTGTGATTAGGAGTGTTAGTCTGTCCCTGGAATGATTTGTTGGTTGACTACTTTCCAGTATTCTATTTTCATTCTTGGTTTCAGTAGTGGGCAGTAGGACCTTGGGTGGACTATGTTCACAGGCTTAGGTAGATTCATAGGCTCATTTATTTCAAGGGCATATTTATTCATGAGTTTGTAGCCCTTGAAGTTCCAAAACAACCTTATACAGCAGCCCTGTGCAGTACAGCTTCCTCTGGCACTATGACACCTGGGAGGAATATTTTTCAAAGCAATTTCTTAAAATATTGATTTTTATTATTTAACATTTTTTAAAATATATTTTTAAACATCTAAGTAACAGTTAAAAATGTCTTCTCAGTTTCTTCCATGAAACTTGTTTTTGTATCAATTTTACTGCCCTCGCTAATGACACCAGTCGTAATTCGTCCTTTCTTCACTGGGGAAATCACTGTCATCTCAAAATCAGTTTATGCTCTAACACTATTATCATTCCTTCAAACAGCTGTAATATCATGAAACTTTGTGCCATGAACAGGACAAACAGATTCACCAATATGCTACTCTCCTAACAAATATCTTAATATGCACTTTTCTCAGACCTTGGCATTTCAATTCAAAGTTAATTTAAATACAACCAAGTGATGTTGAAAATGATAAGTGTTTATGATTGGTTCAAATGGAACTACAGTAGTTTTATTTGAAAGCTTGCAGTCTTCAGACAAACATCTAGTATACTTTGTGAATTGTAAAGTTGTTGAGTGTAGCTTTAACTGTCTGTATTTAGCAGACATATGACTCAAGATTGACCATATTCTGCACTTTAAATGCAATACCATTCCATGCTATGCTGCTATCTCCTTACTGCCTCATCAACTATATGCGAATATTTCTACGTTTCTTTTGAATAACCGTTATATATAATGTGTTCCTTAAATTTGCATAAGATAGTAATTTACCACTTTCAAAGCTTGTTGCTATAACAACATATGGGATAATGCATTGACTGGAATCGCTGCATTATCCTTAGAAAGCTTTATGCTCAAACGTTTTGAATTTTGATCATTTCATGATAGTTGTAACTCGTATGGTAAATTAAATCAGACCATTTTCTACTAATCATCAATTGTTCAGAAATATTTTGAATATATCACATTTTGATTATGGTGATATAATTCTTCATGGAGACATAAGCTGATTAGCAGGTAGAACAGTTCTGCATTCTTCTGGATGAGGTCAGAGATTTTCTGAAATCATCTCCCAGGCAGTGTTAACAGGAACTTGATGAGATTTCGTGGCTATATTTAGTTTTCATGGTAGGTGTCATGTCAAAATTAAATGAGCTATATCTTGAATTACAAGGGAGAGATCACAATATTTCAGATATGATGTGTAGTGAATGCTTTCTAGAGGAAATTAAAGCTATGGATAGAATATTTGGCCTTTAAATTTACATATTCTGTATATTTACAATTTGACAGATTGGATTGGATAAACAGACTGATGAAAGAAACAAATGCAAGTCTCCAGTTTACAGTTGTTACTACTATAATACTAAATATCATGTAATTTGACTCACATTTTACCACTATATTTATACTGTATTGCTCATTTGAATTTTCCCTTGTAGTACACGAAGAAAATTGAAATATCATGTAATTTCACACAAATTTTACCACTGTATTTGCACTGTAATGCTCATTTGAATTTTCCCTTGTAATACATGAAGAAAATTATTGTTTGTAGTAAAATTGTAGTAAAACAATTAAGATCATTGTGTGAATGAGTCAAACTAACACTCTGCTTCACTTACTTGTTTAAATATGTAGAACCAGTTTCATAAACCATTTGTTCGCATCATCAGCCCTATGGTCAACTGGCGGATAAACCATTATGCTGTCGGGATGTTATGTAATCTGCTCTGGTGGAGGTGTGATAAACTTGAAGTTTATGTTTTCATCACCGGAAGTGTCGAAGTTCATGAAACTGTCTTTGTACTTGTAAATGTAGATTTTTCTTCCATGTTGCTAATTCTGCAGGTCCTTGCACTGATTTTAATAATTTTGTTTTTTTCAGTATGTCGTGGTTTTCTGCTCAGAAATGCAATGCCACTGCTGATTTCTGCAACTATTTGTATTTTATTTTTCTGAAATGTTCTTTAAACTGTGAGCCTAAGTTTCTCTTTGTTTTTTTAATGTAGATTTTTTTTACACTCTGCACAACTTATCTTATAAATACCTGCTTTTTTCTCTTGTGGAAAACTGTCATTAACATTATCAATCAGTAGATTTTTAACATTAAATCTGTTTACAGGTGCTAACCTGATATTAAAATCTTAAAGACTATTCTGAAATTTTTTGTAGCCCATGGATGATATGTGATTTTTTTAAAAATTAGCTCGTCTTTTTTATTGAAAGTATTGCATTTTCTTTAATAAGTTTTTGCCTTTTGAATTACTGTATTTTTTGTGTACTAGTTCTTTGTTATAACCATTTTTAACTGCTGTTCTTTCTATTTTTTTGTATTCTTAAAGGTATTCTTCTTTACTAACTTTGAGGTTAACTAGCTGATATGTTATATTGTTGATAACTGCATGTATATTCTTTCTGTATATTCCAAATTCCAGTTTTTCTTGGTTTTTCATTGTTTTAATGTCCAAGAAAGGTAACATGTTACCTTTTTCAGTAATGTATATGAATGAAATATTTTTATCTTGTAAATTCAGAAGTTTTATGGCATCATTGATGAATTTTTTGTTGGCTAAGGCAAATATATCAACATATCTGTACCATATTTTAACTATGTATGGGAAATCTGAGTTTCAGTGTGTTTCAAATTTGCTCATGAAGAGGTTAGCTAAAAATGGAAACAAGGAACTGCCCATAGTAAGTCCTGATTGATTTTAATATATTTGCCGTTAAATGAAAAATAGGATTGGCTTATGCAAATTTCTGTGAAATTAATATATTCTTTTATGTCTGCATTGTTAACTCCACTTGTTCTTAGCCAATCTTGCAGATAAATTAGGTGTATCTTTTGGTATGCTTGGAAACAGTGATTCTACATCGAAAGATATTAATTGTCAGAAGGTTGCAATTTTATGTCCTTAATTTTTTCTATTAACTGAAATGAATTTTTTATATTCCTGCTTTGAAATTTAGATATTGTCTTAAATCTATCAGTTAGCCATTTTGCTAAACAATATGAAGGTGCAATAATATTGTTAATGATGTGTCACATGCCATATGAATTTTTGGAAAACCATATATTTTTGCTGTTGTAGGATTGTTCTGTTTTATTTTATATTTTGTTCCTTTTGGGATAATAGTGCAATTTTTAGAGCCTCATTGACTGAAATAATTCATCCCTCCAATGGATCTGAACATATTCATTTTTATTCACCAAATCTTGCATTCTATTATAATACACTTCTTTATCTAATATCACTATTCTCTTCCCTTTGTCAGCTTTTGTATAAACTACGTCTTTTTCATTTAAGGATTTTATACTGTTCCTACATATCTTGTTTACTGAAGTATTCTTTTTTATTACTTTTAACACCTTTTCTGATATGATTCTAACTAATTCTTTTTCTTTGTTGTTTAGCCCTTCAATAGCTACTTCTAAATGTACCAAATCACCTATTTTATTGGAGTAGTGGACACAAGTTTTTAGACCTTCATTTAAAAATGCTAATTCTTCTTTCTTGAAAATTTCGTTTGATAGATTTTCCACAAAATTTTGTTTAGGTTCTGGATTTTTACATTTCTTAGGTTTTTGATTTAGATTTTTAAACTTTTTTTATTGCCGACTTTTTTGTTTACCTGATATTTTATATGTTCTAAAACTGTTCTGATTAAGTTATCCCATACTGTGTTTCCTAACTCTTTGAAATCTGTAAGTATTTTTACAGATTGAAATCTGTAAAGTTTTAGATCTATATTTGCCTAACTTGTGTATGATTTGCCTTTATGAAAAATACTTAACAGATTTCAAAGAGGTTAGGAAACATAGTATGGAATAACTTAATCAGAACAGCTTTAAAACATATACAATATCAGGTAAACAAAAAAGTCGGCAATAAAAAAAAAAGCTTAAAAATCTAAATCATAAACCTAAGAAATCTACAAATCCAGAACCTAAACAGAATTTTCAACAACAAAAAACTCATCAATGATGCCATATAACTGCTGAATTTACAAGATAAAAATGTTTCATTCATATATGAAACTGAAAAGATAACATGTTACCTTTCTTGGACAAAAAAACAATGAAACACCAAGAAAAACTGGAATTTGGAATAAACAGAAAGAATATACATGCAGACAATCACATCAAAGCTGACGGTTTTAACTCCTGAATGCACAAACATGCAGTTATCAACAACTTTACAGATCACCTAGTTAACCTCAAAATTAGCAAAGAAGAATACCTTTAAGAATACAAAAAAATAGAAAGAACAGCAGTTAAAAATGGTTATAACAAAGAACTACTGCACAAAAAAAAATACAGAAATTCAAGAGGCAAAAACTTATTAAAGAAAACGCAATACTTTCAACAAAAAAGATGAGCTAATTTTTAAAAAATTCACATATCATCCATGGGCTACAAAAAATTTCAGAATAGTCTTTAAGACTTTAATATCAGGTTAGCACCTGTAAACAGATTTAATGTTAAAAATCTCCTGATTGATAATGTTAATGACAATATTCCACAAGAGAAAAAAGCAGGTATTTATAAAATAAGTTGTGCAGATTGTGAAAATATCTACATTCGAAAAAAGAGAAACTTAGGCACACGGTTTAAAGAACATAAGATACTCATAGTTGGAGAAATCAGCAGTGGCATTGCATTTCTGGGCAGAAAACTATGACATATTGAAAAAAACAAAATTATTAAAATCAGTGCAAGGACCTACAGAATTAGCAACATGGGAGGAAAATCTACATTTACAAGTACAAAGACAGTTTCATGAACTTCGACACTTCCAGTAATGAAAACATAAACTTCCAGTTCATCATACCTCTACCAGAGCAGATTACACATTCCAACAGCATAATAGTTTATCCTCCAGCGGACATTGGGGCTGATGATGCAAATGAAAGGTTCATGAAACTGGTTTTACATATTTAAACAAGTTAGTGGAGCAAAAGAATGTTCTTAATATATGATTAGCTTCAATGTGCAATGTTTCAATTAACAATTTTAGTTAAAACATTGAATGTTGTATATGTTTCAGTGCAATGAGTAACAATTGTTCCAAAGAGGAACTGGCTCCTCGACCACGATCTTCTTCAACAAATGAAGTTTCAAAACCAATCAATATGCTACAAAGGCGGCAAACACATACAGGTGCCTCAGTTAAAGGTAAGGTGAAATATTCATTATTAGCTCATTGATTAATTCATTCAGTTGTTGGTTTAAAGTTTTTGTATTAAATATAAGTACTTATAATGATATAAACAGCACCAGAATATGGCATTATGAGGCACAATTTTCTCAGTAGCTTTTTAAGTATATATTCATGGGGTTGTAAAAAACATGTTTATGAAATACTGTTCAGTAAGGTTTAATTTTCATGCTTCTTATGCCCTGGTCTCATGAAATAATGAGGCTCATATAAAACGTAAATTTTTAATAATCTCTTCTGATTCAAAGTATTTAGAACACTCTTTATGGTTTCCCTTACATGTCCTGAGTAAATTTCAAGTAAGTGAAACCATGTTTACGGAATTTCGGAATCCACAATGAGCGTCCTAAATATTTTGACTCAAAAGAGATTTTAATACATGTTTCACTGTGTTTGATTCCAAATTGAATTAATGTTGAAATAATATCATTTTTTTTTTATTTCTGTTAATGTGATTTGAAATGTGCAATGAATGTATGAGTTAAATAATCAGCTAGTCAGGGAGCAGTATGCATGTGGTTAATAACAGGCATATGTAATACAGTAAAATTAAAAGTCTTGTTATTAAAAGAATAAATACATTCTTTTAATATATTTAAACACATATTAACAAGTGTAACAACTTATCAGTTATCATTAGGAAGATATCTGAAGAATATTCTGGCTTGTGTGTGATTACAAATTTTTGTGAAATAAAAATTTAAATGATAAATGCTTGATTGTAAGCTTATGGATATCTGATTAAGTTTCATGTGTGCAGTCCATCCAGATTGGCAGTGTGACCAGTGAAATTATGTTAGACAAACATTCAAATCCATAAACTTGGGATTAAGCATGCTTACAATGTCACCTGTTGATCTTAAGGGGAGGGATCGAAAGGAAAATGATAAGTTAATTATCTTCACAACTTGAAAATCAATTATAACTGACTGTTTCAACTTTCTTTCAATATAGTATTTGCATACATATTTCATTAGGGGACATTCACTTTTGTAATTACCTTTGTTAAACTATTTTCCAAATGTGCTCAGATATTCTAAAACTGTTATTTACTTGTTCTTTTAGCATTTTAATTAATATTAAGCTCACTTATCCTATTGTTTGCTTTTCATCTTAAATACACAGAACAAACAATATTTGAGATCCTTACTGCTAAGTTCTAAGTGTTCTGTGACTATTGTTCACATACCTATAAACATGGAGCTGACCTGCAATATAATAATCTAAGCAGCAGTGATCATAATAAATCATTTTATGAAACATTTATTAATGAACAACAGTTTAGATAATATTAATATATGTGCATATTTGAAGAGGAAATATAATTTAGTATTACTCCATAATTTCAAAACATTAACTGAAAACTCAGTTTTGGCACTAAAATTTTTTTGTAGGTACCAATAATTACACTGGCCTAGAATGATTTTGCTGTCTTTCTGAAAATATACATCGTATATGGAAAATGGCCTCCTGATTTTGAAAATGACATCAGATTTTCCATACTACATTTAGATATTTTATAATTTGATATTTTATTAATTATATTGCCGTGATGATACAATATAAAAAATGAATAATTTAGTACACACAAATAATATATAAATGTTTATGTGTATAAAAATGCAGAATGCAAAACAAAGCATCCCTAATCCAGTTACTTATCAGTTCCTCTGCCATGTGTTTAAAATTTCCAACATGGTGCTAATTAATGCATGGCCAGGAAAGTAGAGGAAGGGATCAGTTCCTCTGCCATGTGTTTAAAGTTTCAAACATGGAGCTAATTAATGTGTGGCCCGGAAAGTAGAGGAAGGGAGAGCATCATAATCTAAAACCATTCTCATCCTTCCATCACTTGGTACTCTTCTTAAATATCACAATTTTTTATTTACTTATATTAAGTCTTACACCCCATTTCCTACTTTTAGTGATTCAATTACTTTCATTAATCCAACATTGGTTATTGACTAAGACGTCAGTTAAAATTCATTAGCTGCAGTAGTCAGAAGTGTATTTGTAGTTTTGTGCAATATTTGAGTTTTCTTTGTGTTGTGTATAAAATGCTAGGGAGCCAACAATAAGATGGTTTTAAGCTGTGGAACCAAGATGGCAATGTGTGAACAATCTGAATAATTTCTGTTTCATTTGTAGTTCATACTTGTTAAAAAAACAAAATAATAATATTACTCCAAAGTTAAACTAGGATACCAGGATAAGAAATGGGCTCCACATACTTCATGTAAAATTTGGGCTGAAGGATTAAGGCACTGGTAAAATGGAAAGTAGATTTCCATGCCTTTCGGAATCACCATAATCTGGCGTGAATGAAAAAGTCACTATGATGTCCGTTAACTTTTGAGTATGTGTCTGGGTACAACAAAATTAATATATTAAAAATTAAATAACCAGAAGTTTTAGAATAAGCTATAACACCAGTGCCACATGGAAATTCTTTAAGATGGAAAATATCCTGGTTAATTGTTGTGACATATTTAGTTTAATTCTTCAACTTGGAGAACAATCTTACGATAGCAATGACTGCCATTGCATCAAAAACAACTCTCAAAGCAGCTATATTGTATAATAAAAGCAAACTTCCCTCTATTCCAGTTGCAAATTCTTGAGTAATGAAAGAAACCTAGGTAAATCTTAAATCTCTTTTAGGAAAAAAATCTAATATGAAGAGCATCAATGCCTAATGTGTGTGGAGATCTTAAAATTTATGGCATCTTGCTTGGCCAGAAGGGTGGTATACAAAATGTCCTTGCTTTTTGTACAAATGGTACTATAGATAGAAAAAAACACTGATCAAAAAGAATGGCCTGGAAGAAAATGTTTAATGCCAGGAGAAAAAATGTAATATGTGTCGGTCTAGTTGACCCTGAAAAAATGCTGATGCCTCACTTGATATTAAACTTGGGAAGAGATAAGAGACAATCAAAACATAAACGTAAATCAACACAGTCCTCCTTCCAAACAAAGAAAGGATGCTGATCTTCAGGCACCAAACTTTTTAATGGTATGTAGGTACCAGTTTTGTATATTAGATAGGGGTAAGGCAATTTAGGTTTGGTTACATAAAACTCTTTTTTTCACAAAGATATAGTTCATATGAATCTTACAATGTAAGGGACGTGATATCTTATTATAGATTACTCCAAACAAAATTTCAACAAATAATATTATTGTGGATACCAGCACATATGGGAGTGATAGGTAACGAGAATGCAGACTTTCTGGCTAAAAAGGGGGCAGTGCTATATTCAAAACCAATAAAGCCCTATGGATTAAATGTAAAATTAAAAAATATCAAAACGACCATAGAGCAAAAATATCAACATAATATTCAAGTGGAAATATCTAATAAAAATTATTCTAATATAAAAGAAACAGTACAAAAAATAAAAAATCTATCAAGGAAGGAAGCAGTTGCTCATTTTAGACTGGCAACTGACAAGATTGTCTGGCGGAACATCTACAGATTTGGTTTTATGAATGATAACACGTGTAAGATCTGCAATACTGACAACATTCTAAATGAAGAACATATATTGGAATGCACAGAACTGAGGAAAGCTGCACCTGACGGGAAAATATACAAATTATTTTGACTATCCAGGGAAAAATTGATGGATCAAAATCCTGCACATTAGATCAACACAACAACACCACCACAAAAATCCACTTCTTTTAAAATTCTTTTTGTGATTTGTTTAAAAACCTTGCATTATTGGAAGAACGTATTTCAGCTTTCAATTTAGCATGCCAAAATTAGTTAAAATAACTTTTCACTTTGAGACAGCACAAAAAGAACTTCTTTTCACAGGCCAATGTTATTTATCAGACTATCAATGGTTTGTTGTCTTACAGCAGGTGTTTTACTGCACAGAAAATAAAGATTGTTAAGTTTGTTTCATGCCAAGTTTTACAAAATAATGTTTACTTCTATATTTACCAGGAAAATTCTAGAAAAGCTGTGCACTATTTCCTGTTAGGCTTTTGCAACTGTGAATATTCTGAACTAATTAAATATTTTGGGTTTCTGAAATAATGGTCAATTAAGTTAAGGTTGAAGTACTGATTGAAGATAAAGAAAAAAGTTTTGTAGTGCTGGAGTATATTGTGGACCAGTGCCTTGAACAGTTTCCAGATTATGGAAACAGTATCAAGGAAAACCAACAGATGAATAACTGCACATCTTTCACTTATTCACTTCTAGTAATTCCATTAGATTTCATTCATAGTAGGTTGTATCATGAGAGATGAATGGGCACTTTACTGTGGCTGCTAGATGTTGATTCTGTGGGCTAGGGGAAATTTTTAAAATTTTATTTTATTTGAAGGAGATTAGAAGCATCTTAGAAAATATCATGATGCTGTGTTCATTACAGACAGATAAACAAATACATTTCTAGGTAAGGGGAAAAATTCCATTTGTGAAACAGTTTGCTTCAAAACAAAGTTTAAAATTCAATATTGGGTATGAATCAGCTTTAAATAAGCATTCAAATTCATAACGGAGTAAACTTTATACACACACACACACACGCGCGCGCACGCACGCACGCACGCTCGCTCGCAGGCACGCGCACACACACACACACTATTCATTGCATACCATTTATTCCTTCAGATTATCTTTGAGTGAATGTTAACATGTTAGTACCATAGGTGCTTAGGCTTATATGTTTCAAAATTAATAATATTCTTCATAATTACTAATTCTGTTTCAAAGATGCATGTAAAAGTTTTAAGTCATTGATAGTAAATGAAAAAAAATTATTTAAAACATTTTAGAAATTAATATTTGTGATTGCCGAAAGTTATTGTAATCTTAATACAAGATATTTTTTCCAGCCATATATCCCTTGGCATGTAGGCAATGATTCAGAATTATACTGAAACTTTAAATGTCTTTTGAGTTACCATGACTGCTATCTTCAACCACATAGAAATGTGGTCTGAGGGCCACAGACAATTTATTTATTCCCTTTTAAATCAGTTACAGATTACAGGGTTATACACACAAATATTAATTTTTATGCACAACAAATGTACAGACCATTTTACTCATGACTCCTAATATGTAAAAGAGCACTTTGAATATAAGATGGTAAATAAATATTTTTATCATATGAACTTATACTCTTGAAGCTATTAACAGTGAAATAGTAAAATAATATATAGTTGATTTGGTGACATACTTTGCTTATTTGGTTTTTTAATTGGGCATGTTTTGAGAAAAATTCACTCCCATCATCAGCAGAAGATCAAATGGCAAGAGCATACTCTGTACACAATTGGAGAAATATATAAAATATATCCGACAATGGTGTCTGGAAGTTAATGAATTAAGTATGGGTTTCAGGCACACACCAGACATTAACTATGTAATAAGAAATAATGCAAAGTCCCTGGGATAATAACATTGTTTTACTAGGCTCAAAACCATTATAGTGTAAAAAATCCATTAGGGTGGATACTAAATAAACAATGTAAGAAAAGGATGAAATTGCACATTTTAAACAGAAAAAATGGATGGTGCTAACTTAAGTTTATTATTTTACAATTGATAATGGAATAGATTGTTTGACAGTTTTTGGATATAATTAATTTTTAGGTTCTTTGGTATTAAGCCAATGACATTATTTATTAAGAATATTATTTATATTGTGTTGATTTTTTGGACATGTTCTGTTTAAACAAGTGTAAAGTTTTTTTTTGTTTTCTTGGAGGGAAGGGGGGCTCATATTATGTATGTTCATTTTTAAAGAATTTTTAGAAATAATGATGGTTGGATGATCTGTGCCTGTAGTGCAGTTTTTCTTCATATATCCATAAAGATTTCCATAAAGGTCACAAGGTACAACTGGGTGCTATAATACAAGGGTCATTCTGAAAGTTTTAATAATAAAAACTGTAAACTAGAAGAATTGATTACCATCATCTCATGTTCTATGTACTTGAAGTGCTCTCTGTTACACACTATGCAGTGTTTCATCCTCTCAAACCAAGTTGTTGAATGTTGAATGCTGAATGTCATGCATCTTTATAAGCATGTTCTTCATATGCAGCCACTGCAGCTTCCGGTGATTCAATCTGACAATTTTGAGTGTTTTTTTTATTCATTTAAGAGAATAATAAAAAGGTCACACATGCCACACTTGGATAGTAGGAAAGATGGGACAGTGTTTTAATTAATTATTTCTGCAAAATTTTGTCATTTCTTATGCTGTATGAGCAGAGGTATTGTGTTCATTACTTAGTAGAGTAAGATTTCATGCAAGTTTGCCTGGGTACTTCATCATTAGTTCATCAAAGACTTTAGGTGTTGTATTACAAATAGTAACTGTATTTTCAAATTCAAGGAATCATCACAAAAAAGGCACTAACAGAGATGAAAGCCATTCATCTTTCCAACACTTCTTGGAACTCACTTTGTTAGAGCAGCCTATCCTGGGTAGACCTAGACTGATGTCATACTGTTATATTCAGCTTTCATTGTGTATTATGATATTAAATATATGGACCTGCCAGTTATTCTGGATTGTCTATAATTATTACTGATTTCCCCATTGTGGCATTATGGCATTACAGTCAAAGGGTAAATATATTATGGAAAAGAAAATTTAACCCCCAAAAAATCCAGATGTTGGGGAACCTTCCATCTGTACACACCAACTGGCAACTGTACAGGGACTCCCACGGGTGGCTGCAGTTGTTAAGGTGCACATACATGAGTGGCAGGTCTGGGGTTTTCGATTCCCACCAGCACCGTGCTGCCTGACAGGTTTTTTCTTGGTTTTCCTCAGTCCTGTGAGGCCTCAGCAGTAAAACAGGCAAAAAACTGTGCAGGAAATGAAATCGTCGTTTTTTATTTAATGATGTTTAACACCCATTTTTACTACTGAGGGCACTACAGGTGATAGACATAACTTTAGGATATCTCCCTGGCATTTGCCATTTATGAGGACTGAGGAAAATTTGGAAAAAACCTCAGTCAAGGAGGACGGCCTGGTGGGAATCAAACCCAGGACCTCCGACTCATGAGCCAGCTCCTTAATGACCTCAGTCACCCATGGCGGTATTGTCACTTCTGTTTAGTATAGTCACTTATTATTATTACTACTGATGGCACTAACAGGTGTTGGACATAATTTTAGGGTACCTCCCCGGCATTTGCCATTTATGAGCACTGAAGAAAATGTGGAAAAAACCTCAGTCAAGGAGGATGGCCTGATGGGAATCAAACCCCAGACCTCCAACTCATGAGCCAGCTCCTAATGACCTCAGTCACCCATGGTGGTATCGTCACTTCTGTTTAGCATACTCACTTATTGAAAGAATGAATATTTATTATTTGTAAGCACGTAGAATTATAATTTTACAATATTTCCTAAATCCTTGAGTGATGGTTAATTTAGGATCCTATACAACTAATGTCCAGTTGTGTATAAGGATTCTACATCTCTAACTATACCCTAATATCAACGGAACTTTACAATTACTTCCCTAAAGATAGTCTCCTTCTCTCATTGTTACTTTATTACCTTTTTCTTTTGCTTTGAACACTTTTCTCTACCATTTTTGTATTGCTTTCCCTAAATAATGTCCAAACTGATTAAAAAATTCTTTTCTGCTAATCCGAAAAATCTTTAATGCTAGAAGTTCTGCCTGCAAATTATCCCACTTCTTGTTCCATATTTTCTCTCTCCATCCTTTGGTTTCTGTATATTCTAATATATAATGCAGGTTCTTGTGCACCTTACCAAACAGTGTGCACATTTTTTTGTCAAATTTAACCCTATCTAACATCATTGTTGCTGTTCTTGCCCATGCCATACCCTCTCTTTCCATTTAGTCACAAACCGCAATATATTTGTCCCTGTCCTGCTCTTTCTTAAAACTCTATAATATATCAGAGTACTCTTATATCTAGGCTACTAAGTATTTCCCCTTTCTCTATATCATAAACCCCTACACCTTGACCATATGGTGAGTGTAAACTAACTAGATCTCCCAAACCAATTTCTCCTACAATTTCCTTTAAACTACCTCCCCAGCTTCTTTCCCAATTAACTTTTCTTTGAGAATATTTCCTTCCTGGAATGAATACATCCTTTGCCAGTATTTCATAAGTGTTTTATTACTAGAACTTTTAAGCTCATCCTTCCTAGTTCCAACAGGGCTATTCCATTGGATACTGCTCTAGGTAATCTGGATATCATTTTACAAACTGCTCTAGGTAATCTGGATATCATTTTACAAACTGCTCTCTTAATCTTATCTATACATTCTCACCATTTTTCTGTTCTTCATATTTCTATCTCATGCATTATTTTTGATTAAACTGTAGGCGAATATACACTCTCTCTAGCCAATTTACACTCATATTTTGTATTTTCCTCAAGCATGTTCTGATACTGTTGGTAGCTAATTTTCCATTCCCTAGTACATTTTTCCCTTGTTCTGTTCATTTTCCATTACTGTTTAGCCTTATCCCTAAATCAAATTTCCTTATCATTTTAATTTCACTACCCTCTAGCCACCATTTCTCTCTCTGCTGAGTTTGTTCCCATTTTACATACCAAAAATTCATATTTACTTTTATTTAATCTTTAAACCCCATTTTTTACAATACTTCTCTGTTGCCTCTATTGCTTTCTTTAAACCTCCACTTGTATTTGCACCTGCTACTAAATCATCTGCTAAAAGCAAACTTGGAATATCTTTATTAATAGTTGATGGACAGTGCCTATTCTCCCTCCCTATTCAACTATCTAATCTATAAACAGATTGAATAGCACCGGACTTTATTTACAATCCTGTCTTAAGCCAATTATATTTGGTACACAGTCTGTTACTTTGTTGCTTTCAAGCGTAATGCAAAAATTATTACCTGAATAAAGCCTTTGTATTAGTCCTATGAACTTTCTTACCACTCCCTTTTCTCTCAATTTAATCCAAAACACATCTCTTTTGATAGTTTTTTTTTTTTTTTTTTTTGATTTGTTTATTTACGGAAGCTCTTCAACATCTCAGGTCCCATTCAATTCAGGGCGTGAAACGGTCGACAAATTTTGCTCAGCGGGCTCTTCTTTCAGGCTTGAGGTTCTTTTTCGTGCCGTAAAAGTACGACACGGGACCCACGGCTTTACTTCCCTTCCAAAGGAGGCCATACTTAGGATTTTTATGCCTGAAAAAATCCATCGATCCTGGCCGGGTTTGAACCCGCGATCTTGGGTTTAGAAGGCAAGTATGGCTACCAATGCATCACCAGGATTGACTCTTTTGATAGTATCAAAGGCCTTTTCAAGATCTACAAATAACAAACATACCTTCCCTCTTTTTATACTCACATTTATCTATGAATGTATGTGGGTCCTGGTGATGTAGTGGTAACCACACTTGCCTCCTAAACCCAAGATCGCAGGTTCGATCCAGGCCAGGATCTACAGATTTTTTCTGGTGTAAAAATCCTAAGTAATGACTTCCTTCGGAAGGGAAGTAAAACCATGGGTCCCGTGTTGCACATTTACAGCATTATTAAGAACTCAAGCCTGAAAGAAGAGTCCTCTGAGCAAAATTTGTTTTCTGTTTCATGCCGAATTGAATGGGATGCTGAAGACCTGAGATGTTAAAGAGCATCTGTAAATAAACCTAAATAAATAATAATAAGTCTATGCATATTCTTATTATAAAAATGTTTTCTATTGTACACTTTCCTTTTCTGAACCCTCATTTCAAAACCAATAGCTTCCTTTCTCCCTCCACCTATGACTGTAGCCATTTTGCTAACAGTCATGTAAACACCTTACCTATCAGTAATAACAGACTAATGCCTCTATAATAGCTTGGATTATTTACCTCTCCCTTTCCTTTGAAAATTTGTATGATCATCCCCTGTTTCCAATTCTGTGAGAACTTTCCACTATCAAACAGTGCCTTGAACAATTTTAATAACAGTGCTCTCCTTTCATTATCCTCATACCACACTTTCCAAAATTCCCCTATTATTTTATTGATCCCATTTTCTTTCTTACTTTTTAATTTTGTAATCTTTCCATTACCTCATTCTGTAATATTGCAGGGTCCAGCACCTCAACATAATTTTGCTTGCTATGCCAAAATGCTTTCTCCTATTAATTCCTGAAAGAACCCTCCCTCCATTTTTGGGCCAATTTTTTTATTCTATATTGATCTACTCTACACACTCTCTTCACCAATTCCCATATCTTTTTTGGTCACTTATTTTACAAGCAGCATAGATGACTATATTACCATCTGTATGATATTAAGTTGTTTATATTCCGTAATTTGAATATTTCAATTGTAAGTGTATGGTTTTTTAAAACAAAGTGTACCAGTTCTCTGATTGCATTTACTAGCAAGAAGATAAGCAGTGGTGGTTGCAAAAATATTGAGATGGCGATGCTTTATTCCTGCATATTTTAGTGAAATAAAGTGTTCTGCAATGCATGCTCAGCTTTCTGTGGCATGTGGTTGTTGAGGTGACAGAAGAAGAAACATTGATTCTAAGAAGCATAAAACATGGCCAAGTGAAATCAGAAAACATGCTTTTTCATTATTTTTTGTTAACAATTATGAAACAAATAGAAAATGTTAAATTGTTATTTACATAATATCTTTTATAGTACAATATCCTAGTAACCGTTTCTGATTATTCAGAACAATGTTCCCTGTTGTAAAATAGCAAAAAAATGTGCATAATCTTACAAGTTCAGTTAATAGATTTTGAAAAAATAAAAAAACATGAATATCTCGTAAAAATGACAATTTGGAAATCAGGTTTATTTTTTATAATAAAAGTTTGCTTAGGTACAAATATTACTGAATATCGAAATAACAATGGCTACAAGAATTTCACCTGTATTAAATTCATGAAAATGCTGAATTTGTGTTTTTACAGAACAATGATTTCACTTACTAAAATTTTGATTTGGAAGAGGAAAATATGCTCAGTTGACTGCAGCAATGTTTGAAAATAAAAAGAAACAGTCACTTTGCATAAATCCAATCATTATTTTCTTAACAATATCATATAAGAAACAGAATTTAGCTTGCACATTTCTTCCCTTCATTTACTCAGTCCCATACTTCTCTTTCTGAATCCTCAGCATTAGGAATCTGATCCTTTCCATACTTACCTAGAAGCCCTTAAAATGAGGCTGCTTTGTAGACAGAAACTGAGAAAAGATATTATGTAATATCCCTGGCTTTAGCAGCTCTCACCGAGTTACATTTGTGTAAGCCTTCTGCAGGTTAGTTTTTTCTTGCATTTTAGCATCAGAATGATTTTTTAACTTGAGAAAAATTGTCTTAAAATATTTAATCCTACTTTTTTCTACTTTAATTACATTGATCATTGATCTGTTAGATGAGTTTCACATTACACCTATCCAAACATCAGCTCTGTATGTCATCCTGTTTTGTTCACCTAGCTGTATTTGAGCAATCTTAATCACATGGCATGTACCAATGCCCTTTTGTGGGTACACATGATGAACATAAGAAATCTACCATGATCAGTTATATAATTGAAATACAAATATTTCTATTTAAACTCATGTTGCTGCTACTTGCCTGCTTTCCAGAACACCACAGGACCATGGACTAGTATGCTTATGAAACTCAGCATGTCTGTAGCATGTGGTAAATGCTGGAAAATTGTGTTGTTTTGAATGTCAAATATTAGAATTCAGTTAGACAATTGCAATAATTTACATAATTCATGTAATACTAGAAAGTGAACTTGTGCTCTTATGGAACTCAAAGTTTCAGTTGGTTCAAACGTGGAAGAGTATGACATCATTGCATCACCATTTTCTAGACCCTCTCTCCAGCACCGCAGTTTGGTATGGCTAAAAATCTTAACACTAATTCAGACTATTATTTCTTCAAAACAAGTTTCTATCCTTTGTACAATGTTTTCTTAATGGTACCAAGTTAACAGTTTCATGACAGAGGTAGCAACTCCCAAACTTGGACATCAAATCAAATCTGCTTTCATCTGTGAATAATATTCTGCTCCATTCCTTAACCATCCAAACACTGTGTTGTAAATACCACTCCAAATGATGTGATTTCATTAATATATTTAATGGGACTATGCACATAGAGTTCTGTCATATGTAACTACCTTACAATGGTCTGATGTTACATGTGCCTCAATAGTGGCAAACAGTTTATCAATCAATTGACCAGCATTACTTCAGTGATGCCCTTTTTTCAGATAATTAAATAACACTTTTGTTGCTGAGATACATGATGATTAACTTCCCCGAACATGTATAGAGGAATTTTCAGCTGCTTGACACATTAATCACAGCTTTGACATGATGCTATGCTATTTTATGTCCTTCCAGTTTGCTAGTGATCAGACAACATTCATGTTTACTCAAATTATGTCTATGTCATATTTATCTCTGTACAGTGCACATTAATGAAGCCTGAACAAGTTAAGTACTGACAGTGTTGCAATAGTATCTGCAACTTAAGTAAGAGGCAGGTTAATAGGAATGCAGATTTCCAAATGAATTATGCATTAGTGTGATTGTGAACACTGTTACAAGTTTTTAGGGTACATTTTCTTAGTTCATAAGTTTTAGCTACCGGTGTAGATCAGAAAATTATGTTTTGCCTACCAAATTCAGGGACCACTGCACTTTGTTCAGAATTTGTGTGTGCAAATGGTCTCTTATGTGAAAACTTACTAACATAATATGCTTTTAGAAGTAAACAAGTGACATTGCTAAACAACTAATTTGACTGAGGTATTAAACACATAACAGCAGGTTGGTTACTGTAGTACAAAGCAACCCTATGGTATGTGTAATTATCCTTTTTAATGTATGTTAATATTAACCTTTGTGATGCAAAAGTGAATATACATATTTGATTTGGCTCTTAACTGTTTATAAGAAATACAGTTAAGATTTTATATTATTATAAGAAAGGTTCTGTCTTATGATACTCAGTTTTTTTCAGTCTTTATTAATACAGATTTTATGCTCTTGGAGCAATAATATAGTATTGCATTTTTAGTTTTCCACAAGTGTTTTGTGTAACAGCAACTTGGTACTCTCTCATGTTGTGAGATCAATAACTTTTTTGCTTTTGGACTATGAACTTACACATGCATTCTTAAATTTTTTTATTCATCATTCTGAAAGTCTTAGGAGATAAACATGTGATTTTGAAACATGTTTTATATATTAAATTAACAAATGAAGGCTCACTAACACATTGCACTTACCATGCATTCCTATTTCAGTTCCAATCTCTGTATTGCAGAGGAGTAAGATGAACAGATTTAAAGAGTAAAGGGGAGTAGGTACTAACAGTATGATTTCACTATGTCAGTAAAATGATTTGCTTGGGTTTATCACTGTGAAACAGCCATAGCAACTAACCGTGATATCTATGAAACCAATTTGCATCATGTGTATTACTTTTGTGTTCCTGCAGCACCATGTGAAATAGTTGGAACAACAATGTAAAATAACATTAGTACAATCAGACCTATCTATAAAAAAAGTAACAAGAAGGAAATAGGAAATTACAAACCAATGATACTAACTTTTATCTTTGCCAAAATATACAAAAAATTACTAAGCATAACATTGTTAGATTTCTTTAACAAGCATAATATAATAAGCAAATCACAGCATGACTTCAGAAACAGCTTATCCACAACAATGGCAGTAGCAGATCTGTTTCAGTCAATACTTAAAGCTCTAGATAATGATGAAAAAAATATTGGATTATTCCTTAACCTGTCCAAGACATTTGACTTAGTGTCCTATACAGTATTAAGAGAAAAAGTGTAAAAATAAGGAATTTGGGGGAAATTAGAGAAAGTCTACAATCATATCTACTAATCCACAAACAGTGTACAGAAATTTACTATAAAAATGGAAATGTAACTACTTCAGCTAAATCATTCTGTAAAATAGTTAAATTTGGAGTACCTCAGGGACCTGTAATGGGTTCATTATTGTTTTTTATATATGTGAATGATTTGCCTAATCTTGGCAAATGTAATATTATATCATATGCTGATGATACAACACTGCTATTCTCTTGCATATCTCTTACTTGATTTGATCAAATTATAGCAGAACAACCAAATACCATTAACAAATACTTATTAAGTAATAATTTAATACTAAATGTGCAAAAATCTAAAGCACTTATGTTTCACTACTGCAATAATAGGTATGAAAATCAGAACATAAATGTTATAATTAATGGAGAAGCAATAGAACAGGCTAAACATAAATTTCTTGGGATTCATTGTTGATGATCATTTAACTTTCATACATCATGCAGACTATATTTGTAACAAAGTGAACACATGTATATATTTATTAAGGTAATTATCACAATATTAAAATTTGTGTAGTCTGAAATTAATATATTATGATTTAATCTATCAGTATTTTTTATGCAATTGAGATTTGGGAAGGTACGTATGGTGTAAATATGAAAAGACTACTAATACCTCAAAATAAGCTATTTTTTATATATATATATATAGGGTAGACAGGAGAGTGTATTATACAAATATTTTTAAGGGATCTAAAATATTAAGTATAATATCATATGTGCATAAGGTAGTTTTGTCATGAGCAATGAACATGACAAGATAATAAACAATAGTCCTTGCCACAACTGTAGCAATCAAACAATTATTATTATCATCTAAATGCAAATAAAAAGCTACTAAAATATCTAAAAGTTATTGATAAAATTTTGTATAATAAACTGCACTAGCTATTAAAACTCATAAGGAAAAATTTCAAACCAAATTGAAAAACTTTATAGATAAATACATGTATAGCATAAAAGAATTGTAAACATGTTTATAAAATATAGTTGAATATAATTGTTTAAAGTGTAAATGGAAATTGAGGTAAATTTACCTCTTGTTTTAAATTATTTGGTACATAACTTGTATTTTATAATTACTCTATTTTCTGACAAGTGTAGAGTCTATGATCTGCAATAAAGTGATGATGATGATGATGATGATGATGATGATGATGATGATGATGATGATGATGATGATGATAGAGTGAAATAGCTAAAAAGTAGAGATGGTAGTTTATTCACCTATTTACATTTAATGTAGGTACTAAACATGGCATAGAATTAAATGCAAATAAATTGTCCAAATTCATGGCAGGAAAAAATTCAAACTATCATCCAAGCTCCACCATCACCACTACCACTACTGCTAAGGCTATGCATCAACCTATGGAGTTAGATTTTATATAACTAGGTTCCTACTGTGTAGATAGAGGACAAATATTTACAGTCTTTTCAAAACAGTACTTGCACTTATTTAATGCCAAACCTGATAGCTGGAAGATGATGTAACATGGAACATTAATTACAAATTAAGAGATGCTGAATTTAGTTGCATATCCTATTATTGCACCTTTGTAAGATATGAACCCCATTCTTTTTAGATAAAAATAATTTATTAAGTTAATCTTCTGTTGATAGTGAAGATATCTATTTATTAAATGGTATTAATATTACAAGTATATTTTGGTAAAAAAGCCATTTGCTGCTGTTAGAAAATAATGCTTTGTTCTTCCTCCAATCTGCTAGCATGTTTTAGAGATGTTAAATTTCCATCCCACATCATGATTTCCTAACATTTTTGTCTCTTTTATGACGTGCAGCTTATTTGCAATGATAAAGGATGCAATTCATTTATCATTGTTAATTTTTGGCGTACTTATTTTCAACACTTCATTCATGCTCCTATTTAGCTCTTACCAAACTGTGAGCAGTGCTACCAATTCATAGAGAATGGCTAAACATGAATGCTCATAGAATCGTGAGTAGGGTGACCAGCTTCACATCAATAAAAAAAGAGCACACACAGCTTCAAAAAGGGGTACATTGCTCAAAAAAGGAGGACCAAAATATTATTTAGATTTATACTATACTAAAATTGTGTCTATATATATTTTATACAAAATATTTACAATAAAACTGAGTAATAATAATTTTACAATAGTTACAAGTGAAAGGCAAAGGAAGGTATAGGTAAATGGTAAATGTTAAATTATCAAATGGCAGAAAGGCAATATTATATGTAAATTTAATATCATTTATTAATATATTTCAGATGTACTAGGAGATGGATTCAAAAAGGTTACATCCAATCTCTAATTCATTTTTATATTTCTTAATTTTTTTTTTTTTTGATTGATTTATTTATGGACGCTCTTTAACAGCTCAGGTCATCAGCGTCCCATTCAACTCAGGGCGTGAAACGGCCGACAAATTTTGCTCAGAGGCCTCTCTTTCAGGCTTGAGGTTCTTTTTCGTGCCGCAAATGTACGACACGGGACCCACGGCTTTACTTCCCTTCCGAAGGAAGCCATACTTAGGATTTTTACGCCCGAAAAAATCCATCGGTCCTGGCCGGGTTCGAACCCGCGTTTTAGGTTTAGGAGGCAAGTAGGGTAGCCACTACACCACCAGGACCGACATATATATATATTTCTTAATGCAGAAATATAAAAATGCACCTACATAGCTTT
This sequence comes from Metallyticus violacea, assembly GCA_030762175.1. Taxonomy (NCBI): domain Eukaryota; kingdom Metazoa; phylum Arthropoda; class Insecta; order Mantodea; family Metallyticidae; genus Metallyticus; species Metallyticus violacea. Next base: position 269,195,020 of record CM060846.1, on the reverse strand, counting down.
TTTGGCATTTTGAAAACAAGGATAACAATACCTAATTAACTTTAGAATCACATGGATAAGATAAAAATAATGCAAAAGAATATTTCCACACATGCATACAAATCAGAATGGGCAGACAAAAAATGCAGCAAAGAAACTACATTCCATCGATGCTGCTGCTCCCTATAGGCAATATATTTTTAAAAAGGCATCAAAATAGATAATTTCAGGCATACAAGTTATGAAAAGAACATTTCATGATTTTTAAAAAATCTGCCCAGGCCCCAGACATTAGTGTAAAAAGAAAGATATGTCTGAACAAAATAGGATATTTGGTCATCCTAATCATGAGCCTAGTGTTAATGGAAACTTTGTGGATAAAATATCATCTATTACAAGATAGCTCAAAGATGCGCATTGGGCAACTTACTACTTTTTTAAGTTATTTTTTACAAATGTGCATATGATACAGAAGTAAATGTGGCATGTAATGTTAACTACTGAGTGAGGTCATCTTACTGAATTGTTGTTTCCTTGCACTTATTTATAATTTGGTTGTTTTGATCCATCATATTCCATGCTGTGAAAGTATCTATTATTATTCATAGCTGAAACTCTTGTCTGGTACAAGAGCAATACACGGGAATTTTAGTTTGGCATAGGAACTGCTGGATCAATTGTTTGCAGGAAAAGCAGAACCAAAACTAATAATTCATGTTGACAATCAAATTAAAAGATTGAAATATTAAACATCAAATGTTCCCAAGAGTTTCACCAGTCACCTTATAATACTAAAAGTAATAAAATTATAGTTGACCTGGGATATGATGATATGAGAAAGTGTTCATTGTTATTATTTAATACCACTGATAAAATATATTAAGACTAATTATTCCTAAATGTAAAGTAATGAAAAAAGAGTGAAAAGAGGAAACAAATTGTCATAATCAAATACAGTGTGAGAAATTGTATATTCAGATGTTGCCAATCTGTGCTGCAATGAGCAGCAAAATGTTCCAATGAGCATTTGAAGCATTACAAAACACATTTTGTCTCCTGGTGAAGCACTACTACTCTACAAGACATCACCAAAAGGAAACAAGAAACTGTCAGAATAGCAAAAGTTGTGGTTAAATGTTTTGATAGCAGTGAAAAATAAAAGTAAAATCACAAATATAAATACATCCCCAACAGAAGAGAAAAACTGAAGACACCCCAGAATTTTTGGATATAATGCAATAAGCCCTACAGTGAAATAAATCAAGGCAGTTTGCTTACTGTTAAAACATACACATGGTCACTTATTCTTATAATGAATCATTGTGAACTTTAAGAGAGTCACAATTTATCAAAACTCAAATGTCTTCCCTTAACCCTGAATTGAATGGAATAGTGAGAAAGAAAATGAAATATCTGTAACAGAATAATGTGATACAGTATAAATTAAATTAAGTAAAATATCACAAATAATTGCTTTTATACTATCTTCATTAACACTGAAAACATTAAGTTGCTTTCTTACTTTCTAATGTTTTTATGCATATTTTGATCCTTTTCTGCAGTTTTGCTTATTCCACACTCAATTCTACATTAATCATAAATTTGAACTCTCATAGAATAATCAAGATAACCTCCAATTCCCCTTACATTGTTGGGATAACTTTATCATTCTCATTTTCTTCATGCTAATTTCCTTCTGTCACTTTTCATATCCACAATGATGGCTTCATCCAATGGGATTTCATTAGTAACATCATCACAGGTAAGCAGTGATAAAATCATCAGTTCCAGTTGAATTGCACTAACATCTGAAGCAGTTTATATTCCACTTCCTCTGATTCTTATTCCACTGCAACTTTAACAAACACTATTTGTTATTGATACCAATTTTTTGACATTGGTAAAATTATGTCACACTTCCTTGGCAACACATTGTAATCTTCACACGTGAAATAGATCATAATAGGATAAAATATCTTCTGTGCAGATGCAGCTTTCAACATGTATGCTGCAGCATCTGAATGCAATACTAGTACCTGTTCCTCTTAAACAACCCAGGCCATAGCACTTTAAGAGTAGCATTTACAAACCATGGCAGTTGCTTCATGATTGGTACATTCCAGTTGTTTAAAGTGGTCAGAAATGACTTGGGAATTCTTCTGAAGTGAGTTTTCCAATAATGAGATTGGTAATGTAGCATCTGGTCTCGTCCCTTGTCTTATCCATAGCCATTCAAATATGAGAACTTCCAACATAGGCACGTATTTCTTGTTTATCTTGGTAACTTACGTTCAATTTTTTTTTCTGACTGTAGACTCGTCAGGAATTTGTCAGCCATAATATATCTGAAGATAAGAGCAAATGTTGGGAACCTGGAGATTGTTTTAAGAAATGTTCACAATGGGAGTATGATGTATATCTTTGAAGAAATTATTCTTTTTGTTAGAAGAATTGCATTTGAGTAATAAGCACTTGTATCCTACAGTAATGTATTGAACAATTTCACCCGAACTCCGCTTACTTACATAATACTAGGATCTGTTCCATGGGCAATCGCTCCCACCATCAGCTGTTGACTGACTACTTGCTTTTCAATTTTCTTTTTAATATGTAAAGTGCTACATTTATGTTGCTCTATTTCTGGTTTCATTGAATATCCAATTTAGTGATCCAAATGGTACACATCACCACTTTCCATTTATGGTAAATGCCTTGTCCATCACCACCTATGATTTTAGCTTTGCAGAAAGCAATGATGGTACAGGAGCCATTATAATTGTAACCAGTACCCATGTCTTCAGTAACAAACAAACTTAAACTTAGTATTTACTATATTTTCTGAAGCTGGAGAAAAGACAGACATGGCAAAATAAATTAGTAGGAAGAAAATGAGGGTTGAAACCTGTGAAAGTATGATGATATTATTCAGAGGATTAAGATTCTTGAGAGGGAAACCTTTAAGAAAACAATATAGTCATTTAACCATTATTTGACAATGTGCATTCTTTACTTGGGCTAATCAATGCCCTAACCAGTAAAATGCTGTTTAGAAAAAGATGGAGTTAGAGAAAAGTGTTATATCTTATGAAAATATAATAAGAGTACCCTCATCACAAGCTTCTTAATTTTCCAATAAAACTTTGAACTTGTTAAAAGTTTGTTTTTTGATGTACATATAATATATCAAGATATTTGTTTTTTAATATACATATAATATATCAAGAGAAATAAAATTACAAATATTTGCAAATATGTAAGTTTACATAATATCAAGCGATTACATGTAACAATGATCAATATATAATGTAATGTTATATGCATATGTATTATATTTCTTTATATTAGTAGTAATAGCTTAATTCAATTTGTAAGTTACTAATCTGTAAATAGAAAGGGATAGAATATGTTATTACATAGAAACCTAGGTCCTATTTATCATGTTGGGCTGTGGTCAAAAGTTCAGTTTCCAATAATTGAAGTAATTAGTTTTATTCATATCTAATTTTGATAAGACAATCTAGATTTAGACAATATTTGAATCGTGAATACAATTGTTAACATTATAGTGTTAGCAAAAGAGGGTGAATTCCCATAGAGGAAGATTTCTATGAAACACAAATTTTCATTAGTTATGAACAGTGTGAGATAATTCTTGGAAGAGATGCATTACCAAAGATGTCTTAATAAAATGCAACCATCCTGTCACTAATGAAACAGCTACTGTGTGCATTATACTTAACATGTGAAATATTTTGAATACTAACATAGGGAATATCAGCAGATATTCACCCATCTTTATGCGTAGAGAATATGCATCATTACAGATCATATCCTTATATTAGCAAGTATATCAAAAGCTGTATGAGCTAAATTATGGAAGATTAATTTTTTTTTTTTTTTTTTTTTTTTTTTTTTTTTTTTTTTTTTTTTACTTCAGATGGGAGGATATTTACTCTTCTTAGAAATGAGTCATTACCCAAATAAAGCATGTTTATTAATTGCCACAATTATCTCTAAACCAACCTCCTCATTGAATGAATAAGACAGCATTTTGTGCCCGATGGAATACAAACATTATAAATTGATATACTAAATAACTGACTTATTGGATATCTATATTATAAGGTTCTCACAAGTAATTGGTACTTCACTTTCTGCAGTGTGCTGCTGGTGTTTTTGGAAGATATGCCTTGGAAGCAAATCTCATTTTGTAGATTCAGTGTAATACAGCTTTACCTACAGTGTAGAGCTTGCACGCTATAAGTTTGCACTTGGAGTCTATTACTGTGGGAAAGAGAAAACTGTTCAATGAGAGAGAGAGAGAACATCCTGTGCCTATGCACAACCACCTTTTGCAGCAGCTATTCTTTCCAAGAAAACATTAGATATGTCTTGAGTGAGAAAAACAGGCACAGGTTAAAAGTCAAAGTATTTGTATACCATCTTTAGTTTATGTAATTAGCTATTTTTAGGCATACAAATAGTTCACTAGAATGCAATATGCAGTTTATTTTAATGATGTTCCAGCAGTGATCTAAAAGGTTGATATCATCATAGCAATAGTAGAGAAGCTGCTTCTGACTGTATGACATAGGCTGGTTGCAAGGATAATGTACATTAGCTCTAGCTTCAGATTTTGTAAAATTTTTACAGACATTCATTCCATTAAGCATATTCTTATGTTGTTATTTAATGGATGTTGTGCATCATTCCTAATGTAAGTCTGCTCAGCATCTAAATGCATTAAAACTCCACACATTCCATACATATTTAAATGCTCAGATAAGTACTGTGAGGGAAAAAGTTATTGCACCATATTCCTTTGCATTTGAACAATGACTTCAAAAATGGTTAATTTAAATCTTAGGTATTTATTGTTGCCAGTGTATTCTTGTCTCCATTATTAGACTTTAGAATTTTACCAACAGTACTAAACTATTTGTTGTCATTATTTCAGTTTACATAGCATAAATACAATATAGACTCATTTCTAATTGAGACATTGTGGTGACAAGATGGGCAAACAGCAGAGATATGGAATAGGATAATTTTTTGAGATGAGTCTAAATATAACCTGCATGGCTCCAATGGGAAAGTGTACATGCATTGCAGAAGTGGTGAAGAACTGTTGCCTTCATGTATTACATAAACTGAATCATCCACAAAGTCAGGTGGTCTGTGGTTGCATTTCCAGCCATGGCATAGGTTGTATGAACTTTGTAAATGGCACTGTTATTGCAGACATCTTCTTAGGCATCCGTGAAACAAATTGATGCCCACAGTGAGACCATTTTATCAATCTTTCAAGCTGCATTTTTTAAGATGATTCTGCCTCCTGTCACAGGGCCTTGAAGATAATTATTTTGATTAGATTTATATTAAATTGTAATATAGGTACTGTTGATGCAATTATCAGTTATTCAAACATTTCAGGGAAAAGCACTCCTTAGAAAAAACAAAGTCAAGATGCTAGACTGGCCTTGAATAGTTCATACATGAATCCAATTTGGAACTGCTGGAAGGCTGTAGGGAATGCTATTGCAAGAACAACCTGAGAAATAAAAGAGAACTCCAGGAGACAATTGTGCACATGTAGTTTCGTGAACTGACTCAGGAATACATCAAGAATTTGATTTTATTAATGTCCAAACAATGTGATTAAAGCACATGTTGGACCAACAAAGTATTAATAAACACAATGCATTCATTTAGACTGCTGGATTTTTCAAAAGTTGAAGTATGTATTTATTAATATACTATGTTTCACTAATGAGTATTTTAACCAAATTAATTGAATATTTTAAAATAATAAATAAGGAAATTTATTCATAATGTAACTTTACTTCTTTCTGCAAGTATTTAATTTCTTTATAAAACATGTATACTAAATAAAAATAAATGTATAACAATAATGTCTTAACACATTTATGGAAGAACATGAGAAAATAAAAAAATTATAAAATTTTAATGAAAATAAAGAGTTAAGGGTGACACAATAAACAAATGAGTATCAGTGCTTCAGTTTAACATACTTATGGAAAAATAAAGTAACATATTTGACATGAAAAGTGAATAGTGCACATTTAATATGCTCTCCAGTAATCCATTAACCTAAGCTAGACAATGGTTTGAATCCCTTCAGTTCAGAAGTTTCATTGTTATGTGTATTGCTTGAATTCTCTCCCAAGTCAGTAATAAATTTCCCCAAACCACTATCCATTAAGCCTTTCAAGTCCCACATACTTTTTTCTTGTTGCACCACATGTGTAATGCAATTATGCCACTTCTCAGCTGTCATCACACCAAATGCCTCATTTGTTTGTTTATGCATTATGGCAATGTTTTCACAAAGTAATATACTAACAACATGATTTCCAACTGCCTCATCTGCCATGACTTCCTCACTATTCCATTACAAACTTACTGTATGAATAAAGTTTACTTAACACAAAGTGTGAGCGATAACAATATTGTTTAAAATGATATACAAAAGACCTACTTTTAATGCTTTATATTTTATATTTTCCATAATATCTTATTTTACTCTAAGCAGCACCAAGTAGACAAAGGAGGAAGTTGTAATGAATAAAGAGTCACATGGCTTTGTTTATATCTCCTTTAATCTCTTGGACATAGATTAGATGATGAAGTTAGCAATAAGAGTGATGATGGAGCAATGGTAAAATTAATGGTAACTGGAGAACCTAGAGAAAACCTGTCCAAAAGCAGTTTCACCCACCACGGATCTCTTTTACTGTATCCAGGCTGCCTCTGTGGGAAGCAAATGATCTAATTACCAGGCCTTGGCATCTCTTTTTTATAGTTGTATAAAATTACTCCAACTTATTTTATCACTTGGTTGTTTCCAATAATTAGCATAATACTAACTTTTCTATATCTTAAAGAATATTGGAAATATTTTTAAAATCATAATGAATAACATAGCAAGAGATATTAAAGGAATAGATCATGAAAACTAAAGGAAAATAAAGGTTCGTACCTTAGGCCTCTCCTTTCTGATCTAACACTTACATTTAATCAAGAAATAACATCCTTCATACTTCTTCTGGCTCTAGAGAACTCCCAAGACATTGCTCTGCTTAAACCTAAAGTCTCCTGCACCCGCATTGCTTGTTTTCTCTCTAAACTTCACAAGAAGATTTGTCCAGGCCACTTACTTTATTCTTCTTCCAAGCATGTTTTTGCCTTAGTTGACTTGTTTGCTCATAAAGATATCCTGCAACATTTTAGATGTTTTAAATAGCATTGATCTCAGTACATCAGAATTTAATTCTGGTCACTATTGATGTTATTTTGCTCTGTATCAATATTGCTCACCAAGAAAGAATGGCAGCCATCTGGTATTTCCTGGATACCAAACCAGAACAACATTTCATTGATTGACTTCATTTACTCTTACTAAGTCTTACTCACAATGCTTTTACCTTTGAAAATGTTTCCTACAGATTAAAGGCATTGCTATCGGCATCAGATGGCATGTTTCAAGTAGAAATTCTGCAAGTCTGAAGTAGTCATTCCATTAAGTACTCATTGCATTATTATGGGTTATGTACATTGACAGTAAAGTAGTGTTGGACATGCTTTGCATCTTAAAAAAGAAAAGGAAATATTTTTATTACATAAATATTTGAAATATGATTTTATAATTCTTAATATAAAATGAAATTTTCATTTTATATTAAAATGGAAGAGTTATTGCTTCAAATTTGTGTTTATGCTGAGCTTGAACTCCTTAACACCTTAATGGTATTAAGTGTGTGTTAAATTTCATTGCCCAAGACTTTGTGGAAAGATTTGATACATTTTTTGGCATAAATTTTCCAATCATTTTTGTCCATCTCACTGGGCAATACTTATGACAGCATCTTATGCATATAGCACATTATTGCACTCATGTGTGTAATAATGGTTCAGTGGATGTTACAGAAAATTAATATTATAATAAGATGACAATGATGGGAAGTGTGGGAACTTATGATAGTGCTCAGTGATTAACAGAAGTTACGGGAATTTAAAGCTATATAGTTTAATTTTATAGAAATGAGTGAAAGGCTTAGTGCTGCCCATCAGATAGTGCATGCTGTATGCATTGCTATGCATATGTGCCACTCTACTTTTTAGGAAAGGAAGTGAAATTTTTATTCAATTAGTAGGCAGACTTGTGAATGATAGCTGACAGGAGAAGAAATTTTACAAACATAATTTATGAGGAAAGTAAAGATAAAAGCTACAATATATTAATACAAATGGACAGATGTTTTTCTTGGTCATGAGGTGGGAGGAAGAGCCAATTTTGGATTTGTAAAATACATGTAAACATTTCATATTAAAAAACATAATTATCATAGGGCTAAATAGTAGCAATAGCTATGGTGACAATGAAACAAATGAGATATATGCAGAATTGGTGCATTTATAGTATATACTTTCATAAATAACAATTAAATCATAATTTTTTGTGGCTAACTATTAACTATTTATTTCAAATAAAAGAGTAGTTTTATTTTGGCCCCCTTTTTTCCTCCTCTTTTTTCTTTCTCTCTTTTTCCTTTTTCTTTTGTTTTTTGAAAATAATCATAAAACCATCTACTAGACCTGTTATATTATTTATTTGGGTATTTTGCAGGATAAGCCATATAAAATTGCAAGATTTTTCCTCGGGAATTACTGCACATAATTAGGAGCTATCATATAACAATTTTAATTGGGAGCAACAGTTTTGCATAGAAGGTGATTCTGAGGATAGTTCAAGTCATGCTTGATCCAAGAAAGCGGGCAGGAGGTAAAACCAGTAGAGCACAAAGTAAACATTGGCCCGCCTGCTTTCTCGGATCAAGCATGATGTGAACAGTAATAAATCATGTATTAGAGAAGCTATGAGCATTTTGTCTTTGATAGACATTAAAAAGTACAAAGAATTAAGTCCCTAGAAACACAGCTGCCAGTGGAATAGAGTAAATTGCAGAGGACATGAATTTGCAAATAAAAGATGGTTACAATAAGTTTGTAGCTTTTTCATTAGCAATGGATGAAAGTATGGATATAAAAAATAATGCTCAGTTAGAGTATTCATCCAGTGTAGACAGTTCTTTAGTTAACAGAGTAACTTCTATATTTAATTTGTTTAAAAACTATCACAGTAAAAGATGTGGCAAAATTTGTTGAAAAATATATTGGATTGATAGGTCTTCTGTAGAATAAGCTGATATCTGTAGCAACAGTATGTACTTCTGCCACAGTAGGTTCAAAATTTGGTTAAAATATTGGACAAATAATGTTCATGATATTTGTTTACTGAAGAGTTTTCTAACTGAAGACCACTTGATAATTATGGGGTTTCATTAAAAAACAGTTTTCTGCTCAGGTATAGGTTTCACATTCATGGATTTTCTGTTATTGGTTACTATACTTAACTATAATTTTCTTTGATTATCTTAAACTCTACCATTTTTATCTGAAGAGTCCTACAAGGAAAAATCATCTGCAACTTTTCTTCCTACTTAACTGTTTCATCCACCTTCTTTGGCTATCAGTGGTTCATTTTACTAGTGGATTTTTATAGGGTTTGCCTATTTTGTGAACTATATACAAGATTTGCATTTGAATTAAACATTGTTTTTTTTAAAATAACTTAGTACGAGGGCTGATCACAAAGACTGAGACTGATTTTTTCCTGTAGCTTCCGTGATAGTTTCGTATCTGCAACATAAATATTTGAAAAGAGCGGGTTTTTATATGTAATGTTGGTAGGCGGCAGCACTCTCGTATTGGTAGGTTGGTAGTAATGCTCTATTTTGTAGACCCTACGTGCATTTCGCATACCAGACAATGGAGGTGACGCGAGAGGAGCAGTACACCGCAATCAAATTCCGTTTTCGTTTAAACCATACAGCCACCGAAACTTATGAAAAGCTGAAGCAAGCGTACAGTGAAGATGCACTACCTCGTGCAACAGTGTTTAGGTGGTTCAAGGACTTCAAAGAAGGCCGACTTGTCAGTGTTAAGCAAGGTGAGCCTGGTGTTTCGGCTTCTGCTGTGACTGAAGTCAACATCAACACAGCTGCTGTGATTGTCCGAGAGGATCGGCGTATAACATTACGTAACTTCAATGAAGTGTAGAGAATTTCATATGGCAGTGTGTCTACAATTATGCACGACCATCTCCATATGACCCGAGTTTGTGCTCGTTGGGTGCCACGTCTGTTGACTCCCGAAGGCTGTGCGAATGGAGACGAGCCGTGAGGTGCTGCGTCTCTTTGCTGATGGAGGAGATGCATTTTTTAAATCGATTATCACCGGTGATGAGTCATGGCTGCATCATTATGATCCTGAAGGAAAACAAGCCAGCACAGTGTGGAAATCGCCAGGTTCTCCAACACCAAAAAAGGCAAAAGTTGTTCCATCTGCAGGGAAAGTGATGGTGATCACATTTTTTGACTGGAATGGAATGATTTACCAGCATGTAGTTCCCCCTCACACTACTGTTACAGCAGCATACTACACGTCAGTATTGGCTACACTGAGGAAGCACATTGCAAAGAAACGACCAGAGCTTTCTCGGACTGGGTGGCGACTTCATCATGACAATGCACGGCCTCACGTCGCAAATCAAGTCATGCAGTTTCTGGCTCGATTCAACATTACCTGTGTACCACATTCCACCTTATAGCCCCGATCTTGCACCCCGTGACTTTTGTTTATTCCCATCACTAAAGGCAAAGCTTAGGGGTATTCGATTTGAGAACTCTGAAGCAGTGCTCAAGAAAAGTGAGGCGATTCTCAAGGACCTGACAAAGAATGGTCTGCAGCACGTGTTCAAGGACTGGCAGAGACGCTATAAAAAGTGCATTGAAGTATGAGGGGACTACTTTGAAAAAGATCATGTAAACATTGAATTGGAGTAATAAACATCTGTGAAAAAAAATCAGTCTCAGTCTTTGTTGATCAGCCCTCGTATTAACTTCGCATGTTCACAACAAACAGTCTTGTTTTCAACCATACTGTATTTTACGGTACTGTACTTATCTTCAATACAACAGTGCAATGCACATTTGTGCTCCAGAATGAAACAGGATCTGCACCAACATGTAAAGGAAGCTCCCTTATATGATTCTGGTACTTTAAAAGGTGCTGTCATCAGGATATTTAAAAATTAAAAGTTAACATAAAAAGCATTATAAACTGCATGACATTTTACCCTAATCTATGTAGATTCCATAATGTTTAAGGAATGCTATGTCCACCATGACTCAGATGTTAGCACAGCTTGTCAACTGGCAAGTCTGTTTGATTCCCATTTAGGACATTTTGTCTAGATAAGTTTTCTTTTCTTTTTCTTCTTCTTCTTCCTCCCTGGACCGGAAAAGACCAAACCAGGTAACCTCTGATGCTAAGAACTGACTCATTTATAATTTCATAGTTATAACTTCATTCATTCCATCCATCAACTTAAAAGATCTTGGCAGTTTGCATGACATTAAACACTTAAATTAATTAATAAAATTAGCACAAAAATATAGAATGCTATGTAATGATGCAACATTTTAAAGAAAAATAAAAGGAAATTTGTAAATAATCCGGTAGTATTATTGTCCATCACTGTGGCTCAACATAAAGTGTCTACTTGCAATTAATAGACCAATGATTCACAATTATAGCTCATCCAGAAGATATGAATGGAAATAACTTAAAAGCCTTTGGGCTTCATAGTCATTTGTGCCATCATTAATTTATTGCATACAGTGTCGTAAAGAACTGTGGCAGTTGCTATGTAACATCAAAAGCATTTTTTTCTCTTTAATTTGTTAGGTGTTTTGGTTGATCCTACTCTTTTACATATTCATTACAGCTTAGGTCTTTATAGCCCGTAGCAGAACTTGTAGCCTTGCATTGTGCCACCTGTTGCAGAGGCAGTACCTGTGAGATCTGCTGCTCATTCTTCCATCACAGCCACCATCATTGAACCAGCAGACACTATCGACAAAAATACGAGCTCAATGGAACCTCATGGGCAACCCTCTTCTCAGCAGGGTATATTGTTATACTCAGATTGATTGCATTTTATCTAGGGGTTTCAATGTGATGCAAGAGGATATTGATTTAATTTAGTGTTGAACGTCTAGTGCATATATATCAGTGATAGCATCCAGAATCCTTTACCTGTTATGGCACAAATTAATGAGCTTTTCTTTGGCCTTAATCAGTGTACAATGACTGTTTTCTCTTTTCTTGGATTGCTGAACAAAGTGTAATGTATGTATTGCTTGGTTCTGCTAACAGTAACATTTTTAAAATAGTAATGTTACATCATATTTATACTGACAGAAGGCATTCACTTCTATACACTGTAGACTGCATTGTTCTAGAGTCTGTGAGGAAAAATGTACAATTTTGAAAACTGCAAGCTTACACCTACTCTATATGTATTAGTACCAACATTAGGCAAAACAAGAAAGAATCCATTTAATTTGAAGATACACCAGAACTTGATAAACATAAGGTTCAGAAAGAATTTGTTCAAGGAATTTATGCGTAGAAGTATTTAGAGAGTGGCAACAAATGGTCTCAGATTCTATAATATACAGTTATAGACTTTGATAAGGTTCAAAATCATTACTATATTGCAATATGGCTTTTGTTCATAACCAATCAAATATAAACCTGTAACATAGGCAGAGGCAAGGTCACAAACAAGCTGCACCCCAATCTAACTGCAAGTCGTGCAGTGTTACTCAGTGTGCAGGTGTATGTGGAAATAGTAAAGCATTTTGAGAACTACAAACTACAGTAGGTAAGTTTTATAAGTAATTACTGTATTTAAACTTTAATTGTGTTCCATTGAAATAATTCTCTGAAATTAAAAAAATAAATTATTTCTATTGCTATTGTTTTTAATCCTCTTGATTATTCATAAGCATATTTGTAGCTTTGGAGGTAACGCCTGCAGCATCACAGTAAAATGTTCAAGACCATATGTTTCTATTCTTGAGATGCCTATTTTTCAAACCCTGTTCTACTCCTAAATTAATTGCACTTATTTTTTCCATATCCTGTGTGTTACCAGAATTCAGTGGAAGAAAATTTCATTTTCTGTTGACTCTTAGTACTGTTCTGGTATGAACTAAACATTACATTCTTCCACATCATTCATTAGCATTTGCATATGCCATGTTTAATTTGGCAAGAGCTAGCAAAGGAAAAACTTTCTTAAAGGTAGTAACTAATTCTTATAGATTTTTGGATGCTGGCTTCAGTAAAAGTAGTAAAAATGTTCCATCATATGCCATAATGTCGCAAACTTATATTTTTATTTTAATGTCTACAGGATCATTATACAGTATGAAGCAGTAATTTGGTTATACACATTAAAACATTTTAATATTATTTTATCAACAGGATAAGATTTTCTATTCACTAATAGAGCCATGGGTTATCATGAAATGAACTCTTAGAAGAATTTTGGAGTGCCCAGATTTTTTCTGCAGAATATTCTATTCTGACTTTAAAATTTACAGTAATAAGAAAAATTGTATTTCAGTATGAGTGTAGTTCCATTACAACATTTGCTGCTAGTATTAATGGGAATTTAATATTTGTATAAGGTGGTTCTAAGGTATTGTAATCAGTTTAGGTTCCTAAATATGGAATTTTGGCAGAATTTCAAATATTTCTTCTTTTGACCAGTTCTTTTTGTCTAGATGGTTGCAAAGGGTTATTTTTAATTCACTTGAATTAAAATTACTGTTACATTATAAAAATTTATCGTGACAGAATAGTAAAGATACTTCATAATTTTGTTAAGAAAGTGCATTATGTATATTTAATATGAAACTTGATAAACAAAATAAGTTCTGGGGCCCCCATAAAGTTTGTAGGGAAGAACTAAGATATGGTTTCAAGGTTAGAAATTCATTTCTATTTTTAGTCCTTATGATATGAAGGGAATCTCTAAATCACAATGATTACTTCTACTTTTGTTTGTAGGTTGTAAAGGGGCTTAATCTATAAAAAAATAATACATTTATTTTCTGAACCACAGATTGGCAAGATGCCCTATACTTATGGCTCAAGTATACTAAAAATGCTAGAAAACATGCCTGTATGCTTTGAAACAGAAGCTCAGGATTGTGATATGAACTTTCAAGATGTTTCAGGCAGTAGTAAGCCCCAAGTTCTTTTTCAGTTTTAGTTAAATAATTAAGTGAATAGGGTTATAAAAGACTTGGCAGAACTGTTAGGCTCTAGGTTTCATTTTTCATCAAGAAGGATTTGTGGTTTAGTGTAGTGAAGTCACATTATTGAGAGATTGACACTTTCAATACCATGCCCATATTTTTTCCATTTCCCCAGAAACTAGACAATTTTAAATGATTTTGAGAAAAATGTTTCTCCATGCCTATTCAATGGATTTTTAGCTTGTATGTACCGTGTGAAAGGCATTCTTTTTATGTTTAAATATGTAAAAAGGTGTGAAGTTATCGCTATGTTCATTATTATATGCTAAATTAATAAAAGAAAATATACGTCAAAACATATTGCCAAACTAAGATTAAATACAGAAAAAAATAGCAGATATAGTAAAATTCAGGTACCTAATAACTCATTTACAAATATATTATTTCATTAATTTCCTGGAGAGTGTGTGACAGTGGTGAGCTCTACTGGCTGCTCCTAATGTCAACATAAATAAAGTTTTCCACATTGTCATCAGAAAAGTTCCTACCACTGTGATTGTACCCCTAGAAAATAAAAAATTATCTCCTCAATAACTTCTGATAACAAACTAGGCTTATGCTTTGAATAAACTTTCTCATTATGTTATGTTCTACTTGAAGTTATTGTACAGCACATATCCTCAAACACGGCATTGATCTTCAATTTCACTTATATCATAACAGGGTGGATGGGGTGTAGGTGGCATCCTTAGAACCAGAAAGAGATCTCGATGAGGACAATGAAAAATGTTAGGAATGCTTTTCTTCGAATTTTATAAATTTGTAAAAAGATGTGTAAGAAAAAAGAAATGTTTGGTAACTATCCTCTTATAGCTACTGGAATAGTGCTACTATGCAGATAAGTGTTAAACATGGGAAGTTCATATTTTGATGGGAAATGTGACCATTGCCTGTTGTGTACTGAATGTCAGGAAGCAGTTGTGATTACATTGCACCAATTCATTACAAGAATTATAAAGTTTAATAATTCTTAAGAAAGTTGTTCACAGCACAAATTTCAATGTTTAATGAAAGTATCTAAAAATGAAAAATACATTTCTTTTAACTTTGAATAAAAGAACTAAAGAAAATATATGTTTAAAGTTTCATTGTTTAATGAGTGTGTATAAAAATGAAACACAGTTTTGGGTAAAAGAACTAAAGAAAATAAATGTTTTACACTAAAACATTTGCTGATACATACTTAAAGTAAACTCCAAATAGGTACAATAGTTTTTAGTTTAACTATCAGCAAAAGATTATAAAACATTCGTGTTTTTAAGAATTCATTCAATAAAGCAAAATAAAAGTGAAAAGATTTTATTTAATAATTTAGAGAATACAATACAAATAAAATAAATTAAATTTTTTAAACATGTGAAAGTTGTCATAATTTCATGTGCAAATGTAACAGTGAAGTTTTAACTGAATAATCAACCAAAGTGTTAAAATATGCAAGTGCTCATTTTCCACTGCACATTCACCTCTTATAACAAACTGGTTTGAAATGAGTATGATGTCAGGCAGCAAGTGTCGAACCCTAAACTGCCGCAGAATCAAACAGATTTAAAATTATGGTTTATACAAAACAAAAATGTGGCAAAACGAAGCACTTAAGAAAATGAGACCAAAAAATGCTGACCAGCTTTGTCCTATCATATCTTCCAATATGCCTTGTCATACTCATTCCACATTTTAACCCTTTAATGCCATGCATGTTCCTATGATCACAGGTTACTATTTTCCATTTAGCTTCCTTACAATACTTTGTGTAATTCTGGAGATCATTGTTGGATGTTAACATCATTTAAAAAATAATGTGGTAACCCTGTCCACTCCATATTATTGCACTTCTGTACACAATCAATTGCCTGGCACAGCTTTTAGTTCCTGCATGTATTGTGGCAGCTGAAAAATTGCATTGTATTTCAAGCAAGTTTTCTATTTATGTTTATGTTTTGATTGCATAAAATGCCCATTTAACGTACTCAGATGTGATTAGTATTCTTTGTACTATGAAAGAAATCTATAGATTACTGCATATATTGCGCGTATTCCCAACTGAAACAAAGCGTGATCTTATATACATGCTAAGCGCTTGTATATGCATTATATGCAATAGTGTATTTTCGCATGTATGATATGTTAGACATTGTTCTAAAGGAATGATTATTGTCATGACTCAACTTTTTCATTATTTAGAAGATTAAAGCTGCATTATACAGAATATTACATTATTCTGCATGTTTCTGACAGGGATATAACACTTCAGGAAGCCCATGATCTGACGAATCTATAGGAGATATTGGCAGTGTTTTTATACAGTCTCCAGGAGCTAACATCTACTCTAATGAACATTTGGGTGAAGTGCTGTAAAAAAGATTAATTACGTATTTCAGACCATAGCAGAACATCGATTTTAATGAATGTATGGTGGAATATTTTGGAAGTCATAGCTGCAAACAATTTAGCTGTGGAAAACCTATTTATTTTGGCTATAGAGTCAGGTGTCTGAACACTCCCTCAGGCTATTTGATAAATTTTGACTTTTATACAGGTAAAAATCATCATGGCAATGTAGAATATGAGGAATGCTTCTGAAAATGTGCTGCTCCCTAACAATATGGGTTTACCTGCCCTTCAGCATATATTTGGACAATATTTTACTGTTGGCTCATCTGAAAGCTTGTGGATATGATGCTACAGGGACATTTGGAAATAATAGAATTCAAAAAAATTGTTCAATCATCCCTTCAAAAGAAATGAAGAAACAGACACAGGATACCTATGACATGACAAAGAGCTCGATGGCATAAGTATTGTATGTTGAACAGACAAATCTGTGGTTACCATAGCCTCCACATATCACAGAGTTGAACCCACATCTTCAGTATAAAGATATTCTCAAGCAGAAAAATGAAAAGAATGAGTTAGTCAGCCGGCTGTATTTCAGGCTTACAGTGCAGGAATGGGTAGAACTTATGGAATGGACCAAAATGTATCATACTACATAATAGGGATTCATGGAAAGAAATGGTGGTGGTCTCTGTATACATGGTTGCTAGATGTATCGGTTTACAATTCCTGGTTACTTCTAAGGAAGTCTGGGAACAGTATCTCGCATCTGGACTTTCACCAGTATATTTTGCAGCCATACCTGAAGAAGTACAGAAATGCACCATTAGGAAGAAACTGTCCCATCACTCAAGATACAGCATTCAGCATACTAGTGTAAGTGACGATATTCATCTTGATGGTATGAACCATCTCTTGGCATCCTGCAATTGACAACGCTGAGCTGGAAAAGAACGCTCTAGCACTGTATTGTTGTACTCTGTATTCCGTGATTCCGTGTTTTGTTCAGTTCCACTTCATATAAAAGACGACTTTCTGGACTTACTTCTAATACTTTGTTTCAGTAGGAATATATCTGTGCTTTCATGTATTTAGTAATATAATTCACTTTAAAATTTAGCAATTTATTGTAATACTGAAGCAGCATTGTAATTTTAGCTCTATTAGTGACACATTGCAAATTCAAAGTAAAATGCTTACAAAAGCACCTAGTGTGATGATACAGACATGGCCCCTGCTGATGAAATGGTTAGTTATAGTGACTTAATATTTCACAGGCAATTAATTTAAGGGTACATCTTTTGGCTCATGAGGGTAAGAAACCACATAAATGTGAACTTTGTGGGAAGAGCTATACCGATGCTTTTAATATGTTGTGTTTATGTTCTTTTTTTTTTTCAGTAGTGTTTAACGCCTGTTTTTACTACTGAGGCACCACAGGCGGTGGACACTGATGATACATGAAATAATATATTGGGAAAGGATTTTTTTTTTAAAGGAAGGAAGCGTTCCAGTTTAGGTACCTCCCCGGCATTTGCCAGTTATGAAGACTGAGGAAAACCTGGAAAAAAACCCCAGTCAGGGAGGACGGTCCTGGCGGGATTCGAACCGCAGACCTCCTGCTCACGAGTCCATGCCTTAACGACCTCGGCCACCCCTGGCGGTGCGTGTTTATGTTCTACAGAGTTAATAGAATTGCTGATAAAAATACAAACTATTTGAAAAAAAAAAATAAATTTGGCATTTAAGGCCTAATTATAAGGCCATGAAAAGTGTTCAAGTCTTATTTTATTTTGTTGAAATGCTTTTTCTAGTTTTAAAATGTATTATATTTTTTCATTTGTCTCTAAAATCTCTCCTTAGCTGATGAAATTTATACCCATTTTACCCAGTGTGATATTCATTAATATCATTGTCTACATTTAATAAATTTGATTATATCTTACTCTGTTGATCCTTTTCATATCATTTTGAAGCCTACCTGTTTTCATTGAAACAATTTTTTTTTTTTGTGCTCATCATGGCATCATCAAAACATCAATAGTATAAATGGATATGGCTGCAAATGCCCTTTGTAAATGGAATCTGTTTCTATTAGCATGTAATATTCATGGCACAAATTTTTAAATGAAATGTTATGGTTGACCCTGGAAAAACGAAAGACTTGGTGAATTTCAAATGGAGTCTGTAAAAAATGTACAGTTGTGGTTTGCAGAGTATTAAACATGCAGTATGATGTAAAGAAGTGGTGGTTCCTTATTAACTTGCTGAAAAGAACTGCAGGGCATTCTGTGCATTTAAAATAAATGGCATTTACCATAATTTTCACCAAATTGAAAAGAAAATTGATCATGCATTGATGACATGGCAACCTAGTGACAAGAAAGTGGAAGCAGTCACTATCCTTGTTTAGAGCAGTTGCAAACTCTTTTATGAGACCTAGTTAAATGTGGAGGGATAGGAGAAGGATATTGATAGGAAAACTGAAGATTTATACATTTTTCCAGGAGATAAATTGCTTCCTTTTTGCCACTATTTTCTGCTCCAATTATCTGGTGTAGCCCCATAATCCCATTTACAAAATCAACATATATATTTTCCAATCCTGACTGCTGCACCTGAAGAACTGTGGGCGCTTCTTTTAGAAGTTTTAGATTCCACTAATGTTGCATTTAATTAATGAGTGGCAGGAAGAGAAGATAATAAAGTGCAAAAAAAAAAAAAAAAGCCTTCAAAGGTGTTTTAACACTCTATGAAAAGTTTTGTACATATATTATAGCAAAACACATGCTTGTTTAAGAAGAAGAGCAAATACTCTTTTTTCCTCTGCTTGTAAAATGTAACATTAGTTCCAGGTATACCAGTAGATGTTATCCCTTAAAACCAAAATATTTTGATTATTATTCTTAGGAAGGTACAAATACCTTACCTGATCATTTCACCAAATTTGTGTAATTTGGTCAGGTTGCTTTCAGGGTTCAAGTTCAGTAAGAGGTTGAAAGTCCATGACTGTTAACTTTCATACTGGAGCTAGAACTGCTTTCATCACCAAGGTTTTCTGGTTGACAAGCAAAAGGCACTGTGAAGAACTGGTGAGATTGCAGAGTTTAAATTTGCAATATTTGACATTTTTATTCATTCTTGATATACCAGAAACATTGCAGAGACAAAAATAGCAGTCTATAGAATGAACTTCAGGTACATGCCACATAATAGGGCTAGTAAATGACAATGACTTTTTTTTTTAGATATATCCACCTTACATTTTTGGTGTATGAAGAACACACAGCCTGTTGTTTATCTAACTCACCAAAATATATACCAGCTATGTGGTCTTGGTACTACAGTCTGTTGTGGTAAAGCCATTCCCCCAGACGTCTTCTGGCTCCATCAACACATTCCCATCTGCCAGCTATTAGGCTTAACATGATGTCTCCTCTCGGAAGTAACTCTTTTCTTCTCCCGTGACATTGTTCCCTCCATCCCATCTTGACCTTGACTACTCTCATATTCTCCATTCTTATGCCGATTGATTTTCGACCTTTGAACCGCCAGCTTCCTGTTCTCTGTATAGATATTGCTGATGCATATCCTCTTCTCTCCTAACATTGTCCCTTAGTACATTATTTCCTTTGTCTACCTTTCTCCTTCAATCCAGAGTTCCAAATTATAAATGAATGGTCTCTGTCCAGCTTTCCTGCTTCTTTCATTTCTTGGATTAATTTTATTTTAATGGCACATGGTTCAGATGACAGATCTTTGTGTATGTACATATATTGTAGTTCCTTTCAGATTTTTTGCTCTAACACCTCTTACACCATATCAATGGAAACAAATTTCACAGCTCTGATCCTCTTCCCAGCCCTTCTTCCAGACAATATACCTCTGCTGTATCCCATTTTCTTCCTTTCTATCTCTAACTTCTCCATTAGAATTTGTTGTACTTCTTGACTTGGCCAAATCCCTCTTCTCTCTTGAACTCATGAAAATATCAAATTGAAGCAATTTTTTCTCTTTCCTAAAATATCAACTCTCCTTTTATGTTCTCCCATTTCTTTTCCATCTCTTTCTTAAATTCTTTCTTTTTCTCTCTGTTGACCATTATCTTATTATTTTTCTTTCTTCTAGCCCATCCAGTTTATCAAACACTTTTTCCCAAGCCTTTTGGGATTCTATGGGAACAGGATTGATTTCCGCTCTGCCTATTATTAGCTGCACAATATCACACTACCCAAAATCATCAAATTTATAATCCTTAATTTTTTATCCATATACCTTTTCCTGATCATAAAGGAACCAATTCCAGTATTATAGATCACTAAATCCAATGCCATTGTCACTTATGAGGGTAGATCCATAAGTTTTCAGCCTAACCAATTTTTAGGTATGATAAGGACAAAAAACTATATTTCACCTTTCAATATAGTTACACTTTATTGCAATACACTTCTCAAATTTTTGAATTAACTTTTAACTCCCCCCCTCCAAATAGTCAGAAGTCTTATCTGCAAAGTATGCATAAACAGCACTCATCACTTCTTTTTAACACTTAAATTTCCTTTCTCGAAGGTCCTTCTTGAGTTTTGAGAAGAGGAAGTAGTTACTGGGAGCAGATCTGGGCTGTAGGGTGGATGGTTGATCTCCTTGAAGCCACATTTCTTCACAGCTTCCTTTGCAACAAGAGCTGTGTGCACTGGCGAGTTGTGATGAAGGTGCACATCACCACTCAGCTTTCCTCACCTTTTCACTTTGATGTAAGCATGTAGTCTGTGCAGTAGGCCAGCACAGTACTCCCCATTCACTGTGGTGTTCCTCTCCTTGAAGTTAGTAAACAGTATTCCTTTACAGTCCCAAAAGATTGTGGCCAATGATGTGATTTTGGTTGACTGAGTGACCTTGGCTTTTAAAGGCAGTGCTTTGCCAGGTTTACCCACTCCATTGATTCTCTTTTGGACAAGAGATCATAGTAGAGAACCATAGTTTCATCTCCTGTAACAAGGTTTGCAGAACTGCCACAGCAGAGCTCCAAAAATTCTGGAAATGATTTGCTGCTTTTGGACTGAGGAAAGAAGTCTATGCACTGATCACTGCTTTATTCAAGTTTAAATGTTCATGAATAATTCAAAGGACTGTTGTTTTAGAAAGGTCCAACCTTGTGATATTTCTGCAACTTTGAGCCACCAGTTTTCCATAATTTCTCCTTCCACAAGAGCGATGTTTTCAGGAGTGAGCACCTCCAAGGGCCCGCTTGCACTCTCTTTGTCTTCAATGCTTTCTCAACCCATTCAAAAAGGTATGGATTCTTTTATGGTAGAATATGAGGGGGAAGCTTCCCCATATACACCTCCCAATCTCTGTTTAATTTCATTTAGAATAAGTGCTTCTATTGTGAAGCACTTAATAACAGCTTGAAACTCCATTTTGAGCATGTCACAATCTTCAACACATAGTCTTCTTTATGCAACTATATCTGAAAAACTGAACACAGAGGAAGTTACAGCTGCAACTATTTACTTAACAGATAAGGTATGACACCAGATAAGGCTTTTGTGAAGGTGATAATCCTTATGGGCGAGGCTGGATGGACCTACTCTCATACATCCTTTTTTCTCACACTCCAAGAGCTCCCTCCAAACATGTCTTGTCTCTACAGTTATTAACTCATTTTCCATTTATAAACAATGTAATACAGTTTTTTTCACACTAACTCCATTCACTTACACAAAATTTGGACATATGTTTCAGTATCCATTGTTTTCATGCACTAAATAGAACTGAAACATGCACAGTCAGGGCATAATAACATAAGTGCATTAACAGAAGCATGGGCACAAGTAAAAACTGGTACATTTTGCATATTTTTTATTTTAAAAATGAAATTTATAGCATTATTGTAAACTATTTCATTAAATATAAACAATGTAATACAGTTTTTTTCACACTAACTCCATTCACTTACATAAACAGTTTATGTACAGCCTGAAAATGGGAGGGATCATTCCCGAAACATATGTCCTGATTTTTATGTAAGCGAATGGAGTTAGTGTGAAAAAAACTGTATTACATTGTTTATATATATACCACTCCATTGTCAACAGCTTCGTAAGTACATTTAATTGACTATTTCAGTAACTTTATTAACAATTATAATTTTTTGTCTTGATATCCTACAATTGATGGGGAAATGTTGAACCACATGATATTATTTTTATTTTTCCATTACAGAACTAAGAGTAAACAGGGAATATAGCTTCTTCTCTACCTTTGCACAACACATATTTTCCCTTTTTTATGTTTCTCTTCCATTAATTATATGTACATTATATGTGTGAAATTACAAAACTTATTCAGGTTCAACTACTCGTGCACACACACCTACCCAACCTTGCCACATATACACATGCACGTATGCACTCACTCTCAATCACACTCACACTCTCTCTCACATACACAAAAAATTTGTGTTCGGGCATGCAGTGAACTTTGAATTAAGGATCTTTGCAGCATTAATGGTGATTGTTAAAGAATGGCTCCATTAGATTCCATTGGTTGTTGTTAACATTTATTAAATTAGAATATGCTTCCTTGTGACAAACCAAGTTCTCATTTTTGTGTGACGATAATGAACACACACATGCAAGCATGTGCAAATACATATGCAAAAACATGTGCGCATACACATTCTCTCTCTCTGAGAATGAAATTTTTTTAGAAAATGTGATATTTTTCAAAGCATTCTCTATTATATTCTATACAATGTCTCATCCAATCAAATCATTTTGTAAATGCTGAAAGTAATGACTTTTTTGGAAAGGGTGTAAATATATTCTTTGTATGCTATCTCTGTTGCTTCAGGTGATTTAAATTGTTGACCACAAAGTTTTTCTTTTATTCAGGGGAATAGAAAAAATGTGAAGCCAGACCTGGACTATAGGGAAGATGTGGCAAATGTATGACTCTTGATTCCTGCAGAAATTGTGTTACTTTCAGTGCAGTGTAGATAAGTGTTGTTAGGGTTCAACAGGATTCCATGGAGATTAGTCTTAGGATGCTTTGTTCTTAGTATATTGAAAATTGAGTAGTTATTTTATAATATATCATCTGCTAATGAGTTCTTTTGTCCCTCAAGTGGAACTGTTGCAAGATGCCTAAGAAAAAAGAACAGATCATCTTCTTGCCAACTGCATTTTTGTTGGCAGATCCTGTGCTGGAAAGACCTAGACTGATGATTGCCTCATAGTTTCTGGATCAAACTGATATATCCTGGTTTTGTCACCTGTTTTGATGTTAAATATGTTTTTTTTTTTTTTTTTTTATCTTTTTCCAAATTTTTTTGATAACAATCACATATGCTTTTTTTCTGCTCATCTGTGAGGTAGTTGGTGATCCAACAACTATGGAGCATCCGAATATGAATTTTTTCTTCAATGATTTTTTCACTACTGGCAATCCAATATTAAGGGCTTCTTAAATCTGATAATATATACAGCAATGCTTTTCCTGCAACATCAGCTCTGCTTTCATCACATTTTCAACCGTTGTTGCTTTGGCATGCTCCTGCATATTCTTCATCTTTCAGGGAGTCCTTCCTCTCCTAAAATCTGCAAACCATCAAGAAATAGTGTACTACAAAGGACAAAGACACCCAAATGCACGATGCAATCTTTCAAGGCATTCTCTCTCCCCTAAACAGACTTAGTAAATCATAGTATAGAAATGCTCTTGCTTGAGATCCATCCTAGCATCTGGTTCCAAAACATTCGTACACACACACACACACACACACACACAGAAGTGCTGACACTGTATATATTGCTATCTGAATTTAACCTATAGCTAGGAAACCTTCACTGACTTGTTACAACTCCTTGTTGTCCATTCTCATAATTTTCAGAGTCACCCTCATGTTGTGTGTATACACCATGAATGTTTATGAGTTCATATCAAATTGCACCCTGTTATCTCAGGTTATATGTGAAAGAGATGATAAGGATACTATTACATTTGTTTGTTAAGGTTTATGCATGTGTGTGTAATAGTGAAATATTTAGTATGCTTACACACAAAATAACAAATTATAGTGACAGTGTTTTGTCCCATCTTATCCTAATGTTCTTTTTGGTTGTTTACATGTCAAACTGTAATGCGGAGTAATTCTTTTTGTTAAATGATGTTTCTGCCATAACAGGATTATATTTGTTTTCATTATATATTTGTCTTTTATTAAGCTACCATTTACATAGGAATGCTGTCTGCATAAAATCTCAGCAGTAAATTTTGTAGATACAAAGAATTTAATATGATTGAGTGGAATTTGTAACACTTATATCACTAATATTTTATAAAAGGAAAACTAAGTTTCTGGAGTTAATCGCTCCCATCTTCAGTTCCAGATTGGCTGCTGGCCTTGTTCTTCATGGTGGTTTGGTTTGTCGCTGGTGGTGGTTGGATGAACTTCTGTATTAAGATGTCACTTGGTGGGATTTCAAAGTTGAAAATGTGATTTTTGTTCTTCCAGATAGAAATGTTTTCCCAGAGTGTAAGTTCTGTTTTTCCTGTAATATTTTTAATCAGTTTGGGATTCCTGTTAATATTATGTTGTTCCTTCCAAAAATGCCAAACTACCACTGATTTAGCATTTTTGGAAGGAACAACATAATATTAACAGGAATCCCAAACTGATTAAAAATATTACAGGAAAAACAGAACTTACACTCTGGGAAAACATTTCTATCTGGAAGAACAAAAATCAAGCTTTCAACTTTGAAGTCCTACCAAGTGACATCTTAATACGGAAGTTCATCCAACCACCACCAGAGACAAACCAAACCACCATGAAGAACAAGGCCGGCAGTCAATCTGAAACTGAAGATGGGAGCGATTAACTTTCCTTTTTTAAAATATTAGTGATGTAAGTGTTACAAATTCGACTCATCGTTTTAAATTCTTAGTATTAAACATTACTGGTACAAAAGTCCAACATATATAACTAATTTATATATACAGTTTAACAAGTTGTCCAAAAAGTTTACCCATTTTTATTGTTTATGAATTTTCCCTAACATTTAGTATAAATATGAGTGTCAAATGGAATTTGGATATCACATAAGAACAAATATAAATCATTAAGTATTTTTCATTCTTTAGAGCATCATAGAAGCCAATCTAAGAGCTTTACAGAGAATTGCTGGATGTGTAGGAAACTTCTAGGGAATTGGTAAGAGAGTCAAAAGCAAGAAAATAAATTTATAGGAACATTTGGTCGTTTTTTCTTAGTGTTAATTAATCTCTCTCTCTTTATTTCTTTATTTTTTTTAGAGCCATAGATTTATGAAAAGTGCTCAAAATGAACTATGAACTCTTAATATTTAGTGTATTTGAGGTTAATGATGTCAGTCACCTCAATCTATCCATTTATTTGCTAATTGCATTACTCTAGCAGTAAACTACATACAAAATATCTAGGTAGTGGGCCTTCTTCCAACAAAACAGTTAAATGATCCATTAATGTGCCAGATAAAATAAATATCACCAAATATTCCAGCCTATATACATTAAGGCTAAACTGTTGCTACTGTCTGGGTGTTTTCACTAGCCCACATATGAGAATATAATGTAAGTTATAAACACTGTTCTCTGGCAACTGAAATTGATGAACAAAGGTTTGGCTACAAATCACAACACTGTACCAGTTTGTAAAGAACAAAAATACGTTTGGCTAGTTTATCATTGCACCACAAAAAATGAATGTAATAAAACACTATGTAAAAGGAGTTTTCCACATGTTAAGTAACACTCTGTGTAACAAATTGCCATTTACTAACAGATGGCTTATATAGATTCACAGTCTATTGAATGGTCACATCAGTAATTGGTAATTATGTTTGACTTCCATATTTTACCCAATTTTTCATGGTATATAGAAAGATATAACTTGCTCTTCTGAGTAACCTAATATCAAGAGCTCATATATACTCTTATTTATTGTTCATTTATCACATATGTAAGTTATAGGCACAAGCATTACTTTATAGAATTTTAATTACATTCACAGTTCTTGGAGATAGTTTCTGCCAAATAGTTACACACATCTTTGAAAATATTAATTATGCTTTTTCTTCCTTATTACATTAAAGTATATTAAACAGTTATTTAATGCAACTGCTGCTACATTTTGAATTATAGCTATTTTCTCTGATCACTTAAGTTGAAACCTTGATCTTTTCTTTATTTCATATATATTTATAAGATAGTGTTGATAGTAATTATATGCTGATATATAGCCTGGATGCAATTTAAATGATAAAAAATAATTATATAATCAGAGACCCCTGTTTAAGCACAGTTTTGTGGCTAAGGCTGTGTCATTTCTTTATAATTTTCTACTCCATTCTTTCTCCATCTCAGTATATATACATATGTTGTCACACACAATTTCACTTGTTATAGATAAAGCACAGATTCAAATTGCAAGTATGCACCGGATCATTAGGGAATGTATAAAATTTTCCTTTAAAATGGAAGGTAATAAATTCTAGGGTCAAAGTAGCAATCACAGCAGCCATCATTGTCAGTGTGAGGACTATGGTCAAACTAATTGTTAACCTTAACTTGTGTACTTGCATCCTGAAATTTTTTAATCCACAAACAGCTAAAAACTTTCCATATACCCTAAGTGTGCATTTGCAGTTGAACATTGTCACACATATTATTGAAATATCCTTTCTATTATAGCAATGGAAACTACATAGAATGTAAAATTATCTCTCTTCACATTCCAATAGAATAAAAAAAAATTAGGTGCAATATCAATTATCAACATGTGTAATTGTGCACAAAAGAATGTTCACATCAGATATGAACAACAAATATTGCCTAAGTAGCAAGTGGAAGCTGATTCTTCAAAATAAACAACTATCTTCTCCCCAAATCAGGTAACATCAACCAGCCATGAAAGCCTAAGATGTACTACAAAGGAATTTGTCTATTTTTCTGAATCAATTTTTAGTTTCAGAATGTTTAACATGTGGAATAGTTTTACTTGCAAAGATTTGTTTTGCATAGTTGAAACTCCAGAGAAAAGCTCTGGTTATATTATAGTAAGTCTTACAGATTTAGTGATGGAGTGGAGTAGAGGATTGCATAACAAAATGCTTAATCTTTTTGAAGGAAGCTGATTACTAGGTGTCATGAAGTAACTTTTGACTACTTGAACTCTAAAGTCAGAGTAATGAAGCAAATAAGTTATGTAGACTTAGAGAATGATGTACAGCTGTTAAATTTGGATATAATACTTATAAGTTATGTGATAATAGGGAAGGGTTTAAACAAATAGCTCATTTATTGAAATTGAATGTAATTATTTTCAAAGTCTTACATTATGAAATAAATCTCTATTTAAAATACATGTCTACTAAATTATGAGATATAAAAATACAGAGTGTATTTTTATGTTCTATTTTTCAGTTTTTCATTTATAAAAGTTCCACAGGTGTTAAGAAACTTGCATTTACCTTTCATGCAACTTTAAGTTTGCTGAAAGTCCTATTATAAGTTATTAGGAAAATGCTACTACATTTTAAATCATTCATTATTTGATTATGCGAGTATGTGGACATGATTATATAAGGAAAATACTGAGTAATTACTGCATTTACTAATACATTATTCCAGTAAAAACCTGTTCACCTTCATTTTAGATGATTGGCTTCAGTAGATAAACTGTAACAGAGTCATTACACAAACCTGAGAGTAGTGCACAAATGCTGCAAGTGGCATTCCCTTTCTGAAGCATTTTAAGTTGTACAATAGCCATCCCAAATGAGAGCAAAAAGGAATAATAATGTGTACTAGCTTGCATATAAATAATTTGGTTAATTCATACTCACAATATTAGTGTGATCTGTTTAAATAGTCTATATTTGTGCCTCTTATTTTTTGTCATTGTGCATGAAGCAATTCTATACATTCATTTACATTCATATACTTATTTAATGCACACAACTCTAGCCATGGTCTTTGAGTGAACCAGCAAAGTGGAAAAAATAGACTCATACAGAAAAATATTGTGTTTAGTACTTATGACTGGTAGGAAGAGAGACCACTATGGGTGGCTGAGGTCTTTAAAGCATGGACTCATGAGCTGGAGGTCTGGAGTTTGATTCCAGCCAGCACCATACACTCTTACAGGTTTTTTACAGGTTTTCCTAAGTCTTCATAAATGACAAATGCTGGGAAGGTACCCTAAACTTAGGCCCTAAACTGCTTCCTTCCTTTAAAGGGGGAGGGGATCCTTTCCCAATTTATCATTTCATCTCTGTATCATCAGAGTCAACTGCCTGTGATGCCTCAGCAGTAAAAATGGATATTAAACACTATTTACAAAGTAGGAAGACAAAATGTAGATACATCAAAATATTTCAAGAGCCTCCCAAGTTTTTTTTTGATATCAGACAAGTATTAACATATTTTGGCATTTTAATAAATATACATACTTAGAGAGTTTGACTAGGAAAATAAATGTACATTACAAAGTAAAGGAAGCCTTAATTTTTAGTAATAATAATAGGTTATTTGTGAAAATGTAATGTAATACATGCATCAGGGATACAACCTGTAACAAAGAAGAGAAGAATTCTTCCTTTGGAACCACACTGAGTGTTCATTGAATTGCAACTGTCTATCTAATACCTAGTTGATCCACCTAGTTTGGCATGAAGTACAGCTTGGGCATTCCTTAGCAGGGATTCCACTAGGTGCAGATGTGTGGTCTAGCCAAACTTCTGTTATAAACTTTTAATAGGTATTGTACCATATGTTCTGGCTATCAAATAATTCTCTTTCAGCTAAACACTACCTTGTACATTGTTGGCTCCAACTGCAGCTAAATGAAGACACTAGTTAAAGTTTTAGTCATGGATTGGAGAGACTATGAAAACCCTGTTGCAGTGATAGCCCTACACAGAGTCAGAAAATCGTCACCTGAGATTTTACAGACTCTTAAGAAGCTGAAAATCAGTAGGACATTTGTATACTGCACCATTGAGTGGTTTAATGAAACTGGTACAATTGCTGCCAATCAAGATCAGGGTGTCTGCGCTCTGTGAGAACCAGGAAAGTGGTGAGAGCATTTGTGGCTCATATTAGGAGAAATCCAGTCTTAAAACAAACAATGATGGCTTGTGAGATGAACATTTCCAGGAGATCAATGTCTAGATTGCTCAGACAAGACCTTTGGTTGAAGGCTTATCACTGGGGTACTGCACATTTCTTAACTCAAACACTTAAGCAGCAAAGAGAGTTGAAATGCAAATGCCTACTTCAGCATTATGCTAACAACTGGCACAAAAAATTCTTATTTACAGACGAAAAAAATTCACAATTGAAGAGAACTACAACCGCCAGAATGACAGAATGTATGCCATGACTTCTGAAGAAGCTCGTGAGATGGTCGAAAGATCAAGAGAGACTACCATCCCACCTCAATGGAATTTGGTGGGGAGAGAGCTACAATGGTGTCACAAAACTGCTTTTCTGCTAAAAATGGATTAAACACAATGGCCAGAATATGTAAAACAACCCTCCTTAAGCCTATGGTTAAAGACCTGAAAAGCACTTTGTTCAAGAATGGGTACTGGACCTTAAAGCAAGATTCACTCTACCTTGGCTTAAGAAAAATGTTTGGGTTTTATTGTTACTAAAACTGCCCTCTAGCAGCTCTGACTTCAACCACTTGGATTCAAAATTGTGGTCAGATCT
The DNA here is from genome assembly GCA_030762175.1 of Metallyticus violacea. NCBI lineage: Eukaryota > Metazoa > Arthropoda > Insecta > Mantodea > Metallyticidae > Metallyticus > Metallyticus violacea. The sequence continues at coordinate 269,164,694 of CM060846.1, read as the reverse complement.
TGAGGATATTGCATGTAAGAAAAGGCACCCCAATATTATTTCTCTCAAGTGATTCCTGGAGTTTGCAGTGGCAGATTTCCCTATGGAGACAGTGGGTGCATTTATTGATGAATGACCCTACAGGCTAAGGTCCTATGTCAAGACAAATGGGGATTATTTTGAAAAATGATATATGCATTAGCACAGAACACCATGGATACCATTTGCCATAGTAAAATCAAAAAAACAATACATTGTTTCTATTATAAAAAAAAAAACTTTGTAACAGAACTTAATGGCTATATTAGGTAATCTGTAACAAAGAAGAGAAGGGTTCTTCCTTTGTAGCTATATTTGAGTGTTCATTGTAATGTGACCACCTACCTAATACCCAGTTGGCCCACCTACTTTGGCAAAAAGTACAGCTTGGGCATGCCTTAGCATGGATTCCACTAGATGCAGATGTGTATCTGTAGGGGTTTGACACAAGATAATACTGATGCAACTGTAAGCCCATAACAAGCCAACTGAGGTTCTTGGAGGATACTTAGTTGGAAGGGCCTGTTCTACAACATTCCATAAATGCACAATAGGATTAAGATTCGAAGAGTTAAGAGGCCAGTATCCCATTTATCTTCTCACCCAAAATACCTTTTTTCTGATGCGTCAATTAAAAATTGTTTCAAACAAATATTCCTTAACACCATAAGTTATTTTGGGTGAACAATAACATCCTTAATGTATATTTCATTGGAATATTCCTCCAGTCAGTCAAGCTCATATCTATCTCAATGATATCACATGTCTAATCATGGGGTGTACATAATTCTCTACACCTCATGATATGCAGCAGATGTTAGTTGCAGTCCTGGTTCATGCCAACAGAAACATTCCCACACCATACAACTGCGACAATCGGCCCATATAGCACTCATCATCCAGGAAAGACCCATAGCATTGTGCTGCTGGAGCCATACATGCAAACACTCGTCACCTTGGTGTAGCAAAAACCTCACCTCTTTGGACCATCACATCCTCTTCCAATCCTTGATGGTTCATTAAGCATGCTCTCAAGAAGAAGTCGGCAGTGACAGAGTGAATAACGAATAGGTAGTCTGCTGTGGAAGTTTATGTACAGAAATATATACCTAAATGTGGAGTAGGATATTAATGCTGTGCATCCATTGTTTTTCAACTTTTATGAAGCATTGTACTTGATGCTCACCCTGCAGTGTTACTTTTGTAGACCCTTGCAATTGTGCCTCTTGTTGATTGTGGCTTTCTTGCTTTTTCATGTACTTCATTACACTGGAATGTGTGCAGCCCACAATTGTCTCTATCTGGGTTATTGGTGCACCCAGCTCTTGGGCATCATAATAATGCCCTTATGGAAGGGCATTAAATCTGTATTACCTCCCATTTCCACTAATGCTTTTTGACTAAAATGCTCACTTCATTAACTTTAGGTGAACTAGTCACTTAATATAATGAACTATGGAAGCAGAATATTGCAATTTGAGAGGTGGTCACAATTCATTGAGCATTAAATGCAATTAAAAAGATCTTAGAGCATCTAGATATGGTCTCATTTCACGGGGCAGAACATTCTAATGTAATGGAAAGTATTACCAGAACAAATACTCTGGACAATCCCCTATGGCTACAATGGATGTTATGAGACATTTTGGTTAGGCACATTCCAGCTAGGAAGGCCCTGTGTAAGTAAAAGTTTTCCATATGCACTCATGTCATATTAACCAACCAGTGTAAAAATCATAAGTATGGCTTCCTTCGGAAGGGAAGTAAAACCGTGTGTCCCGTGCCGTACATTTATGGCATGAAAAAGAACCTCAAGCCTGAAAGAGAGGCCTCTGAGCAAAATTTGTCAGCCGTTTCACTCCTTGAGTTGAATGGGATGCTGATGACCTGAGATGTTAAAGAGCGTCCATAAATTAAATCAATCAAAAAAAAAATAAAACCAGTGTGCTTAGGCTTGATTCCTGGTAGGATCAATTTTTCTGGATGAGTTTTTTTTCCTCATCTCAGAAAGATGAGTGCCAGGGGCATTGGCAATGATGGTCTTCAGGCTGATATTCACCATGATTAAATCATTTCATTATTCATCCCAAATACCTGTGGCATTATCCATAGAATCCTTGGCAAAAAACATCTAAATGGTCCATTTATGCCCATTGAGTTCAATGATAGTGCTGGATACTTAAAACATCAATTCACAGCATCACTTCCTAGAAAAGGTGCTTATAAGCAATGTGACAGTTTAATAGTATCAGTTTATAAAATATTCACTACTGAAGCTGTAAAAAAGTACATTTGATTCAAGAAGTCATTGTTTAGGTGTTTTGGAATTGAAACGTATGGGCTGACATAAGAACTAAATAATCAGGTCTTATATCCAGAAGCTTCCTGTGATAGTTGAATACATTTATTTTTGTTTTGTTTTTTTCGTACTCTCAAACTTTAGTACAAAATGTTGTAACTAGGTAGATATAGAATGTGCGAGAAACTGATACAACCTCAACATGGAGAGCATGGGTAGATGTTATGTTAATATTGATTACACCATAGCATTAACTTACACCCTGTTCTGCTGATGATTTGTCCTTTCTTGATGTAAGAGTTTCCGTTAAGGAGGCGTTCAAGGCCATCACAAAGAGTCATAATATCTGCAGTGCAGATATACAGGGAATGAGAGTGATGCTTTGAATTAAATTAAACATAATTCAATGGATCAATCTGAATGTGTAAGAAACTCACAATTGGCATTTATAATAAGGAATTGAATTATAAATAAATAAATATGTTAATTATTAAATGTGGGTACATTTCTTACACACTTCATTTGCTGTATTTAAGTTAGAACATGTTTCTGGAACCAATGTTCACATCCTCAGCTGTTGACCCACTGTTTCCTGGTGCCCGTGTTGGTTCCATGGAAGCTTTTTTTGTTGTATGTGGTGACCTCTGGTGGTTATTAAATGAATTTAGAGAGGTAATCCCAGGGCAGAAAGTCAAAATTCTGCAGTACTTTTATTTTTAGAATGAAGATATTCTGCCAGGTGGCCAATTTAGTTCTTTAAGAAGTTTTATCTCTGGGATTATTTCATGGCTTTGGCTCGAATAATGGTGTGCTACTGCTGATTTTTCCATCTATTTTAATTTTATATTTCTAAAATATTCTTTCTTCTGAATTGTCAGATTTCCTTTTGTTTTTCCAATATATTTCAGTTCATAGTCTAAGCATTCAATGGCATATATTTCTGATTTCTTTTCTGCAGGTATCTTGACTTTTGATCCTAGGAAGTGCTTGATGTTGTATCTGTTGTTTGGGGCTAACTTTATATTGAACTTTTATGAAAATCTTTTCGAATTAGTAGTGCAATTGTGGGTTATAAGTAAATTTGCAATATCTTTGTATGTCTTTGATTACCAAGGGTCAAAGCCTCTTTTATGGATTTCTCGAGTTTGTACTTGTTGATCCTTACTATTATGGCAGGTATTAAAACTATTGTTTATGGTTGTGTTCAAGATGTGTTCGTACTCTCTATTGTATTCTCTGGCACTAAGAATATGTGTATATATAACACCATTTTGTTAATGAAAATATGTTTTACATATTAAAACTATTACCAAGTATGCAAATAATACCATTTCAGCAGTAGAAAGTAAAAAACATGAAAACCTATAGCCACTAAAGAATAAAATTCTACCAAAACTCTTTAGATGGTATGGAAAAATTGTCTTAAAGTTAATATGGGGAAGACACTTGCAGTTCATTTTCATCTAAGGAGTTGAAACAAACATAATTTTCAATAATTAGTTAATTGCAAACATAATTGAAGTTGAATTTCTTGGTTTATGAGTTATTAAATTCAAATAGGACAAACATACAGCATACGTACTAAATAAACTCATCATCATCTGTTACATAATTGATAGATATTTGAGAGACCATATAAAAATAGATACATTTAGTAATATATATTGCCTAAGTTTACTTACCATGAAGGTGTGACAGTTTACTTTGGAAAGACTCTGCCATATCTAAAAAACAGTTAATTATGCAAAAGAGAATATCAGTCTTTAGTTTACATATAAAGTAATCTCATGGCTAGGAGAGTCGCCTCTTTTATTACAAATGAAGAAATCCATTATAAAATAAGACAAAGAACAGGTATCCATGTAATCAAAACCGCAACCAAAATGTATGAAAATAGTTTAATTTATATGGCAATTAGACCATTCAATAATATGCCCACTTCAGTTAAAGCTTTAGATAAACAGACTTAAAGTCAGTAGCACTAGCATACTTGTTCAATCACTGCTTCTATGTGATTAATGACTTTCTTATCTAATGATAAATACATTTTAAACATTGTGGATTAGTTAGCTATGTTTCATTTACAAGTCCACTTGATCAAGCATTTTCCTGCCCCACATGTTTTGATTGTTATAGCAGATAAGGTATCATGTATGGTAGAGTAATTCTTAATTGATTGATTATATGAGGGGCATTTTAAAAGTACTCAGCATGACCAAGAAAACAGAAGATTTAAGAGGTTTGCCCCGAAACATAGTCATCTTGTAAATCAATATTTAGTTCAACAACCTTCCACCTTTTTTATACCCTCGGAAAATAAGATTTTGTCTAACTGCGAAAAATAAGAATCTGTCTCAGCTTCAACCTCACCATTAGACGTGAATCTTTGTCTACCCACTATCCATTCATTTCTTCAGGTTTTGGAACAAAAAATAATCACTGGGAGCCAAATTTGGCAAATATGGGGAATGTGGAAGCACTTGGGAGCAAAAATCATGCAGTTTTGCAGCAACAATCCCAGATGTGTGTGAAGATGCATTATCATGATGAAAGAGAACTTTCTTTTTCACAAGGTGTGGACGTTTAGCTGAACAGCATCCTAAATTTGGTCCAGCAGTGAAGCATATTACTCCCCAGTGATGATTCTGCCCTTCTGGAGATAATCTATGATCACCACACAATAAGAATCACTGAAAATCATTGTCATAGCTTTTCCTGTAAATGTAACCATTTTTGCTTTCTTTTGTGCACTTTCACCTATTGCCACCCAATGTTTTGGGTGCTCCTTAGTCTTTGGTATGTAGTGATGAATCCATGTTTCATCTACTGTTATGAAATGTCTAAGAAACTCATTGGAATTCAATTTAATCAAGTCTAAACACTCTTGCAATATGTTCCTTTGAATGCATTTTGGTTCATAAAAATGCTACACCTATAAAGCTGAAAGTTTTCTCACATCCAAAACTTTGTGTAAAATGTAGTAGATATGGACTGTCGAGGTCTTAACAATGTCAGCCAACTGTTGTACCTTCAATCAGTATTGTGAATTTTTGTTATAGTCTCATTGGTCAACAGTCATCATTGGTATGCCCTGAGCCCTCATCGTCTTGAATGGATGTACTACCATGCTTAAATTCAGCAAACCACTTTTTAACCATCAAAAACAAAAGGAAAGAATCCGTTAATGTAGAATCTAACTTATTTTTTATTTTTGTTTGAGGTTAACCCTTCAAAATAGAGTTATTTATTATAACTCATATTTCAGTTTTATGCATTTTGTAGAAAATGTTAACACTAGTTTGTTTATATGATCATCACAAACAATTGACTACACTTTTGCGTCTGAAACTTTACAGTACATTAACTAAAGGATATTTAGCAACTATCATAGTAATTTGGCCATTTTCATGACCTCTCTGAATCAGGCCAAGAACTTTTTGAACATCCTTCATAATGTCAAATTCACGGCTTGCTTTTATCAACCTACATTGTATATGAGACTGTTTTTACATGCAACAGTGATTAGATTGGTTTATTAGTCTATTATTCTATTGCTGTTTATGTTAATGCTAATGCTCTATGTAACCAAATTTTATAACATAGATAGCTAAAATTACCTATGAGTGTCCTGTATCAGTTGCATGTCAATATAATGTTTGATATAAAAGAATCAGATACAATTCTATCTATCTATAAACCATTTTGTCGTGCATGTACAGTAAAATATTGTTTTAATCAATGCACAAATAAAATCAGTTTTTGGTTTCTGCTAAATTACTCATGTTGTATATATTAAAAACTTTCAGTTTAAATAATTTCATTAAATCGTTGTAAGAAAATATTTGTCAAAATATATACAGTTTATCTACAAAAAGGTCTTGTTTTTATAATAAAACACATTGGAATATTTTTATGTTTTAGTACAGTGATATGGCGATTATTGCATATCTATTAGTACTTTTACTAATGTAAATACCATGAATCTCAGATAGAAAGCTAGTGGTTAAAATATAAGAAAGCCTATGATTGTCTGTGTGAAAGTGCAGCATTTGAAACAACCAATCACCATTATAATTTCATACAAAGATTGTATTGTGTAGTGTGATCAGGCACAATGTAATTTATTCTTTTTTATTATCTATGGGAAACAGGCTATACTCTGCAGTTTGAGAAAGAAGTTAGAGGAGAGTAGAGCCAAAAAATATAGGATAAATGTTTGTACTCTTTCAACATTTTTGAAGCAAAAAATAGAAAGTACTTCATTTGTGGATACCATTGGTTCACAAAGAAAGAAGATGTGCACATTGGCATATGAAGAAGTGGACAGGACTGTGTATAAGTGATTTGTGGAAAAACAGACCAAAATATACCAATTAATGGTCCATTGTTGCATGAACATGCACAATCTTTTACAAGGTTGTTGAATTGCCCAGATTTTTCAAATGGACGGTAGTATGGATAGGCTCTATTTGATTCAGGGAGTGGTATGGCATAGGCTCCATTGATTCAGGGAGTGGTATGGAAATTGCAATAAAACAATAAATGGCAAAATGAAGAAAGCTGTAAGAGAAATGAGTTCTCATACAAGAGGAATTAGCAATGAGACTGCGAAGATATTCATTGAAAGATTTGTACAATGCTGATATTTTTAAATTGATGCCAAATAAAGCCCTCTACCTCAAGGGCAACCAACGTATGGGAGAAAATGTGCTAGAGGATGCATCAAGCTCTATTGCTGTAGCTCTTCAGGTACCCACAATCTGATACTATTAATTGTTGGAAAGTGTGAAAGTACAAAGCACTACAGGAATGTGCAGCACCTGCCCTGTATTTACTGACAAAACTAAAGACTGGAGCAGTACTTGGAGAATGTTTTATTGTGTCTGAAGTACTTAATGAAGGCAAAAATGACAGAGCTATCTCATAATTAACAACTATGCCTGTCATAATTGTGTGTCTTATCACATGAAATGTGTGTGTGTGAGTGTCAGACTGCCAAAGCTGCTGAGGTCATTAGGGTGCAGACCTGTGAACTGGAAGTCTGAGGTTTGATTCCCACCAGAATTGTTTTCCCTGACAGATCTTTAATAGATTTTGTACATTCCTCATAAATGGCAAATGCCAGGGAGATATCCTAAACTTAGGCTTAGAACAGTTCCCTTCTTAAAAAAAAAATCCTTTCCCTGTTTATCATTTCATCAGTGTCCACCGCCTGTGATGCCTCAGTAGCTAAAATGGGCATTAAACAGTATTAAAAGAAAATGAAGTATGCACAAGTTAACTTCTTGCTCCCAAACTATACCTTCAGTCCTATAGTTTCTGGATCAGGGAATGAGTCATTCCATCAAACAGAATTACTGAGCATTATGGTACAACATATGCTGCAAAACAGTGCCTTGGATGGAATAATTGCATTAACAGAATTGAAGCAATGTAAATGTTAAATGCTGAAGCCATAGGTTGTAATGAATTGCTTTTCTCAAACTAGTATAATTCATTTGGGTGTCCAGGAAATGGGCAGTGCCAGCAGGGAGGGAAAGGATGTTTGGTGAGCTGAAGCCTACCCTTAAGCCCCCATTGTGAAATTAAATATTATATGAATAATTATAATGTATTGTTCACAAATTGATCATAAAAGTAATTGTTGAAAAGAATGTATATTTGTATAATAATGACTCTGTAATGAACCTTTCAAGAATAAGTTTCAATATTCATACCAACATAATGAACATTATAGTTAAAAAGGGATATTATGTCTGTTTTATTCACAATGCTTACAAAAACAGCATACACATGATAGTATAAGCTGTTTGATAATGCAGTACATTGTGATTGAAACTGTTATCTTTGTTCAAATACTTATTACAGGTAATACATTTTTTTCACTTACATTGACTCTTTACTTTTGTGCACTTACCCAGCACCTACAATTTGAAAAGTTCTGATACTGCCACTGCCAAGAATTGGAAGTGCAATGCTATAACCTGAAGCAGAAAATTATGAATACTTCTGCATAATTTACTTAACATTTCTATGAATATAAACATAAAGAAGAAGGAGAAAAAATGTGGGGAAGGAGAAAAAAAGAAGAAGAAGAAATTGTGTGTTGTGATGATCACAAATTTAAGAGTTTGTCTGTTGCAAGCCACAAGGTGTTATGTAGTTTTACTCGTGCATAATGATGCGCCAGATGCTACAATAAATTCTTGTGAACAGTTAGATTATTGCCTAAAGTCATCTGTTGTCTTTAATAATGTATATAAAAGGATAACAGATTTCATAATAAATGTTACATGCTAAGTGGGGGTTTTGGTGTGTGAAAGATTTTTTCCCCATTTGTATTCCTGCATTTATCCATTTCATCCACTGATCTTGCAAAATAACTTCCTTACCAACATGGCAGCAACCTTGTTTTGGCAACATCTTGCTCTCAGAAATTTCTCTTTAACATTGTTAATCATCACTGGATCAATCTTTTGAAAATGATAATGATAAATAAAATCACAATTTACACATAATTATTACATATTTTTTACTGATCAGTCATATTTATTTCATAAATTTTCCAATAAATTGTTGGATGTCATAGACACTTTCTGTACACAACACCATCCTCAACATTGCCACTTCCTAAATGCTTTATAATTAATTATTTGCACCTCTGCTGAAAAACTCAGACCTTGCTTACAAAGTCTGAGACATAATTTATAAAAGTAATTTTTCAATATATGTGATGTTTAGGGGGGTTATTTTACAAATGTGATATAGCGTGATGAAATGGAAAATTTAGCATAATAAAATAGGATATAATTGCAAAATTTACAATTTCTATATACTTTTTTTCCTTCATATTTTTTTCTGAAAACTTCAAGTGAGCAGTTGTACATCCTTGGAATGTTTATGATATACTTGACCACCACCATGCTGGAATGGGGAAAGTAACCCTTCCTGTGAAGTGTAAAATTTTCAAAACCTCATTGTGACACATTATACTGAGTTTTGTACCTTTCATTCCCTTTGTGTAAATCAATTGAACAGGTGCTAAGATGGTGAGGTAGAAAATATCAATAAAACAGCCTGCATAAAATTATAAACAGGAAAGTTTTTATATCAGTGATGGTGAAATTTTTATGTGTTAATTGTGTAATCAGCACCTGGATTGGCAACAGAAGGATGTTTTAAACAAGCATGTCAAAATACTGGGTCATATCAGTGCAAAAGATAGTTTCAACAATAACTCAGAGGAGGAACAATGTGGAGTAAAGCTGCAAACTACCATCCAAATGATGCACGATAAAGTGAAAAGTGCAAAATCTGAAAAAAGTGCTTTTGTTCAAGAAACAGTGAAGATGTTTTCAAAGACTAACATCCCTCTTCACAAAGTGGGCAATACAACTTTTAGGGAGTGCTTGTCAACATAAGTGCCTTACTTTAAGGTTGTATATCATGTATATACTTTTTCTGATTCTTAAAAATGAAGGGTGAACCATAAATTGAATGTCTATTAGCAAAGACATTAAATAGTTAGCAAAAATAAAATAAGAGCTAAAAATATAATTACATTTAGGCATGTAAAATAACACAAAATCACATCAAGCATTCAATATTAAAATGATAAATTATTGACAATTTTTATTTCACATTAATGTTATTTCAAGTCATGTTTATCAGAATTAACTCAAATTATGCTTTTCTTCAAAATGCTATAAATAGCAAATGTGTAAATGCTAAAAATCACCACCCCTAATGATGTTGTAAGCAAAGTTTCACTTACCTTCTAGGATAATGTTTCTTATGCAGTGTCTATCCAATTCTAAGCATGAATATTTATTGTTTAAATTATAGAATAAACCTAATATTTCTTTATACAATATAATAATACATTGAATAGAATTTTCAAATACTTCCTAGAACTAGTAATGAATTAATAACAAGCTTATAAAGCTCTCAAAATATGATAGACCTGATCTACTTGTGCTCTAAACTCTCCATATTTTGAAAATGCATTTGCATTAATAGAGCAGAATGAAAAATGGAACTTAGATGAATATTATAACCATTATTACCTGGTAATGAAGGATGGAGATGCTCTGTGATTTTGTTTTACAGACGATACTAGTAGGAATTATTTCATTTTGTGGGGTTTACAGAGCAATTTAAGGGCATAAGCAGCATAAAGAGATCATTGTTGACATCATTGTGAACATGGGCAGCCAAGGATATTAAGGCACAGACTCTTGAATGGAAGCTTTACAATTAGACTCCTGCCAGAAACAAAATGTGTGACTGAGGTTTTTTTCAGTTTTTCTTGAGTCCTCATTAATAGCAAATGCCAGGGAACGGGGACATTTTCTTTCCCCCCAAAATAAATCCTTTCTCACAGCATCATTTCATTTCATTTGCTCTGATTTAATGAAGGAGTTGGTGTTCTGGTATAAAAAGTACATTGAAAATGGGGGGGGGGGTAATTTTGTACAAAAATTAACATCTTTTATATCTGTAACAGAATTAAGTATCATAATTTTTAATTTGCTATTACTTTTTGAAATATTCTCCTAAATGCTAAATACTCTAAGGTGTTTAATAATATTTTCCTTAAGTTTATTAAAGCACCTATTCTATATCTATTGCCTCACTGTCAGTTTTATTACATTTATTTCCATACTTTGTTTTTTACTACTTTGAAGATATTCCTATCAGGAGATAATAGCAAAAAGTGATTCAGGAATTTTTGTATACTGGTAAAAACCTGCATACATGCACATAAACATATTTCCAAATCCCAAATTTAATCAATAATTAAATTGGTAAGTCTTCAATATGCATTCATCATTTAGATGGTTGTACAAGAATGATAGCTATAGTTAAAAAAAAAATGCTTGCAATGAATCACCAACTTGTAACAGAATAATATGCTACATATGAAGCTTTCTTAATGGAAATTGCAAGTTATAAAATGCTAAACAAGTTTGATTTGCTTTCCACTTCAGAATGTATAATATACAAAAATGAGATGCATACAGGAGCTTCCTAAGAGATCAAGCTATGTACTTTTCATTAGTCATATTGGATATTTCACTTACTCATGATTTCTGATTTTGCATGATATTTTTACAGAATAATGTATTGAGAAATGGATCATGTCAACCTCACATAATTCAAGAGAGACATATTATTAACAGTAACACAATCAACTGCAATTACGATTTGGCCCTCCAGAATTTGAGTGACTTTACAATGGGTTTTATAGTCACTGTTATTCTCAAAAATTGCCTTAAGTTATTTCCTTAGGACTTTTACTTTTGAAATAGAGAGAGTGTTAGGCTGCCTTCCAACTTACATATTTCTTACTGAATTGCTCAGAAAGTCTACCATAGTTTCTAGTTTCTTCACAGAATGAGTCAAGAAAACAAAATTGGCAGAAATGAAAGCCGAATCACACATTAAATAAATGCCAACTGTTAAACTATGAACAATCTCAAATAAAGAAGTATTATCTTTGTTCAATTCACTTAATATGATGTAAAAGTAAAAAAAGAATACATAATATACTATGGCATTCAGCATGATTATGGTTGTAGGAGGCAATGGGAGATTGGAATTTGCTTTTGTGAAAAGATGCATCCTTATTGATGATTTTACAATCACCACTTGTCCACATTAGGTTCAGCATTCAAAGGCCTATACACATAAGGGGTTGAAAATACAAAAAAAACATGCAGCCGTTAGATTAACAGGAAAACATTTTTCTTAAAGGATTCCACTCATAGCCAAAATGTTGCATCCATTTCGAAAGTGTATGGTATGTTGAAAATGGAAATATGCAAGGAAATAATTATATTTACAGTGATTATGGAGATGTACTCTTGTGCAATTACCCATGTTTCCTAATGTATCATATACATTGCCATTTTTAGAGGTAAGTTTGAATGACGTATAATTTATATAAACCGTTTTGTGAAAAAAACATTAACATAATGAATGTTTTAAAAGCATTAGTTTTGATGCATGCAGGATGTCTATATACATCCATATCACTGGGATCCATATAAACTTGGACGTCTATAAAGTCCATATCATGGAAGAAGTTAAAGGGAAAGTATATCACAACATGCCACAGGTTCCATGAAACTACTAGAAAACATTTAGTGGTACAGTAAGGCTGTGACTTCTTATGTCTAAAGTGTATCACAACATGACATAGGTTCTGATGACATTGCAAGAAAGCATTTAGTGATACAATAAGTCTTTGATTTCTTATGTGCTGGTGAATACCACATTGAAAGATGTATGCAGGCATGCCTTATTGCTAATGGCAATCAATTTCAACACTTGCAATGATAATAATCATAATACTCCCCATACACAAAGGTATGTCTGTGTCAAATGCCCTGAAATTACATGTTTATTTGAAATTTATAAGAGAAAAATTCAGGAGCTGAGAGCAAGTAAAACATCCCATTTGCATTTGGAATGATGTCACTTTTGAAATTCATGATTCCTATAATGGGCAAATTTTCAGTATATGTGATAATATTATGGAGATTTTGCATTCATACTTATTTTTGGTAGGTGTTACAGGATTTTGTGCCTGAAGTTTTAGCAATTAGACTTAAATTTGTTTTAAGAATGTAATACTTATTTTGATGTTATTTATTGAGCCTAAGGAAAGGGATGTTCTACATAATCACATTCTTTAATCTCCATCTTTGTTTATTCAATATTTAGCTTACTACAGGCAATATGTGTCATCAGCAATATGATATAAAACCAGTACAGTATATACAAATATTATCACTAAGTTCATTGTTCATTGAGTACAAAATATAAAGGTTGTTAAATATTGTAAAAATAATCAGAAATATTTAATTTAATTTATTAGTTCTTGTAGAGGCTCCAAGTTCATTAAGAGCATTATAAATGTCAATATACATAAGCTATTTGACAAAAATTAATAGTATACATAATAGATAATACATAATATATTAGGCTTCTCATGCAACTTAATTGATCTTTGCTTAATAGCATGATTAAAAGAATAAATAACAAACAATTGAGTACTTTTGAAGATTACTCTTTAAGGATAAATACAATAATGAATAATATACTACTTGATTGACAAACCTAAATAGGATTACACACTATATGAATGAAAAGTATACATGACAAAACAAATCACTGTAGATGGTCCCATTGCAATATTAAATACAATAAAATATATAAGTACTTAAATAAATTGCAACTATATAACCTGATTAGCTATAACTAATTCGTGATGTTTAAATTACAAATGTCAAAAATTTCATCAGTTTTCTAGTTAAGTTCTTAATATGAATCTTAAATGTGTTATAATGCAATTGTCAAATAGAGGATGGAAGAGTATTCAAGTATTTCAAAGAAATGTAACTATAGGTTTTCTATATTTTACTATAGTTACATCTGAACAGATTTCAATTTCCTGGTATTGTAACTTTAAACACACCTTGTTCTTCATTGTTGTTGTTGTTGTTGTTGTTATTATTATTATTATTATTATTATTATTATTATTATTATTATTATTATTATTATTATTATTATTATACTTTTTCTTGATATACAGTAGGCATTTAAAAACAAAAATAGAAGGCGAACTCATAATACCCAATCTGATAAAATGTGATTTGTAGTGGCTTTGAGGAGAAAGACCACACATTAGCCTAACTGCTTTCTTCTGCAATTTGAACAATATATCTGCTGAATTTAAAATTATTTCTTTGCAGAACTAATACATTGAAGCAATTAATATATTCTTAATTAGTTAGTAAGTCAATTTAATACTTTTATACTCTGCTTACCATTGAATTATACAGAACATGTTTCACAGGCTTTTACCTGCATCATCAGCTGTGGGTTTAACTGCCATATTCATTGTTGGTTGGATGGACTTGGTGGCTCTCGTGGACATTTTATCAACTTTTGAATTAATTTGTCTTCTGTTGGGATTTTGAGGTTCATAATCTTATCTACATATTTTTTTATAAAAACTTTTCCCCATATTCCCAGCTCCAAAGAAAAGTTTAATAATTTGACTTCCATTTCTGTATCATGTTTATCTTTCCAAAAGTGACGAGTAACTGCTGATTTATCTAACTGATTGTACCTAATGTTAGGCTAAAGGAACACTGGAGAAACATCATGCTCCATTGAATCCATAACACACAAGTTATTAACAGATTCAAGGAATTAAAAGTGAATGCACATGCCTATTGTTTTGTACGGTCTTCTGTAGTCTCTTCTTGTTATAAAATACTGGTGTATTACATGAACAGGAAATGAGGAAACATATGCCAGCAGTTTGTTAATGTAAAGAAATAAAAAATTGATTAAAGTGAAATTTAATTCCTCTCTCTCTCAGAGAAATGTCCTCAACTTACCACTTATAAACAGGAATTGAAATTAAGTTTAAATTTTTTTATGTCAATATAAACATGATACAATTCTTACCAATATAATTTATGCCATCTCTCCCAGAATGAGACTTGTCTTCAAGTTATCTATCTGAAATGACTGCCAATTATTACAGAACGTGGATTTATACTGATAAAAATAAAATTCCAGTCACAAGAAGTCAGTCTTCTGGGAATTTTATACTTAGGCATGTCACTAACACTTTTTTTGCTGACTGTGCAACATTTTAAGTTTTCCACAGTATGAAATCTAATACTTTTTTCAAACACTCCACATCACAAACATACTGCACTATTTCTGACAGAAGGATGCCTCCTGTTTCAAATCTTTTGATTGTAATACAGAGGAAAACAAAGTTAGTGGAGATATGTGCCAAACCCTTTTTAACACTCTATCACTGTATTAATTTCCTAAATTAAATATATTTAAATTCAGCAACATATTGCTGCAAATGATAATTTCTGGTTGCTTTTGCTTAGAGCTTCATTTAACATAATAAAGAAAGATAACTGTAAAAACTACCACTCCACAACACCAAAAACTAACTATAACTAAGTGATCTCAACTCAGCTCAGAGCTCAAACACTATATGTAGCAGATCACAACAGCTCTCTCTCTGTCATATCATGACTCTATTGCATCATATCTTTAATATGTGTCAGCAGTGTCAGGCTTTAAAAACTATAATGTTCTAAGATGGTGTTCATTGAAATGTAGGACTATCAAAGTTCATAGATATTTTCTATTAATTGAAACATATAGGGAATAAAGGTGAGTTCAAGCATTCATACACGAGGTTAAGGTCTGGAAAAAAAAAAACAAACAAAACAGACATTTCAAACTGCATGCTCACATGCTTGTATCTCAAATTTTGAAGTTCACACTATGTACTAATTGCACTTCATTGCCCAGCAAGGTGGGAAAGAAGCAGGGTGAAGACATAATGCATACAAATCTGCTTCCATCAAAAACAATGACAACATTTTGAAAGTTTAAACAGATTAGTCCATAACAGATATAGAATGATTCTAATAATCAAAACAGCATGTACTTTAATATTTATATCAATGTTACTGCTCTGTGTTAGGTACCGCCACAGATGGCCAAGGTCGTTAAGGTGCAAACTCATGAATTGGGGTTTGAATCCTGCCAGGACCATCCTCCCTGACTGAGGTTTTTCCAGGTTTTCCTCAGTCCTCATAAATGGCAAATGCTGAGGAGGTACCCTAAACTTAGGCCTGGAATGTTTCCTTCCTTAAAAAAAGAAACCTTTCCCAATGTATCATTTCATCTCATGTATCATCAGTCTCCATCACCTGTGGTGCCTCTGTAGCAAAAACAGGCATTAAACACCATTAATTTATTTCTGTGTTAGGTAACGCTGCTGAGCCAGCCACATGATATGAGAAACAATCTTGTTTCTGTAGTAATAAGTCCTAAATTGGGCTTTTGTTAAACATTTATTAAATAAAACTGAATTTATGCATTTTTTGTAAATATTAAAAATTGTTTACTTATACTTTTAAAGAAATGTACAATTTTTTGTCATATAAAATTTAAATTTAAGCTGATATTACTACATCTAAAGTTTTAACATAGTTGCAAACTCCAATTCCAGTGAATCAAAATGTTTATTTACCTAAGAATCCAAGCTTTAATTATAAGTGTAGAAAACCAATTTTTTCACGGTTAATATATTTTTAGCTATTAGTTCCACGTATTGCCAAGGTTGCTTGCTTATTTCTTACTATGCACACAAAAGGAGTGTGAATACCTTTTATTAACATAAGTGTTGAAACTAAGGAATGTATATTTTTTCTCCAAACAATGGCTTGAATAAGTTCCCTTGCCATATTCTGAAAGCATGAATCTTAATGTGGAAATATCCTGTACATCTAGAGTTTGAAAAAACTTTTGAAGAGGCCTTCAATAATAATTTGTAATACAACACCATGGAAATTTTATTACAGGACAATGAAGGTTTAGGATATTTTGTTTGTAAAAATCCCCTGTAATCAGAAGACATTTCACGTAACTAACACTATTACATTTTTCATCACATTTAAACAATTCTGTTATGAATTTAACAGAATGAGATTACCTATTCAGAAGAGTAGCACCAGATATCAACTATGTGGCTTAAGTAACAATGTTAAAGTATTCAACTGTATTGCATCCCAACTGTTGAGACATTTTAAAAATTTATTTTATGAGAAATAATCCAAAATTTAGAATGTGTGACAAGCAGAAAAGTAGAAAATAGGGAAAAAGTTGAATTGAAATGTGGAATTCAATGGTGAAATGTTGCCGATATGACTAAAAACATGTGTTGTTTCTAGAAAAATTACTGTTATAACTTCAGTCACACACAACTTTCAGATCATGAAGTGAGGTTTCATGCACAGTACAAGGATTACCTGGGCACAATAGGAGACCAACCAAATTAGGATCCTAAAGGCCAACTTTTCTCAGAACCTCTCTTAATAGGTAAGTCTTAAGTCATTAACCAATGTAAGTTCCATAGTGCACAAGTCAAGCTTGTCGCACTTTTTTTGGAGATAATCTCTCCTTCATTCATTCCAACATTTACTATTCCCTTCCATGCATAAACTTTTCATCATGGTGCAATAGAGTTTCAACAAAATATATGTATCATTTTTTAAATTTTCTTTCTCCCATTTGCAATGTACTTGCTTGCTGCAGGCGTAGATGAAGGGGCTCTCCAGCTTTATTCTTTTTTCATTGCTGTCCCTCACCATGTGCATGCATGTGCGTGCACTCTCTATCTCTCTCTCACACACACAAACTCTTGCACGATTCATACACACACACAGAGTAAAAAGACATTTTACTTGCATTGTGTGAGCAAGAATTAACCATAGCCATTATGTAGTAATTATTACTCTTTACATAATTAAATTTTCAATATAATCTTAGGTATACTCTATTGCTGGATGCAAACATGCCCTCTATGTAGTAGCATTTAATATTTTTCAAACAAGGGTGCAGCAAGATATTTTCTACAGCTATAAACAGATTTTTTTTATTAAAGTTGCAGTGAAGCGGTCAAGGTTTGGGTTTTTTTTAATTTTTTTATGTGATGCAGTGGACATGTTAGACATGATGGAGTGATCTGAATGAATACTGACCAAACAGTAGAATCAAAAATGTCAATAACTTTGCACAAAGAAAGAAAACAGCATGCTTTATACTTTCTTCTGTGACATATCCAAATTTAATCCACTGAATTATGGAACCATTTTCAGATAGAATACTGTATTTGCAATTTCTCTGAGAAGGATATGTAGGAAGTAAATACATTCATATCATATCATTTATCTAAAATATTTATGCTCTATGTTATAACCATTTTATTAAATAACAAGTCTTCTTTTACTGGATCATCAAATGTATTTCATATAAACTGTGTTGGATGGCACATGCAAAGCATAAAATAACTTTTGTGTAGATAAAGCTCATTGATGTGCAACATAGTTCATAGCTCTCGCATATATCCTGTTTTGCTATTGTTGCTTCTTTGATAATGTTTCCAATCTCCCCATTGTGTATTGTGCTTGTAGGCATACATAGCTGCTACTGTTTAAACATCATATAAACTATTATATGTATAAGTTACATAAATGCCCATCACAGAAAACATATAAAAATAAGCATAAAATGTTCATAAAAATCTGTACAAAGAATTATTTAAATTGCACTTAGGAAATTGAAATTTATTGAAATGCTAAGAAAAATACAAACTATAGGGGGTTTCTACCTATCTGGGCCAGGGCATTTTAGGTGTAACACTTCACAATTACAAAAAATTTTAATGCAATAATGATTTTGTATTAACTCTTTATCTAAATTCTAATAATTAAAAAAGTATAAAATTTTACCTTGATTGCATCAGACCCGAGTCCATGGTTCATCAGCAGTTTGTACTTAGGAAGCTATAGACAATGTTGAAGTAATATATCCTATTACAGTTTATTAAATAAGTTCACTCTAATTCCACTTATACAACATCAGGATTTATTTTGCGGGCAGTCACTCCCATCATCAGCTGTTGAATGGCTATTCCATGTGATAACTGGATCCCAAGGTACTTCTGTGGTGGTCTCTTGACTATGACTGCCTCTCCTAATGACCTTGGTTTACATTTGACTGACTATGAACACAGGTCACATAGCAACTTAGCTTAGATATTGATCCATATCAATGCCTGTAGCTCCATATTAAAGCATGTAAGACAGTTTATTCTCACTCTCAAAATATTTAAGTGTCTAGTTTTCTTGCTACTTGTTAAATTTTGTACTTATTTTTTCTGCATTCAGTATATTACACACACATTTTTTATTATAAATGTGTGTATGGGTGTATGCATGCTTGTGTGAGGGAATGATTTTGTTTCCTTTGGTTTATAAAATAAAGAAATTTATTAAAATAGCTGTTCTTGCATTCAGCAATCGCTAGCTGAGCTACACAGTGCATAGCTGTCATCTTGTAAACAGTTAGTTCATAGTTCATTCTGATTTTTACTTTCATATACCTAATGAATTGTTGCTCTTTAAGTTGTTGATTGCAGGTTAAATACTGAATTGCTTTTTTGAACCAAACTATGTGCTTACAGTGGAAGTAAGATTTTTTCACTGACAGTTTCCCCATTTTGCTATACTAGAAAATGGTTGAAGTTAGATTAATCCTGCATACTAATTTTTCTTTCCTTTCTTACTGCTCTCAATGGTGCCCAAATATTCATCCAATAAAACATTTAGCACATAAGTTAATGGATGTTTCACAGTTTTATATTGTTCTTTTAATCTTATGTTAGTATCACGAGCTGGATTTGTCTACCACTTTTAGCTTTAAGTATATCCAAACTCTACTACAATACCATTATGTGATATAGTAAACATTGACCATTAATATTAATTTTGTTATCTGTTAATGATAGCAATAACATCCATCTCCTATGCCCATTATCTCAAATAAATTTTATAATATTTCATCATGTGATTTTCATGTAAATATGAAAAACACATGATGAAATATATGTGGTTTCAGAATCAGCTATTTCAGATTTGTAATTTTTATAACTGTAACATAGGTGAAATTATAAAATGTTGTCTCAAACTTGCTGGTATCAATGTAATTATTTGTATGGGCATCTGGGTTTTGTTGCATCTTAGCAATAAAAGTTCTTGCTGATATTTAATACATCCTATGTCATGCTTCCTCAAAGCTCATTCTGATGTGAGAAAACAGTTCTCTTACAGTGCATTATGTATCTTGATGTGGCACTTTTCCCATGTCCATTTACTTTGTTGTGCAATAGCCAACAGCGTATTTTTCCCAAGAGAGACTTCCAAATGTTATTTAAAGCAACCAGCATCTCTGTTAATATTATTTTTGTCTCTGTGTATTTCAGTGATCTCCCAAATATTTTTCTATTAACAAAATGTACAACCGGTGTTAAAAGTATGATCTTGCCAAATTGCAAATGGTGTTTGGCCTGGATCAACTGTTCTGCTGAGCAGATCTATTGGACTGGTTCACAGGAGAATTGTTTTTTCATATCAGAATAAACTCTGAGGAAGCATGACATAGAATGTGCATAATATCAGCAAGAACTTTAAATGCTAAGACATGGCAAAACCCAGAAGCCAGGATGGATCATGAAGTTACAAGTATATTGTTTTGCTTTTTACCTGGTGATATTAAACCAGTATGATAATCGGGGGAAAAGAGAAATTTTAGTTACCTCTCAGATAGTGGAATTAATAGCAGTGGTTTACTGTGCTTCCTATTCACCAATCAATGATCTGCAGCACATAAGTCAGCAGTCCTATAATGCCTGTAGTACAAGCCATGAATTTCACATTAATGCAAATGCACATGTGCTGATACTAGCCAGCGCAAAAGCATTGCTTCCAAACATCACGTAATTTAGCACTTGTTTTTGAGCATACAGACTCAACATTTAAACAGAACTGCTTATAATTCCACTCCTAGAATTTAGAACATTTAATCTTTCTTTTTCTGACAAGTCTCTCTCAATAGGTGCTGCACATTGCTTTTCATTTGAAAATGGAATCCAGAAAATATTTATAAAGGAAATTTTCATGCTTAAAGGAATTTATAAAATGTAATGATGTAGCATTTTAATGCACTTTTTATTTGAATTTCCAAAGAATGAAAATAAATGCAGAGGGCTTAAGTACTACATAAATAGTAAAAAAGAAGAATATAGTTAAACATACAGATGGGGCCAAAAAATGTATACACACTTCAAGCAAAGAAAAATCTGTGTTAACATAACAAAACTGAATTCGCACAAAAGGAAATGATGAGCACTAATCATATTAGACTTTTACAACTACAACAGTTGCTCAAAATGCCCACCATCGACATTGACATGCTTTTGAGTATGTTGAACTACTGATTGAGCAACATTTGTGAAAGTGTCCTCAGCAATTGCAGAACATGCCATTTCAGTTTCTTCTCAAAATGCTGCCAGTGTAGCTGGTTTTGTATGGTATACAACATCCGTAAGAGTTCCCCATAAATAGAAGTCCAATGGAGTTAAATCTGGAGAACATTGTGGAAACTCAATCAGACCTCTTCATCTTATCCAGTGCCTGGAAAATTGTCATCAAGGTATGCACGTACATCTTGGTGGTAATGTGATGGTGCACTATCCTGTTCAAAGTAAAATTGTTCATTTCCATAGAGTATATGAATCGCAGGTAAGACGGATGTGCATATCATGTTCAGGTACACTGTGTCAGTTACTGTTCCTTCAAAAAAGAAATGTTCCAATTAGACCCTTAGATGACAACCCACACCAAACATAAATTCCAGGTAAATTAACTGCCTTTTCCAAAATAACATGTGGATTGTTTGCACACCAGTAGACACATTTATGCTGGTTAACAGCTCCGTTCAACTTAAATTGTCCCTCATCTGACCAAACAACCTTGCACTATGTTCTGAAACCACTCACATTACTGCATTCTCCAATCAGGGTCATCTTCATATAATTCATGCAAAGGTCTTGGGATAAAAACTTTCAACTTTGCTGTTTTAATAATATGACATAAGGTGGTTCTGCTAATCCCAGTCTCATGTACATATTGCTTTGTAGATTTCTGCTGTGAGCTCTCAAAACGTTCCAAATCCATAGCCGAGGATGCAGGGTTTGTTGCTGTGCGAGGATCTCCCAGATCTGCCCTTATGAACATTACATACAGTACCATGAGTCTCAGATTTGTCTAGAATGTGCATGAAATTGCTACTAACGTTGGCAGTTCAGTTCTTACTTATGTCTGCATTGCCTTTGAACTTCAACAACATTCTCGGTTTTCCAGTACCACTTCAAAACTGCTTTCTGCTGTTCAAACAATAATCTTTACTCCATTTTGTTGTAGCAATGCTAGGCATAGCATAATGTGAGTCATGTCTGTTTACAGAACATCATACGATAATCTTGTATTCATCTTTCATTGTTGCTTTATGATAATCTTGGCTTCATTTCTTCATTGTTGATTTACCTGTCATGCAGCAATGCTATTATTATGTATGTGAGTTACATCATTTTTAGAACATCATACTACACATTACTGTTGTTTTTTGGTGCAACTTTGATTTTATTAAATAGATATCTACTGTGAAAGTGTGTATACATTTTTGGTAGCCTCGATGTTCTCAAATAGACTTGAAAGAAAAATGTATGAATGAATGAATTTATTTCCACAATTTACTTTACAATTATTACATCAGTATGCCCTAAATTTCCAATATCTGCTATATCTTTACATACATTATTACCTACTCTTTTTACTCTTAAGTCCTAGCAGCATCCTCCAAAATACAGTTACCTTCCTTGTTAACCTTATTTTACTTTCTTCCTATTTCATTCCCACTTCTCTTTAACTTTAACCCCCCCAAAGAACTCTCCCATTTTCTGGATGCTTTTACACTCTTTTTCCTCTTGTTCTGGCCTTCTCCACCTACTTAATTCCTTAAACCCTTCATGCTTAGGTAATTCCCATTCTTGATCATACCCCCTTTAACCTTTCCTTTTTCTCTCTAATTTACCTCCATCTTTTTCCCTTCTCACATTACCACAGATTCCAATCTTAATACTGCCTCCTATATCCTACCTGCTCCCAATGCTACCATAACTGCATATTTCCTTACACCTATTGTTAATAACAAATTCCCAAAAGTGCTATTCATATTCAACTCTCCATTTGTATCATCTTATATATTTCAATTCTATTTCTTCCACCTCCCTACTTCCTTCCCCTAGGCCCAACCGCATTATTAATGGAAAATGTACCTACTATCATGTCTAACACTTTAAATCCTAACAGTACCTGATCTATTCCTTCAATAAATAGTATTTAATCAATCACACTCTGCCATTTATGTTTATAAGTAAATTTCTCTTCTTAATTCTCTCCCCATTGCCCATTACATATTAGTAACCCATTCCCTTCACAGAGCTCAATCAATTTACTGGCCTCTCTGTTATACACATTATGTGGAATCTTTCTTACCCTCGCATCATTTCGCATCCATACTGCTTCTCTTTCTAGACCCACAGACCTTATATCACTTACTCCCACTCTTGCATTAAAGTCCCCCTGGATTATAAAACTTCATATTGGGATATTTCAAACTTAATTCCTCTATTTTTTGCCTTAATTGGATATATAAATTTCCTTTTATTAAATTCTGTAATAACAGTTGGGTTATATACAATTACTACACATATACGTAATTTAACACTCCTTGTACACCTATATAATCAAAACCATCTACCATATTTTCATGTCCTTGTCCAACCAAGTCTCCACTAATGCAATCATGTTATCTTTCTTTAGCAATTCTAACACTTCCCCATTTCTCATTTTTATCTTAACCCCTCCACATTCCACAGCACCACCCTCCAGTCTAATTATTATCCTGAGTTACACTTTCCACTTCTAAATTTTCCTAGCTTTGCTTTGTGCCTCGCTCTCCATTCCCCTGTAGCCTGCTGCACCTTCTCTGCTGTTTCCATGATGCTTCCTTCTGGGGTTGACACCGCATTCAACTCCAAGCCACCAACACTGCTACATACTCCACTCTCTAATGATGACAATGCTTTGTTGCCTCAATAGTATTTCACCTGCTGCGCAGACATTCTCCTCTTCTTCATTTATCTTTCCTCTATTCAGCTTGCAAACCCTATTCTCCCACACTGTCCAGTCCTGCACTTCTTCTATCTTCTCACTTCCTGTTAACTGTCACTCTGTAGTAGTTTTCCTTATGCTGTGATCTCATGCCTCTTCTGATACTGGCACCATAGCTGTCTTCACCAATGTACTCTTTACAACCTCCATCTTTATCTTGCTCCATATTACTTCTACTTGTTTTTTACCTCCCCCTCTGGTTTTCTTCCTCTCTGATAGTCTGGTTTACTGCATCACACCCTTCCTTTCTTCTTATTGCCTTCAAATATACCTTCACCTTATTTGTACTCTTTTATTTTCTCCTGTTTCCATCCTTGTAGGCTTCATCAGCCTGGCTCCCATTCTTACTTGTTCATTCCCTTTAGTTGTATTCATATCGTTTTCAGGAACTTTTCCCCCATCAATCCATAACTGGTAATTTCTTATATAAGCCTTTTCCCTTGTATTCTTACTTCTTTCATCCTTTCTCTTAATTTTTGTAATAACATTCTTTTGCTAGGTAATAAATCTTTGTTGATAAATATTTCTGATCCTCTTAATCTTTGGGCTCTACTTATTACATCATACACCTACTGCACCATTGCTAATTTCAGAATAATTAGCTTTGACTGTGCCTGTCTCCCTGTCCAAGTTGCCTTGATAATTTCCAATCCGTGAACTTCTATATCTCACTTCTTCATTATTTTCACTATTTCTTCTCTGGACCATACTCCACTTCTCTCTTTCACTCCTACAAACACTAAATTGCATCTCCTCCTCCTGTACTCCATTATTTCCATTTTCTCTTTAACCATTTTCATTTCCCTGAGAACTTCCTTTACTTCTTTTCTTAACTCATCTTTCATTTCCTTAACCATCAGTTCCATTACTTTGCTCAGTCAGATTTCCATTCCTTCTATTGTGCCCATTTTCTGATTGATACTTTCCAGTAGTTCTTGAATTTCTAATGGGCTGGGATTTTTCTTTGTCCCTCCAATTAATAGCAATATCATAATATACGCATTAAGAAATTTAAGTTCTTCACTATACCACTGCTGACTTCTTTCTCCATCTTCCAACTCCTTCCTATTTTCTTTCCGTCAGATGTCTTGATTCTGCAGTATTTGGATTCATTCCTCACCCATACTCTCCTTGTTTTCACATGTTTTAAACTCCTATACTTCCAACTCCTTTACCTCCTTTTACAAAGCACTCAACGACTGGCACATTTTCCATCATGTAGTACGAGTATGTCTTTATAACCTTTCACAAATCACCAGCCTCCAGCACTTCAGTACTCCCCAGTGGAAACCCAGTCCAGAAGAGGGACGCTTAATCTATTTTCCACCTCAGTTTTTCTATCCACCTTACTTCTTTCTTATTTACTGGTTAGATATTCTAACAATCCTGTTTACTATTGTATACTAATAATTTTTCACTCTAGGTCTTCCATCCTGAGATAACCTCCTTACTTGGTGGGATATCCACCTTTCACTCTGCACTTGATTTGAGCCTTTCACTAATCTCTTAATTTCTGACTAAGTTCATTATCTCCCCTATTCATATCATTCACATGTGTTGCTTTTCTTACTTATTTACAATTCTGCTGTCTTTACGCAACCTTTCTTTGATTATCTGCTGAGTTTCCATTTCTTTTCAGAAACACTTTTAATACCATCCCCATGCTATTTCTTGCTACCGGAACCCAAGAAAAATGTACAATGGTTATCAATTATATAATGCTAAATATATTGCGAATAAAAGGTTTGGTTCTAGTACAGATTGTTCTCAGGCCATATAATCAATAACAAAGTAATCTATAATGAAAAAAAGCAATCAATTAAACAAAAATAAATTACAAAATAGATACAAAATTCTCCCACTATATGTTAGGCAGTCTTTGGTATTCATTGTCCCTTGACCCTTAATTAAATAGTTAGTGAAATTTTGCTTTTAGCTAACCAGAAGGCACATGGCTCCCCAGCAACTCTAATCTATTCTTTTATCTTAAATACATTACTCTAACTTTATTTACTGAACATATCCATTTAATTTTTACCCTTCATTAAAACTCTCCCAAGCTTCTCTTTTCAGCTAATCTTTGATAATTTGCAAACATGATGTATATGGCTTGGATTTATAGGTAAATAAATATTAAACATTTTTTCTATAATTACATATTTTCATATTTTTGATTTATTAGAATATATTTTTAACATTTATGACCAATATGCTAGATCTTTAAGTTTGTTGAATTTTTGTTTTGTATTACTTAAATGTGGAAGAACCTATGACTCTACTTGGTAACTATCTAATGTTAATATAAACATCTGCTGCCCCAAAAGCAAAGTGTTTGTTATTCAGTATTCTATTTCTTCATACCAGCTTGCAGCTGTAGGTTTGTTATCTTATTGCACTCACCATAGAAGCCAAGTACTATCTTACTTATATAGCAATATTCAACCATGTTTCTGATATTCCTCCCCATTCCATGAGATCAGATCACACACATGTAGTTCATCCTTTATTCCAAGCATGTGGGTAAGGAATAAAGGCTGAACAGTGATCTCAAGTTACACAACACCTAGAGGGCAAGAAATATACCACTGCAGTTTCACGCTTGATGAAGAAACAACCACTAAATAGTATGCAGTTCCAGGTTCTTCTGCAGGACCTTCTATATTTTCAGTTTATTGTGAAGATTTATGTAGGACATTTGTGTCAGCTGACATGCCCCTTTCTAAGGTGAATAACACTATGTTAAGGAAGTTTCTCCTCAAATATTAAAAAATTAACACTCCTGAAGAGTCAGCCTTGAGAAAAAAGTATCTTCCAAAGTGATACTGAGAAAAAAGTATCTTCCAAAGTGATACTGACAAACTCTGCAACAGATTCATTCAATTTGTAAAAATGAAAAAATCTGGGTTAGATTAGGGGAGACTTCAGACTCTACTGGCAGGAAAGTTGGGAATGTCATTGTTGGTGTGTTAAAAAATTATGAAATGATTTCAAAGAAACATTTTCTGCTAACAAGCCAAGAAATGACTTTTGCAAATCACATGACTTGCAAGATATTTAATGAAGCAATACAAATTTTATGGCCAGGTGGTGTGAAGTATGACATGTTTTACTATTGTTGATAGTGGCTGCAGCATACATGAAGAAGGTAAAAGAATTCATGTATTTAAGAATAAAAATGCCAACATACCTTTGCCACCCACCCCAGTAATAATGTAGTGAGGAACATGGCTTGCCACAGTCCAGTATTACACAGAAAATTTTTATGGTTTTGCCTCAGTAGTTAATGAACTAGACATAGATAAAGCAACTTATGTTGAAATTCTTCACGAAATGTTAAGTGACACATTGTTAAAAAGTGACAAGGCATATATGTCTGCTAACTTGTGTATCCTCTGCAGTACAATTGACAAACTTGAAAAGGGATAAATCCTTCTGTCAGGAACAGTTCAGCATCTTCATGACCTTCAAAGAAAGCTTAACAATCTTAGTGGATCTACAGAACAAGGGTTACAAAATAAATTCAGATGAGTGTTTGAAAATAATAATGGGTTTCAAACTGTTAGTAAAATTTCAAGTGTGTTAGATGGATATCAAGAAGAGGATATTGATGTGAATGTGAGTTCAGATGGCTTGCTATAAATTGCAAGATCTTGTGACAGGGAGAGTTCGTTTACCCAGTATAAATCAGTGTTTCACAATAATCATCAGTCATTTGTGATGAACAGCTTAAAGATCAATTTCATTGTGTAATTCTTCAGCAAAGTATAGTATAAATTGCATTATGGCATATTTTTTATTTCACATAAACAAACGAAAATATTAAATATGTTTACTTTTTTCACTTATTTCAAGTATTTTTAGCACATAAAGAATAAATATTTTCCAGATTTTTAGCACCTAAAACTCCAAGCTCCAATGATGTATAATTTTATGTTTATTCATTTTTCTTTGAGGAGAAAAAAAAATTAAATTGAATCTAATAAACTAGTAACAAGTTATGGCTGAGAAAAGAATATTCTCTTTCTTTCTTGCTACTGACCTACCTCCCTCCACTCTCCCTCCTTTTTTCTCCTCCTTTTTTTTCATTTATTTTCTTTAATTAAGGGTAAGTTCAATCACAAGTAGACCCTTAAATTTCAAAAATAAAATATTCTGAAAGCACCAGGAAAAAGAAGTTAAGATTGCTGTGAAAGCTTAATAACATTTGACCCAATCTGAGGAGAACATTATTAGTCAATTTGTAATAGTTTCTAGAAGTCATTTTAAAAACCAATTCTCTTAGTAGACAATATATGCTCCTGCATATATCATAATAATGGATAATACTGAAGTTGTAGAGCATGTGTGTCACTAGATATAATTGTTATTTGTTGATGAGTGCTAATGGCAGTAAAGCATTAATCCTACTTTGTAATAAAGCATCAGTATAGCATTTTTCTAATTATGGTTTTCAGTGACTTAACAGAAATCTGTGATTTTGGCATTATGGAGAAGAGTCATAATAGAAATTGTTAAATATATTGTTTCATTATCAATAGAAGAAATGATAACTGTAGCTAGAGTTAAATGTGTTTTCTTGATAATAAAGCAGGGTGATAACCCAAGGTTTTTCATGGCTGACAAATTTTTCAAATTTGAAAACTACTAAAGCATTACTAATTTGTGGTACCTCTAATTTGAGTAACAATATCTACTGAAAACAGCATTTAATGTCAAAAGAATATTCAGAGTTCAATTAATTAAAAAGATTTTATACGCAAAATCAGCATTCCTATTTTTAAGTGCTGGAGGGCTATGTGTATTTCAAACTATGAAATATCATGTTGTGTGTCATTATGTTGAGATACACATACTGGATCTCTAAGTGAGTTCATGATCATACAATAATCCTTAAACTTTAAATATATATCATGATTTTTTTTATTTTATAGTATTTACAGTCATGTTTATGTTCATAAATTCAGAGTGTATTTTATTTTTGATTGAAGCACATAGTGTGCCGAACATGGCTTCTCACTATGGCATGAATATTTCACCAAACTTAGAATTTGGATTCTTTTATTAGAATAAGCAGAATGCCTAAATTGATAAAGGGACATTTTAAAAGTACTGCACTACAATAAAATACAAAAATATTATTAAAAATCATGGTTTGATAATAATTTTGTTTTTATAATTATGTCACCTTTAGCGCTTCCCAATTTCTGGTTTTCACGTATTGACAGATAATTTTCTTCAGTCATTGTAGAGTATGTTTTTTCATCACTTATAAAATAAAAACAAAATGATATTACTAAAAAGAAACATTTAAATGAATTTTTCCACTTTAAATATTTGTTATTGCAGCTTATTTGTTTGATAAAAAGAAAATTTTGGAGAAAAAATTCTTTGTGTGTTTCAATATACAATAATGCTTGTTTATAAATGTGTTAGTGAATATGTTGACTTTAAAATTTGTGAAAACGTGTTTTTTAAAATTAATGTTGGAGCTACCTCAATGCAAGAATTAGATATTTTATGCTGACTAGCCAATAGCCTATTTCATTTGTATTAACGTTGATTGGTTGGGATGATGAATGTTCTTTTTGACTTTATATGGATTCCACTATTAAGTAGCTTCTATTTTGTTTATGGTGTTGAGTGAGCATCTGATCTTGCATTGATTAAATCCTTTTTGGAATAGTTTCTTTTCCCATGAAAATTTGAACTGCAATTCATCAGTATCTTAGATTGCCATATCAAGCAGATTTAACATGAGTACAGTAATGAAAATGATATGAGTGATTACCATTAATACTTTAAGGGCCAGTTGTATAAAGAATTAACTTGAGTTTAGGGCAAAAAATTAACCATCAGTTACACTTAATTTGAAAATTTTGCCTGTATACATTAATCTAAGATAATTTCATCTTAACCTCAAATTAAATCTAACCTGAAAAATTTCACAAGTTAAAGCACTAATTAGAGTTTTGCAATTGTTAAATAAAACATTTCCCAGAGTATAGAAGTATAACTTAATTTATAAATAAAATGGTTAGTATGTATATTTTAATTGTATGTAAATAAAATTTCTTCAAAGTTTCACTTTTAATTTCAACATAAAAACAAGAAAGAGTTGTGTTCAATTGTAGGTTATATTAGGCTAACCTTACAAGTGGTATATTGTACATATTTCTTTACAGATTTCTGATTATTCCAACATCTCATCCATTAATGAATTTACCATTCTCTTCATGTATTTCATGAGAGAAATAACATGTTTATAGAACTGAAGGACAATTCAAAATGCAATTTTCATGCAAAAATGTTATCAAAGAATTGGAACAGATGTTACATCCCTGATAATAATCACAAACTAAGCAAAATCATGCTGTGAATTTGAGGTTCACGATACTACTTAACTTTAGGGTTCTATGTGACAGGAAGCTTTCAAATAGTTATTGGGGATATATTGAAAATGGAGAAAGAAATGGCCAGTAGAACCATCCATAAAGTTAGTGAACAAGTGCAGCTCTGAGACCTGAGTTCATTGTTGCTCAGAATCTGCTCATGATAATAACATATTTGTAATTCTAGATACATGCACAATTTAAAGCAGGAGAATTTTGTAGAAGGCATAATCCAAGGAGACAATGTCTATCTGTTTCCATTACTTGTTAACATCAGTATTGCATGAACAAACCCTTTCAGAATGTGAAATAAGATAGAACCCATAAGCAAACAAGATCAGTTATTGAAAGGGCTTTTGGTTTATTAAAAAGACAATTTTCCTATTTGAGGATGAAACTTGGAGCCAATTGCATTGAGCTCTGCCAATCATAGTTTCAACATTTATGTTGCATTATGTAGCCATCAATGCAGAAGACAGCACCCCTGAAATTCACCATGCTATTTTTAGAGAAAGCGTTTATCAGGAACTCCTTATACCAGCTGAATGGAAGAGAAAATCACTGCATTGAGAAATGTACTTAACACATTCAGGTATATATTTTTCTCTTACAACTGGTACATGAGCTAGAATAAATATATTTTTTTGCAATATTACTTATTAATGCAAGAGATCACACTATTCTAGTAGTTTTTATCTTTCCATCCCCCTAATTTCTAATTCAGTTTTTAAAATTTTAATTTATTATACATGTTCTTCTAAACACTGAATCCTCCATTTGTAAAAAGACAGCTAATATCTTCTGCCTTCATTTTTTGGACACTGATTGCTTTGATGCACCAGCATTCAATCTGTTAACTTCTACCTGCAAATATAATTGTATAAAGAATATTTTCATAATAAAAACAAATATTAATGGATATTATTCTGTAAGCTTACATCGTTATCAATTCCTCCATCTCTTAAATCCATGTTTTCTTTTCCTCTCTCTACTGCAACTTCTCCAGGAACATGTATGGTGTTAATTTACTAATCTAAACCTGTTGTGGATGTCATATCCATACTGCTTATATTGGTTTGGATGAAAATTAGTATTGTTGTCTACATTGTTCAAAATAGGAAGAAACTCTGACCCTAGTGCATAGATTAGTTTCTGTTCACTACCGGAGGCACATAATAACCACCTCCTATCTTGTGCACTTCAACCTGAAATTAAAATAAAAATTATGATAACAGGTGTTAATTTTTTCACAAAGGAGAACATTTCCTCTTTGCTATTCTTTTTGTAGAACTTACCTTATCATGTGCATTGTCCTTTATCCCATTCTTTAAATTTTCTTACCATAATTTTAGGCTCTTCTAATTTCCTAGGGTGGTATGTATAGAAGTATACTCTTTGGCAATTTTCCCACGTGCCTATTCTTTACCCTTATTTCAGATTGAATCATTTTTTTTGGATTCCCCCCCCCCCCAATTGTTTCCTTATATTTTAGCACCAGATCAATAATGTTCTCATGTTTGTTAATATTTGCTGCTTTCATTTGCTTTTACTTTTCCTCAAACATGTTTGAAGACATTAAGAAAAGGTTTATATCCAAGAGGTGGGAAAACTGAATAATTATTGATTTTCTCAGGTTGAACAGCTGAACATCAACTCGAAAATTTCCCTACTTTTTGCACTGTTGCCATAGGTTTGATGCTTAGTGCAAATTCGAGATTACATAGTCTGAGGTTATTTTTATGCAACAGAAATGATGACAAACCTCTAGTTACTTTTTAAATTATGGTTAAAAGTAATCTCCAGTTAGTAACTTCTATATAATTGGGCCAATAAGGTTA
This sequence comes from Metallyticus violacea, assembly GCA_030762175.1. Classification (NCBI taxonomy): domain Eukaryota; kingdom Metazoa; phylum Arthropoda; class Insecta; order Mantodea; family Metallyticidae; genus Metallyticus; species Metallyticus violacea. The sequence goes on along the minus strand of CM060846.1, from coordinate 269,132,460 downwards.
TTAATAATAATGTAGAGCAGTAGAAATCATAATATTTACTTTAAACTATTATCTATAAAAAGAGTTTTATCACTTATTGGTTTGAAATAAATTCACTTATTTTATTCTTTGCAGCAATTCTGCTGTTTTCTCATTTGTTTCTAATGGCAAAGAATATTTAATGCTAAATACAAAATGTTCAAATAAGAAAAAAATCCCTCTTGGGTTTCAAAACTGATTCTTTTTTATGTCACCTAAACTCCTGCATTCTATGGTTGTAAATTTTAAAAAGCAGAACACTACATATTCATGTTTTCTAGTCAATAATCATCACACATTTAATATTTCAGAGTAAACATGTAATAACTTCTTGGATTTTTCAAATGAAAGATGATTTCAATTAGCATTATGAACAAAAGATCAGTTAGAAACTATGTTCTCCAGTTTTGCATATGAAGCTGCAATATTTAGTAATTTATCAGCCAAATGTGCTAGTTTTGAATCGTGTCTCTTAGCAAAGAAGCAGAACATTTTTGGGGATGTAACACATTTGCCCAAAATCTCACCAAATATTCCTGATTTTTCCAAATACTGTTGAAAGCTGACAAGACTTTCTGCATCCAATGTTTTCAGTATAAATTGTTCCTCTTGGTCATAATCTTTATTGAGATTTTGTCCATGGTATTGAGGGTGAAGTACATTTGCTGGCAGGCTGTATATACTTAGAAACTGTTTTTTCCGCTTCCCAAGAAGATGTAGTTGTCAGCATGGCCATCAGGTAACTGTAGGTATAGGACCATCCATAATTCTGCTGCATCAGCAAAATTACTTTCTGACTTCTGATAAGTACTGATAAGCTGGTCTAATATTGCAATTGTTTCATTTACTTGTGAAAGAAATTTCTCTTCAAATAATAAAGAGTTTATAGGTGTGAAATTTCATTGAGCTCATCATTAGCTGCAAATTTTTGCATTGCTGTGAAGTTATTTTTTCAGTAAGACACAGGCATCTCATTGATAGAACCAGCGGGTGTCCACGGCAAGACTTAACTCTAGAACCACCATTAAATAAAAGTTGGTGCTGCTAATCTGAATTTTTTAATGCTTCCAGTATTTGATTTACTTTTTATGAAATGTTTGTTGGTAGCAGATCTTTAGCCAGTCAGTAGATTTGCATGTGTGAGTTAGAAGCAGAATGCCTTAATTTTTTATCCTTGCACATTTTTACCATGTTGCCCTCGTTATTGGACAGAGTACATAGATGTTTGCACTGAACTGTGTTTTTGCTATTTCAGATGCTTCCTTTACTATATCATATATACTATAATTTATTTCCTGTCTCTGGCTCACCTGAGAGACTGATAGCCTCCAGAAACATATTTCTTAGTTTTCCAGTACTTGCATTAACATTGTGCACCATTGTAATAACATTCATTTTTCTATCCATCGATATGTAAACCGAGTTGGGATAAACATTTTTAGTTGAGGTTCTTGTTCATAACTATCATCAAGCAATGTGTTGAAAGATTTTTTTCACCCAGGCTGTTGGTAGGATGGGCACAATTTGTGTAGCATGTTTTTGAAATGCTTTCTTTCCACAACACTAAATCAAAAAAATGTTTAACAAGTGCTACATCTATTTCCTTTTTTTCTGAAGCACTCGTCTTGTCAATTAACTGTTTTGTGCATCCAGATGGAGAGCTGAAGGGTCATTTTGCAGGGTGGGTAGTAATGGAATTTAAATCAGCATGGGACATTGAAGTACAAGTGATGGCTTCTAGGTCCACCTGTCCTGATAGTTTGTCCTCCTCCACAATATTTTCCACTGACATGTCTGATGTAGAATGAAAACATGCTGAAAGTATTGGCTCTTGGATACTGCTTCTACTGTAGATTGTTCTATGAGCTTTAAGGCATTCTTTTGCTGTGTTTTTTTAAGAATCACTTCACAAAGGCAACATTTAGCAGTTTTGATTTTCAACTTTCCCATGAGCAAAATTAAATTCAGAGTATAAATTTTGAATTCACCTGTCACATCAATTTATTATTAAAAATTTTGTCACCAAAGAAAACAACTATATTATTACTTGTTAAGATCTACTAAGTCACTGACTATTTGATTAAGGCAGCTTGTATGTATACTTCTCAGTTCTCAGAAAGAATCTTCTGAACTGTTCTATTCTCTGACACTTTAAATTTCCACTTGATTGTGCAAGCTTCTAGAGAAAAAACCCTTATTAAAACGGTTCTGGGTTGCTTAGAAAACTACTTGCATTTATCTTTCTTGTTTCTGAAGAGGAAGAAATGTTTATATCAGTTTTTTTTTAAATAGTGTTTAATACCTATTAAAGAAATGAAATGTTCCAGGCCTAAATTTAGGGTACCTTCCTGGCATTTGCCATTTATGAAGACTGAGGAAAACTTGGGAAAAATCTCAGTCAGGGATGACAGTTCTGGTAAGAATCAAACTCCGGATCTCCCGCTCACAAGTCCGCACCTTAACAACCTCGACCACCCATGGTGTTAGATCAGCATCTGAGTCAGTGCATTATGACGATAACTTGGTGATTTGCTTATTGTTTACAGCATGATGCATCACAGTTCACACACAACATTATGTATTATATTGTTGTTAGCTGATACAGTATTTCAAGATCACCACCACATGCTAGTAGTAGCTGGAATTCTACATCAATACTTGTAGGCACCAGTTCTTAAATGTAAAAAATGAATTGTACAAAGATTAGAAGTTGTTCGAGATTTTTTTCATATTTTACATTAATTATGCATTATTTACATCTATTTTGCTCTTATGTAAATAACTTTTTTTACATGTAAAAACCCAACTGTCGTGAGATACAGTTCATCTCTCAGAAATGCAGTTTAATCTCCAAGCTTTGTCTTAGTGAATGCATATGTATTTTGTAATACCTTAGTAGCTAACTCAGCATGCTTGAAACTACATATAATAATAATAATAATAATAATAATAATAATAATAATAATAATAATAATAATAATAATAATGAGTTTATTGATCACCAATGTCTTTACATAAACAAATTTCAAAATCTAGACTTTATCTAATTAACTGCTGTACCCTTGTCTTTGGTTCATCTGCAGTTTCCCATTGGAATATATCCAGAGGACTTGGGCTCAGCTACATCTAAATATTTTTACATAAACCCAAATACAAGAAAATGTTAGGTACTTTCATTAACAATAAGAAAATTATATAAAAACACCACAATTTACTTTAGCAATTATAAACTAATGATGGTACTAATATTGTTTATTCATACCCAACCATGTAAAACTAACAAGTTTGAAGTTGCAGCAATTCTTTCATTCACTTTTACATATAACACTGTAAAATATGAATGCCAAAATTTATGCTGGTGTATCAGAAAAGAATGAAGATATAAAAAGTTCATAGGGATTCCTTTTCCATGATTATTAAGTACTTCATAATTTTAAAAAGGAAACTGTGGTTAGGTTTGCACTGCATTTTCTGATTATAATGAAAGAATAGATGGTACACTTTCCAATAAGCAGGTTTTTTTTTGCAATATATTGGTGACACTGTTACAAAAGGTATCAGTGAAGATATTTGTAGCAATTAAAGTGTGGTCTCAATAGCCTTGTAAGTTGTAGATGCAATAAAGTCTAAAACAGAAAATTGAATAAAATTTCTTAACAATGACAGCTGACCTGAAAAATGCAGTAACTTATTTGCCTGAAAAATATACTTCCCTAATGCTATTGGTGTGATCAGCTTCACTCATGTAATGGCAGGGAGGGGGGGGGGGGGAATGCAGTTGAATACTTCAATAGAACAGAGATTGCCAGCATAAATATCCAGATTACATGAAATGCCAAATAAGTATTCATAAGCATAGATGCTTCTTGGCCTGGATCTGTTCATGACTATATTCTTGATAAATTCTGATGCTTAGAGAACTATGAATGGTAATCCCATAATCATATTTCTGTAAGGCAATGTAATTCTATGTAATTCTGTAAGGCTCCATAAAGTTCATTTTTGCCGAACCAGCAGCTTACTTTTCTCCTCATCTCGGGTAAATGAGATTTGGTGAACACCATGGGGAACTCATCTGTCCTCAGCATTTCTGGCATCAAATTGCTTTTTAAAATATATATTTATTTAATTTTAAAGCTTTCTTTTTTGTTTGTGTCTGCAATGAACAAACAACATAAATGTAGAGATATCCATCATTGCAAAATGCATACATCCTCTGATATTGGGAAACCAGTTATTTTTTCTTCCACTAAGCAAAACTTAATACAATAAATACAATTTTACATATATCATATAATTTCTAATATAAAGGTATAACTTTTTTTTCTCTTATTTTACAGAAGTAGACATTAACTCAGAACAAAAGCTAAATGTTTATACCACAAATTGTTATATATTTTTTAAAAGTAATATTTGAATGACATCATATTTACAAAGTATTCTTTCTGTAACATTCTAAATATAAAACAAGGAAGATTAAATGAACATATAAATGAATGTCTTTAACAAACAATCAAATTTAAAAACGTAATATTCCAAAATAGAAGTTGTTATATTTAAAAAATGCAAAAATTAGTTTACAACATTGTATATAATCTCTTTCATTTTAAAACTTGGGTCTTCCTGGTACAATTGATTTATTGGTACATAGTTTAGAAGAACTAAATTACCTCTCCTTTTATGTTTTAACAGCTGACACATGGCTGAGTAACAACTCCACACATGGAAATTAGGCAAAACTATGCATGGCATAAGAAGTTTTTACTGAACTAAATATTTAGAAAACAATAAAAAAGTACTTTTAACTTGAATATCTCATTTTTTAACAGTAATAAAATTTTAGTATATTGGTAATGTGGTTTTAGGAAAGGACGTTCCACTTCCATTGCAGTAAATGCATTTATTCTTTAAGTTTTAGATACAATGGACCAAAATTAAAAACACACAGTAGGCCTATTTCTAGACCTAACTAAACCATTCAAGGATGAATCTCATGAACTTTATTGGATAAATTGGAATATTATGGTCTAAGAAGTAAAGTAAACCAAATCTTTCAATCCCATCTAAGAAGCCACTTACAGTGCTGTGTAATATATTGTGAATCTAATGACTGTATTGTAATAACAAAAAAGTCCAATTGTAAAGAACATAAGGTTGTTCCTCATGGATGAATATAGGTCCATTGCTATTTTTAATTTACATAAATAACTTTCTGAAAGGAAATGGTTATAAAGCAATCTCATATACTTATGATGCAGCAATAGTAATGTTGTAACATTAGAAGACAACATAAGCCAGAACTTGAAGCAAATGTTATTTCTACAAAAGAATGAGTTCAATCTATATGACTATAAAACTAAAAAAATTCTATTTCAGCACTATAGTAAAAGAGTTCATTCCTTAAATATAGATGTTAATATATATTATTAAGCAAATTGAGCAAGTCAGTAACCACATTGATTGTATAATCTTATGAAGAACATAATGTGAAACACATTTATTCGCCTCTCTTGCAGAAGTTTACTGATCAGTGTCCAGTGTATTGTATGAAATTATGCCTATTACAAAATCTGAAAAGCCAACCAGAAAAGCCCAAAAACATTTTCTTTTAATTAGCTTCTCTAGAGTAGTCTCATCATGAATATGCATACAATATCAGTCATCTGTGAATCAGCTTGACTATCATAGATGTGCACATATCAGTTCTCAGATAACCAAACTTATATTTAGCTAAAAAATGAAATGATATAGTTCATAAAATATTTTATTATGAATTGAATATTTATTTGTAACCATTTGAATACAAAAGAAATTTTTCAATCAAAATAAACTTTACAAACATCAATTAATATGATTAGCTTCACTGTGCAAGTTCCAGTTTACATTTTAAGTAAATCAATTAACTTACCATATTTTAACACACTAACCAAGCCCCAGTCCTTGGTTCATCAGCAGATTTCTACTGGAATATCCAGAGAACTTAGACTTAGCCCATTCTATTTGCTACTCATAAAATAATACACAAATATGCAAACTATTATAATATAATATAGTATGACATTAGTTACATACCTACAATACATTTAAAAAATCGAACACCTTTATAAACTAGCTCTCCCATGGTTATATGTATGGGATAAAGTGACTGTAATACCTCTTCACTTTCAACACTGTACCTATTTTCTTGTTCCTGTTTTAAGCTCCTTATCCATTTATCTCTTACCTTGCTAAAAATATTCCCATCATTTTAATCTTTTATTGTATTCTTCAACATTTTACTTGCTGCTGTATCTTTGGTTAATTTATTCCACTTTTTGTTCCGTGTCTCCCCTATCCATCCCTCAACCATTTCACGTTCTAATAAACTATGGAAAATGTCATCTCTCTTTTCAATATAATACACCTCCCAAAAAGTTATTTTATTACTCCTGCATGCATCCATTCTTTCAGATTGATCACACACACACATATGTGTGTGTCTGAAAAGTTTGGTGAATGGTTTATTATCTGAACTGTAACATGGTGCTTGGTTCTTCAGACCCATTGGGAGATGCATTACCTAGCATAGACTACATGTGACCGGCAATGTAAACCCACTGTAGGTACAAGTAGAACTAGTCAGCATGAGAGGTAGTGTCACAGTGCAATAGAGCAAGATGTTGTGAGCCGTATTCAATTCCTCTGTTATCAATCGAAGAGTCAGTCATCAATCTTGTGCCAGCTAATGTTGCATTTTCTCGATCATGTCTGGGTTTTGCTAGTCAATGGCGAACTCGAACATGGCTCATCCTTAGTCATATCCTTCCCTCCACAAATCATTTGAACCACTCCCAAACACATTTTCTGCTCATGGCTTCCCTCCCATAAACTTGCACCAACATTTCATGCATCTCCATTGTGCTCAGATAGTACCTCTCACACTGACTATGTTCTACTGGCCACTGCAGGTTTACACAGCTGGTAATATACTCTACGCAGAGTGTTTTTTTTTTTTTTCCAATTGTTCAGACTTGACTAAATAGTTATAAGAAAAATCAATGCTATTGGTTTATTTCAGAATTCTTTCTTGACCATCTACATACAGATTTCACAGAATTAGTTATGATAGATGTGCATGTTGTTTGTCATACAAAGTTGGCTCATTAATTTCATTAATAATCTCATTTCTGTACAAGGGAAATTTATTTAAAAATGTTTTAATTGTGAACCTTACAAGCATCTCAATTTATGTGAGTATGACTGGAATTCATTTGTATACATCCAAACCTTATCCAACTCTTCTTTAAACTTGTTCCTAGTTTGGGTGTAGAATTTTTATCTGAAATGCAGCTTACCATTGCAAAATATTATGCTTGTCATTTGAACTATTCTTGTCACAAAGTAGCTAATTGCAGTGATTTAACAATGTTGTGAGTTAATGTATCACAAGAGCATTTACAACAATATTACAAGTGTTAATTGTTAATAATGAATGGAACCCCTTGTGCTGTTCATACAGAGAGATGTGAAACAAACAAATAGGAATGGGCGCTGATCATATTTTCAAGGAATTCTCTGACTTTTAATAATTTTCTAAGTACGCAAATGCTGAATTACGTGCATGTTGTTTTTATTTACAAAGCTCAAGTTTTATATTTGATTAGTTTATATTCATATAAAAATGGTATTAACAGCTAAAATGTTAGTAAGATTAGATTTTTATTGTTATTTCCGTATATGATTAAATTTTTAAAGTTATTCTCCACTTACTTTAGATTTGAAACCAGTATAGTTGCTGACAAAAATTATTAGTAGTAACTATAGGCTTTAGGTGCATATGTATATGTATTGAAAAGTCTTCTTCCACAGAGCTGCTATTTTCTCATATCCAACAGCTCCATGAAGATGCTGCTGTATACTATACTGATTCTATGGCAAAAGGAAAGATTACATGAAAGTGAAAGATTCTTTATAGAGCTTATGCCATTTTTGGTATGAACCATAATTTTTGAAAGAGCAAGATAAATGAAAATTCTAGTTGCATAGCTGGATGCTTAGAAAAGCTCCTGTTTTCGTATTGACAAGAAAAATAAAATAGGGGAAAAAGTGGGAGGAAACAAACAAATAAAAAAAACCCTGTAGTAAGAAGATCCTACAAGTTATGTAAAGCAGACAACTTAATGTCAGACACTTTGAAGTTCATAGTACATGACTAGTGAACATAACAAGGCAGTTTTGTAACCCAAGATGCATAGATATAGAAATGATATTTTGCAGATTTGTCTTTTTTTTTTTAAAAAAAATGCAATAAATTCACACCCCAATCAAAATGAGCATCTGAGTTTAGTGAGAATCAAGCACAAATGTCATATTCCATGTTGCTATAATAAAGGGGTTTTGGAGAACTGCCCTAGCATTGTTTTCGAAGGTGAAATATTTTAAGGATTTGCACAACCTGTATACTTTTTATTTATTTATTTGGTTTATTTATGGATACTTTTTAGCATCTCAGGTCATCAGCATCCCATTCAATTCAGGGTGTGAAACTGCCAATAAATTTTCCTCAAAGGCCTCATCTCTCAGGCATGAGGTTCTTTTATGTCCCATAAATATATGACACTAGACCCAAGGCGATGCTTCCCTTCCAAAGGTAGCCATTCTTATGATTATTATGCCTAAAAAAATTAATTGATCCTGGCCAGGATTGAATCCACAATCCTGGGTCTTTGAGGCAAGTGGTTACCAATGGACCACCAGAACCAACATCTTGTAATACTACTTTGCCATTTTGCACATACTTAATTTTGTCTTACCCTCAATGCCATTTTGAAAGTTTGCTGAGCAATATCATGGTAAAATCACATACAAACTTCAGATTTTCAATACTTTACCTATTTTTCCTTTTTTCTCTTTCCTTTTATCATTTCATTCTCATCAAATAATTATAAAAAAGAGCAATGCCTATGCTGAGTGTTAATGCTTTTCAGTTGCACTTGAAACTGGATATATAAGCTTTCATAAATATTTGCAATTTCTATCTCAGAAATTAACATGATTTTGTTATGGATACACTGTGGTTGTATAAATCTGAATGTGTAAATGTTTATATACTATCTCTTATGGCATATTTTAGGGGAAAGTTGATTTTTGTGTGTGTTATATAATGTTGCATCCTTAATTTAGATAGCAGGTATGGTTTGAAACAAAAATGAAAACAAATATGACCACAAACTCTGATCTAGAATATCTCATGGAGGAAAGCACACTTTGTTTATTATTTATAGAGTCAACTACTGTACTTGTTTAAGCTAAATATGTATGTTAGCTTTGATGTATGTGGTTATAAATTTATGATTGACATTCCATATTCAGAAATTATAGAACTTTGAAAATTTTATTAAAATGTATATTTTGTGCATGAGGCAGGAATTGGAAAATGTTGCATGTGTATTGTTTTCATGGGTTCTGAATTGGAAGATGTAAATAGTATTCTTGGCTGTATGTCAAACCTAAACATTCCTCAAATACTACATTTTCTTTAGAAAGTGTAGAATCACAGCCTACTAAGCATATGTATAAGCAAAGCTATAATTTTGTCTGTTTTATATGAGTATTCAAAAGTCTATATAGCATTTATGAGGTGAATAATTTACTTATATTGGAAAAATATATAAAAAGAGGCATGACACTAAGGTTATTTGTGAATGATTTGCTTCTAAAGAATGGAAAGTGAAATATTTTGAGCTTTAAATTTATGTCTGTATTTGGAAAATCCTTAGGTTAATAGACATTTTATTCTTTTACTCTTGAAAGCAGATAAATAAAGGAAGCTAATTCCATATTATAATTAAATTATTCAACTACAGCTTTGGTCTTATCTATTTTATCAACAAAAAAAACTCACCCCATTTATGCCTAGCTATTTTGATTATACATATTACAATGCAGGTTATGTTAGAACATCTTTTTTATTATCAATTAAATTGTTTATTGTTACTTGTAAATAAACTGCTCAAATATTAAATTAGAAATTAAAATTATAAGAAAAATTAATATTTATTATTATTATTATTATTATTATTATTATTATTATTATAATGCATTAATTTACAGTATTCTGAAGTAATACATTCCAGTTAAAAAAGAAAGAAAGAAATAACATAAGAATAAGCATTTTGGTATAAAATGAATTAATTATATACTACATTATAAAAATTAAAAGATAAAGATTGGAACCTTGTATCTAAAATAATAAGAACTGGATAAGCAGAAGTAGATAAAACACTTAAAATTGTCATTCAAATTTCACTGTATTTTGAACAGCTAGTGTTCTAAGGAAGAAAACAAGAGAGGTGTTTTATGTGTGTGCATGTGTGTACATTTTTTATTTTTTTATTAATTTTTTAACATTTAGCAAGTGTGTTTCCATGGACATTAATAACATTATAGTATTTCTGGCATAATTCAGATGCAAATATCAAATTGTTTTTGGATTTCATTGAACAATATGTGTAATATTCCTACAAGTTGTCTGATGGTAGAAAGCTGTGGTATGTGATTATCAGGTTACTCTGGGAGCAAGTTCCAAACAAATGAGTTAAATTTAGGTCATAAGAATATGGTAGAGTGGAAAATTGTTAATTGGAAGATATTATAGAGCTTCCATGAATATTGTAGAAAAATGTGGATTTGCATTATCAGCAAAAAAGTATATTTCTTTTGGCTAATAGCATCATGTTTTACTGAATATATACTTTTGATAAGTTAAACAATTTTAAGGAGAAATTGCTCAGAATATACTAATTTTTACTAATTTACTCCAACATTTTAAAGATTGTCGTCTTCATCATCAGTGTGGACTCACTCTCAGCACAATATGCAAATGTCCCTCTGTGGATTGGATGAATTTAGAGATGAGTTCATTGTTATTCAAAAGATTGATATTAACCAAAATTTCTGCATTGTTTTTTATGAATAATTTTTTCCGTAGAGTTAATTCTACATGTTTCTGGATAGCTTTAGAAAATTTTGAATTCATATTGAAAATCATGGTTTTTGGACCAAAGAGAGTTATGCAATTGCTGAAAATTTGGTTAATTTCACCCTTCTGAACAATAATATCCTCATCTTGAAATTCAACAGCTCTTTAGAGACATCTGCATACTGTGTGGGAAACTGACAGTGATTTCATGCAGACAATGAAGGCAGCAGCCTTTGAAAGTTGGTGAAAGTTAGTAAAATTTTAGTGATTGTTTATTTGAAGTGCACTAGTTCATGAGATCTGAAGCTACAGGGCAACTGTTACTGCAGCACTACCATAACAAGAACATAAATAAGCTTACTACTACTTCTGTGCATATCTTCAATATATGTGAGGCATGGATTAGGTAAAGTTGAGTTCATCATTATTAGGGCACATCTACCTAACAATTTCACATCTACCACAAAAGGGAACAAATGGTTGAATATATTATGGTAGCAGACAATTACCAACAGTCCTCTATACTTTCTGGTTTCATCTGTCTGCCCTGAGACAGTAACTGGACTCACCAATAAAACAGGACTGATGTCCAAGAAAGTATCTTTTTAAATTCTTTAATTCTGCCTGTGAGGCCTCAGTAATAAAAATGGGCATTAAACACTAATAAAAAAATGTATTTAATTAATCATGATGATCTGTGGCTGATAAATTGGTTCAAGTACTAGCCATTTTAATGATCTTATAGGAGTTAAACTGCCCTCCCAAAGTCTACTTACCTTTTTTTATTTTACACCAAAAGCAGTAGTTTTCTAAAGGTCCTTTTAAACATATCTGGATGCAGCAAATTGTGCTGTTGCTTGAAAAATTATCCTTCATGATAGGTGATCTTATGATTAATTCATTTTCAGCTGTTCTAGTAAACGTACCATCTGTTGAAAGTAAGAAATTACTCCAGAAATGGCCTTCTAGAATGTATTTGTTTGTTGTCTTCAACATATGATACAAAAACTGCACATATTATTGGATATGGTTCAAAATTTATATTAGCCAACAAGTTAATTACTTCAGGTGACGTGACATGAAATATTTGGTAACTTGTTTACAAAGAGCCTGTAAAGACCTCCTTTAGGAAATGCTTATTTTATAGAAAGGACATTAACTCAATTTTAAAAGTATTACTGCACAATGCTTCACAAATTTAGCAAGTTTATTATATAGTATGTACAAAGAAATAATGAGTATAAAGAAGGCAAGACAATAAGTATTTTGAGAATGGGAACAAAATGCTCTCAGAAACTTCAGTGTTTGGAGCTATAAGCATTGCTGTAGATCACTGTTTTAGCAGTGTTGCATTGTGAAATATATTCATAACCAGTCAAATGTAAACCAATGTCATTGGCAGGGGTGCAGTCAAAAGCAGATACACCTCAATCTTACCATAAATCATGCACTATCACTCAGTGTACAGATCTTTGTGGAACTGGTAAGGTTTTTGAAAAGTAGAGTAGGTAAGTTTTATGAATGATTACTGTGCTTGAACTTCAATTAAATAGTATTATGGCATGCATTTGACAAAATAAATTATTTTAAGGAAAGCTTTTGGGTTTTTAGTCTTCCTGACCATACATAAACACATTTTTAGCTTTGGATTTAATGCCTGCAGTGCTACAAGGACACATCCAAGATCGTTTGTTCCTAATGCCTATTTTTTGGCTCCCTTACTACTCATAAATTCTTTGCACATATTTTTCTGCATCCTGTATAACTTCGTCTTGAAATGCATGAATTGCTTTGTGGAGCTGACTAGGTTCCCTCTGTTTATATGAATGTGATTATATTTTTTAGGTATCTTTTGCAATAACTATTATATGGGAGTTTGAACAGTCTTCTGAGTGCTCATTTATGAGTTACCCCAAAATATTAATCCATATTTAATAAAGAAGTATAATAAACTGTAATGCATGTTTATTAAGACATTGCTAGCCCTTACTTCCTTAATTGGTATATAAGATAGGTAACATTGCTTAGTTTTTTTTTTTTTTTTTTGGATGAGATAGGTTACATTGCTTAGATTTTTGGGTAGCCTTGTGTAGTATGCATTCCAGTTCAATATTCTATGATGGCCCTAGTTTGGACATGCAGAATTTGTTTAAGGTATTTTGCTCTGTGGAGGAGGTTATCGATCTACTTTATATAACTTGATCAGTTATTTTACTTACTATTGGTAGCAGTAAGATAGGTCTCTAATTGCAGATATTCAGTCTGGATTCTTCTTTATATATTGGTAAAACTATAGATACTTTTAATATGAAGAAAATGTATCTGTTTCTAAAATACAATTTGTTAGATATTCTAACACTTTCACTAAATTCTCTGAAATATTAAAGCTGGGATTTCATCCATATGCAAATATTTTCATCTGAATAAATTTTAGTTCATTGGTTAATTCATCCTTTGTAACGGAACTTAAAAAATAAGAGGATTACAATTTCTTTGCACTACCTAAAGTTAAGGTTGTGGTATGACTATTTTTATTTCCATTATTTATCCAGAAATTAATTAAAATAGTATATTATAAGAGAATTGCAATTTTTTTGCAATATTTAAATTTAAGGTCATGGATTGACTATTTTTGTTTCAAATATTTACCATAAAATTAATTCAAATTGTATTTTATATCAATATTTATTCACTGGAAATAATGTATAACATTATTCTAATGTTCTTTGCACTGTTGTAATTAAATTGGTATTTCAACTGGATCCCTTGAAAGATATTGATTCTGCATGTTAAATTAAGGAAGAACAAATTCAAACATTAATGTTATTAAACAAGCTTCAGAGTGAGATTAAAACCTAGAATTGTGAAATGTGTTGTGTAAGATTTTATTTACAAACAAGAGTTGATTTTAGTTCCTTTGCAGCTTTCAGCTGTTTTAAAAGCAATGACAGTGAAAATATACAAAAACATTAGCAGGAAGTATTTAGTTTAGCTGAACTCCCATTTAATGTTTGGTAGAGAGAAAGGGAGTTAAAGACAGAGCTCTTCCTCTTTGTTTTACTGTGTGCACTGATACCTTACTGATCAATCAGTGCACTGTCAATGATTTTAATTATATGATAAAAATATAAAAGTTAAATATTATTTATAAATTCATAATTTATTTTTTCCCTTACCTTCAGGTATGTGGATTTTCATGCTCTTCTGAGTGTCACTGAAATTTGGGGCTAAAGGGCATGGTATATGGAATGGATATTTGTGGCATGAGTCGAAGAACATACATAAAAATAAAGTAAACTAGTTTTAATTTTTTTTCTTTTCCCAAAAAGAAACAAATAATATATTTTAATTATGAATTGCTCTACTTAATGTTTTGTGATGGCATAAACAAGTTTGGGTCTTTACAAAATTTTTCCCCAGCTAATTTTTAGAACATAGATTTGAACTTCCTTCCATGGACTTAGTTCTGAATAGCTAGTATTGTTCTTGGTTTATCTGCTTCTATTTTGAGAAAAGCAATTTTCTAAAGTAACACTTTCATACTTGATGAAAATATTATTAGGAATACCAAGTACCTTTGAGCTGACATTTTCCATTCTCTCCCAGTAAAAGCATGAATTTAGGCAGTTCTTAAAAAATAAACTTAAATAATAAGGCTAGGTAAGAGAGGGTTGACATATTATCAAAAAGGGGTTTAAAATACATTAAAAGCAAGACAAAATGTACATACGAATCCATCAAATATGAACATATAAGAAAGTTATTGGTAGTTGGTAGTTTTAAATCAATGAAAACAAATGAAAAAGTTTAATTGAATCATAATCTAATTTTATCCTTGCTTGGTTTAGGTTTGGAAACAGTCATGATTTTATAAGGATCTTTGTAGAACTGCCATGTTAACTTTATTAGGTTGTCATATATATCATGCTCAAGAAGATAAAATGACTATTAAACATTTGGCAATTTGTGGAGAACAGCAGACAAATTCAAATATTACCTCAAGAAATTTAGAAGCAAGAAATAGAATAATTTCTTTATTTATTCCAGTATAACAAATATGAGTTTTATACTGCTTTATTGTATGAAGTAATAATTTGAGTACTTCATACACCAAGTTGTAATATGAGCAGTTTAAGCACCAACAGCCATTGTATTGGATATCTTTGGTGGATTAGCATTAAATACTAAATGAAAATGGGTTCTGTGCACAAAAATGTTGTTAAATATTGCCAAAGAATGTTTATGTTTCTTAAATATTTCATATCATTATTCCTTCCTCTAGGGTCGAAGTAAATACTATTGATTTTTTTTGTCAATGCCTATTCCATACAAATTTCTTTTTGGCTTAACAAGAACATGATTGCATGTCAGAATATGGTTGCATGATATTTTTCAACGGTTTATTTTTTAATATGCGTAAGCATTAATGTTCCTTAAAAGCTGTGCAGTAATTGCTGCTTTTAAGAGATGTGTATGCATGTCTGTTTGTTTGTTGAAATTGTTATATTTCTCATTAATGAGCAGTCACTTCATTGAAACCCCTGCTTGCAAATTGGTGTTATTTTTACTTTTGGTGTTAAAGGATCGTGTGGCTTTTTCTATAAAGCTCCAGTAATTTGAAATAGAGATGAATAAATCTTTCAATTAGGAAGTGCTGGTAATTGTTGGGATTCAGGAGTTTTTAAAGGAAAACTCTGCCAGATAGATGTACAATTATGGATAATAAATATCCTTTATAATTGCTCCACTTCATAGTTATCAGTTATGTATTTTTTAAGTTAGCTTTGTTAAGTTACTTGGTGTTCATTCCAGTGCTGGGTGATGCTAGTCTACCTGCTGTTGGTAATACATTCCATCACCATCACCATGCTCATCATCACCGACACCATCACCTGGTCCTACCAGTGCCGGCTCCACCTCGCCCATCACAGAGAAGACATTCTGTCTCAGGTACCCATTCCTATCCCTCCAGACACTCTTGTTTGACATTATTTTCCGCATGATTTTTTGTTTTACTTTTCCCACTTATATCTAATTCACTAATTTTAAGGTAAGCATGTGGCGTATTGGGGTACTTGGTACATTAACATTTTGTTAGTCCATTCAGTTTTGTTCCATTAAGCATCATTAAGAACATAAAGGGCTGGTTGCTAAAGACATTAATCATTAATTGGAGTAGAAAGGCTTCATTTCTGTAAATTCTCAATATTTTTATTAATTTCAGTCATTCATCAGATTTAATCCATAAATTTGCATAAAATGCTAATTATTCAAGATGTAGATAAAATTTATCAATACATTTTCATTAGATAGTGGGATTGGCTTAATAGAATATCACAGTTTCTTCCAAAGTTATTATGTTAGAAACTTTTTGAAATTTTACAGATATTACCTTTAGAAATAAAATAAACCTTACCTTCTCTTCATTTAATTCATGTTTTCATTTACTCCTTAAAGAACTCTAAATCTGTAGGTAATTAATGATTATGTAATCAATTTGTTCCAGACTAAATAGTTCATTAATTAAAAGTGTGTTAATTTGAAACCAGTATACACTAGGATTTAAAAGATTTCTGAATAAATTTTACAGCAGGAAAGTATAACATGTTTAATGTAAAATGGGATGATTTTGCTTGAGGTAAATGGGTAGGTCTGTTTTGTGCAATGCAAGCAGTAAAACAATACATTTTTTGTCAATTAGAGTTCAGTATTTAGTACAAAGATTGCTCTCTACATTGATGGTAAGAAATCTGTTTGGATGTAATAGTTGTTCACTTTAAAATAATGACTGTCTTAAAGAAAGCATAATAGTTTTAAGATATAGTTTCTTTAAAAATAATATAATAAAACTATGCCTGCATTTTTTTTTTGTGCCTGTGCATTCCTTTAGCAAGATTTCAGTCCTAAACCTTGTGGGTTTTTGTAGATTAATACAATTGTTCCTTTAAAATATATAGCAATTTGCTGAAAATATACATTTATGTAATTCTCATAAATTTTATCTATGTATATACTAAAATTGTGAACCTATCAATACTTTTCAGTCTTGTAAAAACAGTTTTATCATTAGCAGCACTTATTTAAGTAATGTTCAAGGCAGTACTTT
This sequence comes from Metallyticus violacea, assembly GCA_030762175.1. NCBI lineage: Eukaryota > Metazoa > Arthropoda > Insecta > Mantodea > Metallyticidae > Metallyticus > Metallyticus violacea. Next base: position 269,115,376 of record CM060846.1, on the reverse strand, counting down.
TAATCCACCCTACAATTTTAGTATACCCTACATACAGGACTTGTGAGATTTTAAGGAAAGTATGTTCATCATAGAAAATCTAGAAAATTGTTTATTGCTGAAGCAAATATTAAATTTTATAAATTTAGATTCACAGTGGCCTTTGTTGCACTTACCCATTTCTAATAAATTAAGAGAAAATTAAAACATTGCACAGAGCATGAATCATGTGAATGTTTTCCAGTGACGAGGTATTAATACCTACATCTGAAGAGTGCAATTTTAATGCATCATAACTATTTGCACTAGAAACATGCATTAAATACTGTTGTCATGCTAGTTTTGTCTGATTTAACATTTGCTAGGCCAATAAGCATAAAATATGCCTTTTTTGTAAGCACACTTTTATATATTACTAGAGATGGAAGAGTTACTTCTGAAATAAAATGTTAGCATAAGCCTGACATGAGCAGAATATCTTGGGGAAGTTTTGTGTTTGCAATGCAGAAACCTCCTGCAGTTGTATCAGAATACTAAGCAGAGTTCAGGGTCAGCTAAACCACCTTTGCATTTGTGGTAGCAAATGTTCCATCACTATATAACATAAATAAAGCCCTCATATTTATGACATGTCATTGTCGTATTTTATTAATAATAAGTCTTGTTACTATTCTCATTAAAAGCACATGCATTTTATTCACTTTAATTTATTAATTGATGTATTTGTTTATGTCTTGAAAACACACACACAATAATGGACATATCTATGTATTTTACATTTCTAAACATATAATACAATTTAAAAAGTTCATATAGTAATGAATATAATACAATAAAATGATTAATAATGTAGATTAATACAAAAATTTAAATAAATTTAATAACAGTTAAATTATGTAATAAGCTGATTTTTGAATACCTTTAAATGTACTTCTTTTAAACACCTGCTGTTTTATGAACTCATCTACACTATAGAAGCAATGTTGTTGTAATTGCTATATAATATTTTATCATATTTATACATTACAGAAACTTTTTTAAGACAGAGTGGCAATATATTGTGCCATATCTTTACCTCGAGTTATATATCCGTAACTTTTGATAATTAGGCCGTATTTATTTCATTCCTTTTTACCATCTATATAATACTGTGATTTTGCAGTAAAAACTAGCTTTTTGTTTTGTGAGCTATACTCGTGACTGCATCGGCAGGGGTTTTGTTTTGCATTTCCTGAAATAGCCCTTGTGGCATAGAAGCTGTGACCATTTACCCAGTTATAAGCTGACTTTTTCATTAATTATCCCTTTCATTGAACATCTACATTGTATTGAAAAGTTCATATTCATATTATCACCTCCTTGGTTGGCAATTTGTTGCTCTTTCAACTTTTTTAAAATGTGAAGAAAAATTGTTTTCAATGAGCAAAAGGATATATGTTTATATGTATTTTTTAAGGTAGAAGTGGCAATTAAAGGTGTCATCATGGAGAGGTAAAAGATCAAGGAGTGGATGAAGTATGAACACTTCCTTCCAATCATCAGTGATTTTGATGATTTCAGCATGTTTTGTGTTCTTCTCTCAGCCAATATACCTAAAAATAATATCTGTATGATGGGTGCTAAGATAGCAGTGGAAGAGAGAGGGGGTATGTGAAGTTAGCTCCTGGAGTTGAAGGTAAAAGGGAATAAAATACAATGGAAGAGAGTATTGAAGCATACAGAGGAAGAATTGGGACCTTTAATAGGATAAAGTGGACAAGGAGAAGATTTATTATTATTATTATTATTATTATTATTATTATTATTATTATTATTATTATTATTATTGTTGTTGTTGTTGTTATTATTATTATTATTATTATTATTATTATTATTTGATTTATTTATGGATGCTCTTTAATATCTCAGGCATCAATATCCCATTCAATTCAGGGCGTGAAACGGCCGGCAAATTTTGCTTACAGGCCTCTGCTTTCAGGCTTGAGGTTCTTTATTGTGCCATTAATGTACAACACGGGACCCACGGCTTTACTTCCCTTTCGAAGGAAGCCATACTTAGGCTTTTTACGCCTGAAAAAATCCATTGATCCTGATCGGGATCGAACTCGCGATCTTGGGTTTAGGAGGCAAGCGTGATAACCACTACACCACCAGGACCAACAAGGAGAAGAAGAGGTAGTAAATATGTTTCTTTTATTAAGTGTTATTGATATATAATTGGTAATTGGTAAAGTTGAAATCAGCTCTGGACCTAATGGGAACCAAGCCATCATGGAAGAAACTTTGTTTGGAGTAAAAGACATGTATGAGAGAATAGGAAACAAGCTGAATGGGGTAGAAAAAGAATTATGGAAATTAAGGATGAAATAATACATAATATGCAAGATGTCAGAACAGAGGTGCAGAATATCAGAGGAAGAATGGAGAGTATGAAGGAGATTTAATTTAATTATCTCAGGAGTCAAGGAAAGGTGGAGTGTGGCCTATTACAAGAAATGAGGGAAATTTTGAAAGGAAGATTAGAATAATGTTACAGGAATGGGAGACTGATTAAGTTTTCAGACTGGGGAGATTAAAAGGAACAAGAATGATAGTTGTGAGATTCACATTTGTGCAGTTCATGTATGAAGTCTTGGGGAAAGCTAAGCAATTAAAAGGAACTTATATCTTTATCATCAGAGATTTATCAGTGGAATAATGAACCCTTAAGAAAAAGTTAGTTCAACAAATAATGATACTAAGATCAGAGGGAAAATAGACTTTCATTCAAAGTCTATGTTTGTAGATATTGATTAGCAGATTGTGGCTGTGCAGGAAAGTGAAATAAGGAGCATAAGACTGTGTCAAAAGGATATGAATCAACCTATGCATCAATAGCCGGGGGTTGGAAATAACACTGACAGGAAGTCCAAAGGGTGGTCAAAGATCAGTTATAGAGGTTAGACTGTTACATTCTATATGTATGTGAGAGGAAGATCGTGTAGAGAAGATTATGTCAGACAAGAAGTTAGAAAATGATGTAGCTTGTACATCATGAAGGATCATTGTGGAAGAGGCAGAAAAAAAGAATATAGTATCACCTAGGAGGGAGGAAATGCAACTAGCATGTCAACTGGTGGAGAAAGGCAAAGAGGCATGGTCAGAAAGCAGCAATTGCAGCAAAGAAGAACAGGATCATATTGACTCCAAATGGCAGCATACTTATGTTCTATAAAGATAAAACAATATCTTAAATAGAGGGAATTTAGTTAGGAGCAAGAAATTATTAGATCGATTCAAAAACAGAAAGTGTTCACAAAAAGGTGTGGGGAAAGTAACAAGGTTAGGATACTGGAACTGTGAGGGTTTAAAAAATAAAATGTGTAGGGGGAAATTGCAATAATTACTAGCAAAGATATATTATTTGGGGTAGTAGAAATGTTGTTAATGGATGAAAATGTAAAGACAGATAACTTCACATATGCTGGAATAAAAGGAAAAATGGTGGCAAAAAAGAGGCTCTGACTTTTTTGTTAGGAATTGTTGAGTAATGTAATAAAGAGGAACTTGGTCTAGGATAAAAAAAATGCTTTGTGGATTACAATAGATGATAAAAAGATGGATGAAAATATTAAATGTTTAAGAGTTGTGTATAATCCATCAGGTGGAACAGTATCATAACTCTGACATAATTAAGCAATTGGAAAGTGATATAGAGATTTTAAGAGAGAAGTATTTAAATTCAAATGTTATAATAATGGGGGATTTTAACACCAGAATAGATGAGGGCGATGTAGAATTTGGAAGTGATATGTTATGGGTAATGAAATAATGATTAAAAAAGACATTGTTAAGCATAGTAAAGATAAGAATATTGAATAGGGAGTGAAAAGTTTATTGAATTTTGTGTAGTGAATCCACTAGACATTTTGAATAGTAAATATGGCAAAGATGTGCTGGGGAAATTCACTTTGTTAACAAAAATGACCAGAGTGTTATTGATTATATGTCATGCCCAGTTAACATGGAGTGTATTTTGAATAATTTTAAGATACTTAATTTTATTTCAAGTAGTGGTCATTTCCCACTGGCGGTGGATATAAAAAAATACAATCAGAGCAAGCAGTAGATAATTTAGGGGAAGGAAAAAAATGTACTAGGCAATATATGCAGGAGACAGGATGAGAATGAGGATGAGGATGAGAATCATTAAAGGGGTGATGAGTGGTGTGACAAAGAATGTAAAGTAGGGGGGGAAAAGTGTTGAAACACATTATGATAAAGTGGAGAGGTGCAGGGGACAAGAGTCAAAGCAAGAGTATTTAAATGGCAAATAAAAAATTATTATTTATTGTTAGGAGTAAGAAACATCAGTGGAGAAGGAAAAATGAGAAAAATTTAATTAGGATATGGTTGGTTGGTTGCTGTGGCCATTGGGGATGCTGATATTTATAATTTTTTCCCTAGCTTCCCAATAAAGAGCTTCCAAGTTATTTTTCATTTGTTTGTTGCTATCAAGTTGACTGTATTTCAGTAGATGTTCTTTGATTAGGATAGTATTCACATCCTTATACAATGAGCAGTGGCTGTCCTGGACTAATTTCATCCTGAAGAGACATTCTGACAGGCAATCATGCCGAACAGTTAAGTGGAATTGGGCAACTCCAGTATTTGTTGGTTTCAATAAAAGATGTTTGAAAGTATTTAGACCTTTATAAGGTTTTCCTATAAGTTTTTGTTTGATATTTTGTTGTTTATGTTCAGTTATTCATTTATGGTTTGCAATTTAGAGAGAAGTTCTGGTTCAAAAGAAGGTTTTAATTTTATGGTGACTCCTTTTTTTGCTAAAGTATCAGCAATCTATTCTCCTTTAATACCACATGGCTTGGGATCCATAAATTAATTAGGAAATTAGGTGAAGAAAATGTTAATAACATATGAGAAATGCTAAAAACAGCTTGTAATAAATGTGTAATGAAATCCATAAGAGTGGATGGAACCCATTTTCATGAGCATAGTGGTTTAAAGCAACACCAAGGCTAGAAGTAGGAATGAGCTACATAGAAGTGTTGGATAGTGAGAGATGAAGAAGTAATTAAACAGGTGAAATTAATGAACATGAATAAAGCAATAGGAATAGGTGGTATTCCACCAGAATTTATCAAAAACTGGTGTAGTGATGTAAACAGAGTTGAGTTACTCACAGGACTGTTTAATTTAATTATGGTAAAGGAAAATATACCAGAAAATTTGAATCATTTGCCCAATATACAAAGACAAGGGGAGTGTAGATATACCAAAAAATTACAGAGTTATTCCATTATTATTGAATGTTTGAAATATTTTTGCAGGCACTTTGACAAATAAGCTACAAAATTTGATTGAAGAATATAACATTCTATCAGAATTTCAAATGAGGTTTCCTAGAAGGATAAGAACTATGAATAATATATTCATTATAAAAACATTAGTGAGAAAGGAAGAAAACTATACATGACATTTGTTGACTTGGAGAAAGCATACGATTACATAAAGTTAAAATTGTATGCAATAAACTATTGAATAAGGGAGTAAGCTATCATATGGTGAATATTCTTAAAGCATTATACAAGAGAAATACTTTCTGTCCAAAGCAGGGGAAGAAATGATAACAGGAGAAATAAATGAAAAGAAGGGGTTAAGACATGTATGTAAGTTAAGCTCAGTTTTACTTCATTTGTTCATCGATGATATTGTAACAGAGATATGAAAAAGTAACAATTCATTGCCAGTCATCAATAATGTTTCAATCCCTGGCTATTATTTTCTGATGACTTTGTTGTAGGATCTGTCTCAACAATTGATTTAAAGCAATCATTGCAGCAAATAGATATTTTAGTGATTGGAGCTTGTAGGTAAATCAAGAAAAACTCAAATAGTAGTGTTCAAGAAAGGGGCAAAATTTAGTAAACATGAAAAGTGGAGGAAAGAAGATAAAGGATATAAGGTAGTTAGAGATTGTATTGTTTAAAAGTTAAAATTGAGGGCGATGATAAATGGGAGAAGCAGAAGAAATTACTTTGGCAAAAAGTAAAGGAGCTATAGCAGCAGTTAGGGTTGTAAATATAGATAATTTTTTTTTTAATTTTATTAATTTATTTTAATTTTTAATTGTGTTTAATACCTGTTTTAGGTACTGAGGAAACAAAGGCAATGTAAATATTAAATACCAGATATAAATGACACATGGCTAGAGAAACGTGTAATATGGTGGTTGAGGCCAAAATGTTGTATGGTATTGAAATATGAAGGATGGGAAATTGTGGATGTTGTGCTTAGGATGTTTTTGTAGGAAAATTTTAGACCTACAAAGTACAACAGCAAAGGAATTTGCACAAATTGAAATGGGAAAAGTGGCAAAAAAAAAAGGTGCAATTATGGAGAGAGCTCTTAAAAATTGGTTTAGAATTCCAAATTCATATGAAAGTAACTTGTTAAGAAAATGTTTAGAATTTCAAGAAAAGAGTTTAAGGAGCAATGGGAGGAGTAATAGTCTGAAGATTAACTTAGAGAACAATGGATTCGGGTATATCTGAAAAAGGAGAGAGAACAATGTGAATGTTTTTGTTAAAGAGCAAGGAGAAGATTTGAAGATATAGAAATACAAAAATTGTTTAGTGAGATAGCTGGAAAAAGATCTTTAGTATTTTATATACCAATAAAAAATAAATGGTAAAGGGAAAAATACATTGATTAACCAAGTACATAATGAAGAGAGAGCATCGCATGGCCAAGGGCAGGTGTGTGAAGATTACAAGGAATAAGGAATGGTTTTCCTCAGAATCAATGTGCAATATTTTGTGAAAGGAAGATATGGAACTACAGTGTTTGAATGCAAAGGAATAATACTGGAGGAAAGAGTTTATAAATGAAAGATGGTTTAAATTAAATAAAAAGATAGATTAAAAACTTTCAGTAAGATAGCAGGAAGGCAGGCAATTTTTTTTATTTTTTTAATAGTGTGTAATGCCCCTTTTAACTACTGAGGCATCACAGCGGTGAACACTGATGATACATGAGATAATAAACTGCAAAAGTTTACATGTGTGTGTGTGTGTGTGTGTGAGAGAGAGAGAGAGAGAGAGAGAGAGAGAGAGAGAGAGAGAGAGAGAAGGAAGGAAGGAAGGCAGGCAGCCAGCATTATAGGTGGAAGTTTAGGGTGTCTTTCCAGCATTTGCCATATGTGAGGACTGAGGAAAACTTGGAAAAACCTCACTTACGTAGGAAGTCCTGGTGAGAATCGAACCCCACACTTGCCACTCAAGGAATCTGCACCTTAACCACCTGAGCCACCCTTGGCGGTAGGGAAGTTCTTGAGAAAGTTAAAAATATATGGAACCTGGTATTAAGAAGGGAAGCAAATATAAC